>JASXTE010000006.1:28404495-28819495 GCA_030280995.1 Hemileia vastatrix
GATTCTGATCTAGAAGAAGATTTTGTCGTTTTATCAAAAATGGCCAGGAAACGTTACCTTCTTCCCAGAAAGCCTCAAGTACTTCATACCCCCAAGTACACCATCCAAACACTTCTTAAACTATCTACACCCAGTTTTAGATGGCTGTTCAGGACTTCTCAGGAATGTTTCCTTAAATTGCTTGAGCTTATTCAGGATCATCCCATATTTCACAATAATTCTCAAAAAGAACAACAACATCCTTCAATTCAATTGGCCATCACACTATGTTGTTTGGGTTCAAATGGTAATGGAGCCGCTTTGAAACGTTTAGAAAATGTCTTTGATTTAGGGTATGGTTCAGTTAACACTTATACCAAACGATGTATCACTGCCATCAACTCCTTGGAATCTCAACTTCTCACCTGGCCAACAAAAGAAGAGCGACTTGAATCATCTCAGGTTATGCAAGCAGAGGGCTTTCCAGGATGTATTGGTTTTGTTGATGGTACTACTATTCCTTTGAGCCAGAAACCTGCTCAAGGTGGAAACAATTACTTTGACCGTAAAAAGAGGTAGATTATTTTTAACTCCTTTCATCCTCCTTGAAACTAACACAAACAAATATATCTTCTTTATAGATATTCAATTAACGTTCAGCTTATATGTGACGTAAACAAAAAATTTATATCATTCTTTGCTGGCTATCCTGGCTCATGTCATGACTCCTACGTCTTCCAAAGAATGCATATTTCAAATGAACCTGAAAAATTCTTTGATGAAAATCAGTATCTTCTTGCAGATTCTGCTTATGAGAATGGAAAGTATGTACTTCCTGCTTTTCGGGGAGCAGCTTCAGAAGACAGTCAAAATGCCAAATTCAACAATCATTTGGCAAAGTCAAGAGTCCGTATTGAACATTCTATTGGAATCTTGAAAGGCCGTTTTTCTAGTTTAAGGGAATTAAGAAGTCCTCTTAGAAATAAATCTGAAATGGAGGCGGTGATCAACTGGATTCTGTGTTGCACTATACTTCATAACCTACTTGCTGACCTCAAAGATCAATGGTTAGAGCTGTATGAAGATGAACAAGTTGATTCACCTCCGACTATATCCAACACTTCTATTTCTCAATCAACTAGTATAAGGGCGAAAATCCTTCCAATAACACTCCAACATTTTTCAACGCAATTTTAATTTTTTTCTCTTTCTCTTCAAATTATCAATTTGCATGTATTATTCACTGAGAATGGTAAATTTTTTTGCATATTTTTTTGGTTTTTGAATTTGCTGTTAAAGTCTTATTTTTTTTTCTCTCTGTGTTTTCTTTCATCAACTCAACATGAAATCGCATATTTTCAGCAAACGCATATTTTTTCAGTCACTCAAAGGTTGGGAAAGAGTTGGAAGGGAAGATTAAGGGTTCCGAGGCATTTTAAATGAAGAAAAGGGTCTGGGAGAGGTTGAGAGGGGTGAAATGGGGATCAAAAGAGGATGGCATACAATGGGGCTGGGAGGATAGCGAAAGGCATGGGGAGGGAAGACAAGCATGTGTTGATAGAATTGAAAGGGATGGAGATTGGTGCAAACAGAGTGTGAAAATAGGAGGATGAACTCTGTTCTTCGGGCGAAGAACAGAGTTCACTTCCATAAAATATTAGCTGAAACATAGTTTTCAATTCTGTAAAAACAGTTGTAAGTAATAGAAAAAGTCACTGATTTTTTTTCTATGTAATCCTTGCTTTACGAGGAGACTTTTGTGACGAAGCAGATTTTTGAGTTACCTTTTGAGATTTGGAATGTCTGGGAGGCATTATGAAACTGGCACATAACAAGAAAAAAGATTAAAAAGTAGAAGAAATAAGTAAAAAAGAATGTAAACATGCCTGGTCAAAATATTGAAAATGTCAGGAAGGGGTGTGTGCCGAGGATTGATGGGTAGGTAGCAAGGAAGGTCAGTGTGTCACATGTGACAGGGATGGGGTAAGAAATGAAGGGATGTTTTGTGGCCAAAATGTGGTTGTGAAAAAAAACGGGAAAAAAGTGCTGATTTGAGGTCATAACTGACACCCTTTTTTGAAATAAGTGACTTTTTTGCAAAATTTAAGTGCTGATTTGTAAGTGCTGATTTGGTTTGAAATCCGCACTTAATTTAAGTGCGGATTTGCCAGAACTGACACCCCCTAATATTACTTTTTTGAACTCTCAATAACCAGTTTTTGGTCATAAAAATAATACTGTTTGATGTTTATATTTTTTATAAATTTTTTTCTTAAATTAATCAATAAATTCAAAGTGATGATTATAAAACAAAAAGTCAATTTTATGCCTTTTTATTTATAGTTTAGAACTCAAAAAGATAAACTAAATATACATATTTTTAGAAAATAATGTGGCTTAAGCAGATTCATGAAATTTTCTTATACTAATTTCTATCCAGTTTTCATTAAATTATCACTATGTTTTCAGTATATACTCATCTATCATTGCTAAAGAGTTCAATCTTAGTTCAAGTAAGTATCAGTCTGAGCTCCATTTTATTTTTATCTAACTTCAAGTTTGGGCTTGCTAGCATGTCCCCCCCCCACAAAAATATTGCATGGTGATGAGATTGACCAATCAGTAATTTCTCCCACTCATTTTTTTCTCTCTCTAGAACTGGGTGACTATTTATATTTCTTTTATCATTTTTGGATGAAATCAGTTTGTTCTTCTGCATTCTTTACAAAAAACAAAAAATGAGGGGGGGGGGGTACCCATTTTTATTGGTGATGGTTTTCACAAGGCTACTTAAATTTTTATTGATGAGTCATGTCATCTAGTGGAGTCATGAAAAACACTGATTTTTTTTGAAAAAAAAAAGTTTTTTTAATGAAATGGTTGTGTGGGAGAGACTGATTTGATCCACTGGCTATTTCTTGAACTAAATTTCATCTTTTTATGATGGTTACTTAGTTTCATCAAATATGAACAAATTTTAAAAACTAATATTAACTAAAAATGATAGTATAAAATAGAAATTCATCATTAAATTTTGAATTTAAGTGCTTTCAAAATTCAGAATAGCCTTGGGAGATTTATACCTACAACAAAACTGGGAAAAATAATTGTCATCCCAATGTACAGTGGGGGGGGGGGTACAGAAAGTACCACTTGTTGTTTTTTCTTGTATATTTCTAGATATTTACTCTACATATGTGACTTAGTATATTTGTAGCTCATATGGCTATATGGATTGTAATTGTAAGATAGTAACTTCAATACACCAGAAAAAAAACATGGGCACCTGATAGCAGGTGCCAATTCCTATCTTTGACTTAACTCAATTTCAGCTCAGCTGGAATTCTTCTGGAAAGACTGCGCACTGAACAATGAGCACACTAACTCACGCAACATCAAATCAAATTTACTCTTAAATAAAAACTGAATATAGGGATAGCCACCTGCTAGCAGGTGTCACATGACTTTTTGCGGTAAATAAGACCTTGTTTCTTGAAAATATTTCATTTTTTGTAAAATTACCAGTCTTGAAATTAAGGAAAAGTAAGACGAAAGAACTATGCTTTTCCCTTATAAAAGGGATAGAAATGATAAGTGAATTTTCAAAAATAAAAAAAATTAGTGAAAAGTGAACAAAATTGATAAAAAAAAAGAGTCACTAAGATGTAGCTCCATGATCTGCTTCTCTGGCAGCCTGTATCTTTGAATACATATAGGCAATAAAGTTTCCAAAAGATGGTTGGAAATTTTATCTTAAGCCTATTTAAAGGTATTTTAACATTTCAGGAGCCATGATTTGGTGATGAAGTTACAAAACTATAATTTTGAGGGTGTTTCATACGTTTGCAACAAGGCTTGAATAGTGTGATTGGATTGTGCACAGGAGCACAGGTTTTGTATTAATTGAATTTTTCAGTAATGAAATGTCATTTGTGAGCTGAAGACCATGTCATAGTTGGAGCAAAAACTCAAAAAAAAAAAAAAAAAGGCAAGGATTGGATAAGGGATTAATGAGTCAGTTTGGCAGGAAAAGAGAAAGAAAACATTACCAAAATATGATAGACAAATTATAGAGGAGGATATGAGGAAGAAAGAAAAAAGGAAAAAAATAAAAATTATAAGGTATCAGCAGATGGGAATAACTGTTTGGTTACTGTATGTATGTGTGTACAGTTCCAGGAAATAAGTTTTTGGCACTGTTTATGCATACAGCTACCTCACTTTTCTTTCTTAAAACCACCATCATCTGATTTTTTCCTTTTTATTATTCTTTCATGACACTATCTACCCTGATACCCCTCACATTTTTATTGGGCTCTCATTCTACAGTTGCTTCATCCCCTTTTTACATTAATGACTTCAAAACTGACCTTCCGTTTATTTTATTTTATTTTTTCACTTTTTGGTTTTGGTCTTTCTGGCTCTACATAACTTTTCAATTCAATTCAACTTTTTTTTTTTTTTTTTTTCTTCTTCTTCCTTTTTTTTGCACCAGCCCTTTTCACCTTTGCTCAAATAAAATTTCACCAGTTGTTCGGTTGATGTTTGCAATTAATAGTTTATAGCGACGTCATGAATTATAAAGTCTTATTTATTAATTTGTTTTTCAAAATCTAAAGGATTAAGAGAAGCTTTTCACATGCTTAAGGTCTCATTGCCATGATCTCACTAGTTTGGAAGTCAAAAACATGATATTTTAAAAAAAATCAAAATTTTATGAAATGGTGTTATGAAATACAATTCTGGTGTCATTTTTGAAACTCACGTAGTATCAAGAATGAGAATGTACTGTTGCTTTACGGTTTTTGCGTGCTAAGTTAGAGAAATATGCTAAAACAAATAGTGGCCAGGACAATCGTCTTCCCACTGTACTTACTCTAGTAATGCAAACCAAGACTCATTTAAGCCTTTCCCTATTTTTTGATCCTTGTTTTATTTTTCAATTATAATAGTAGTACAGACGTTACTCTAAAGGTGATCATGTGCTAAAAAGTAAGCTTGGGTGATGTCTCAAGCACCGTATGCGGAAAGGAGGTTATCTCTCATGTCAACCAGTCGTCATATTTCAAATGTGAAGAGTAGGCCAGGAGAAATCCGGTTGAGTGCTGGCATTCATCCATTAGAATTGATAGAGTTTGAGGATAGACATTTCTTCCCCCATCAGAAACATGAGCCTCATGACTGCTGCGACAGCTGCGTTTGTAACTTTTTTGATAAATACAGGACTAGCCAGCAAGCTGATCAGGTGCTATATGCTTAATATATTTAAGATGTGGATGGAGTCGTCACCAGCGGGTGAAGTTGGGGGTTAACAAAAACGTAGCAAGATTAGGGTAATTCAATTGTTAAAATCGGGTGAGGGGTAGAGGTTTGAGTGATAGTGAAGTTGGTTGTGTAATACATGTTAATTTTTAGAGAACAAGGTATGTCTTGGCAGTGTCAAATCCAATGTTTGGGGCCTTGTATGCTCACCCATTTCAGCATTCAGTCAGGAGCAACCCGGAGGAGGAGCAGAAAGAGAAGCCCAATGACAAGCTACTGACGCTATCTTAAGGATGGGGCTAGGTAATAATAGCGCGGGATAGTTTGCACACCGAGCAAAATATGTGACGACTGGAGCTTTTCGGCACTCGTTGTTCTTGCTTCTTTGGATGTGACGACAGTCTGAAAACAGCTCATTCGCCCAAATAGCCGACAGATGACGACTGTTATGAGCCTAAAGGGTGTCGAGCAATTGGAGTCGTCATATATTTGGGGCGTAAGGCTGCAAAGTACACCGTCAGCCACCTTAACCCCAGCCTAACTCCACCTTAACCCCAACCTAACTCCACCACCAACCCCATTGTGTTTGATCGATCGATTGCCCCAACGAGTTCAGTTTCACGCTTGCGTAGTTTCCGACGTTGCTGCGCTGCGTCATCATCTATTTAATCCGTGTCTCGGAGGGTTCTCATCCCTCTTACATCCGTATACCTTTTGCTCACTATACACACCACATATCCTTTAACCCTTAAACAATAACATCAATTTTTACCATGGCTGTTAAAATTGGTATCAATGGCTTTGGTTAGTATTCTCTTTTCAAATTGTAGTCATCCACCAAGCAATCGCTTACCATCATCTTTGTTGCTCCATCCTTAGGTCGTATTGGCCGTATCGTTGCTCGTAATGCCATCATTCACGGAGGCGTTGACATTGTCGCGTAAGCTACTGCTTTGATTTGCGTCCTGTAGCTCTCATTTCAAATATCTGACAATTTTAACAACACAGAATCAATGACCCCTTTATTGATCTTGACTACATGGTAGGACTTATGATTCTTTACATTTCCATCCAACATATTGTTGACATGCTTATCTTTTTTCCCTTTCTAGGTTTACATGTTCAAGTTCGACTCCACTCACGGCAAATTCAAGGGTACCGTCACCGCTGAAGGCGGTAAACTCGTCATTGATGGAAAACCTATCAATGTCTTTGCCGAACGGGATCCTGCTAACATCCCCTGGGGAAAAGTAGGCGCCGACTACGTTGTGGAATCTACTGGTGTTTTCACCACGAAAGATAAGGCTTCTGCCCACTTGCAAGGTGGTGCCAAAAAGGTCATCATTTCCGCCCCTTCAGCCGATGCGCCTATGTACGTGTGTGGTAAGTTTTCAGTTTTCACTCATTTCCTTAACTTTCAGCTTATCCACATGCCATGTTCTGTCAATAAGGCGTCAACTTGGACAGCTACGACCCAAAAGAAACGGTTGTCTCTAACGCCTCATGCACTACCAATGTATATTGTTTTTGTTTTTTTAGTAGCTCTTACTCTTTATTGCTCTGACATAATGTTTGAATGTTCTGCTAAATATGATTTAGTGCTTAGCTCCCCTGGCGAAAGTCCTACATGACAAATATGGTATTGTTGAAGGACTTATGACCACTGTTCATGCCACGTCAGTTAATAATATTCATATGTCTTTTAATTGATGTTAATCAGATCTGTGTAATGCTCTAGAACCGCTACCCAAAAAACCGTTGATGGCCCTTCTGGGAAAGACTGGAGGGGAGGTCGTGGTGCCTCTGTTAACATCATCCCTTCCTCTACTGGTGCTGCCAAGGCGGTCGGTAAAGTTATCCCTAGCTTGAACGGGAAGGTATGTCCAATAATGTTTAAGCTCTATTCATTTTTGTGTGACACCAGCCCACTGATTATGTCACCGATGATATTTGTATAATGCTTCTGCATTTTTAGCTCACTGGTATGGCTTTCCGTATCCCAACCGCCGATGTATCCGTGGTTGATCTTACATGCCGACTTGAGAAAGAGGCAACTTACGATGAAATCAAGCAGACTATCAAGCAAGCATCTGAAGGGTCTCTTAAAGGCATATTAGGTTACACGGAGGAAGATGTAGTATCAACCGACTTTATCGGTGACAGCCACTCTAGTATTTTCGATGCTAAGGCAGGTATCAGTTTGAACAAAAACTTTGTCAAAGTTGTCAGTTGGTATGACAACGAGTGGGGTTATTCTCGAAGAGTGGTTGATTTGATTTGTGAGATGGCCAAACGAGAGTGAGTTTATTTGATTACACTTTTCCTCATTGATAGGCTGATGAAGCTAACTTGAATTATCTAGTGCTTAGTCATCATTCTAAACTATGAGTCAAATTTTACTAGTCACAGTATTGTTGGCTTAGCCCCGGGGTCTGCTCTTATGCTCTGCGATTTCCCTTGATTAATTATCTTCAACGTTAGAAATACAGATTGTCTTTTCAGATGAGAGACTTCTGTCAAGTTAAAGCCCAAAAGTTTGCTGTTTTTTTACTTTGCCTTGCTATTCATGAAAATTAGTGTGCAGCCTGAAAAATATTAACTTGCAGCTATAGTAAATCTTATGAGTGAGGCAGCAGTGGTTCTCAGTGTAATCACAGTCATTTTCTAATTTGGGGTATAACTGGTGCAAAGGATCAAGAGCTGTGAGGTTTTCTAATGAATAAAAAGACTTTGAACCCCAGTCATGTAAAGAAAGCAAGGGACGTAAGCCAAAAAAATAACAAGTTTTGTAATCTTACAAGTAGAGAATTATTTTAATTATCTACTAGATCTCATAAATCAATGAGGCCTTTACAATCATGTAATGAAGTCAAATAATTAACCTGGCAAAAAATGAAGATTTGATGGTATTCAAATGGGACAGATAGATATGTATCAGTAATATTACAGTGAAATAAAAGGGATTTTATTTGCATCTCTTGATGATTTATTACGGCAGTTAGTAAGGACCTTCAAGTTGAAAAATGATGCCTAAATAATCTGTGAAGACAAGCAAGTTACTTTCAGACAAGGTGAAGGATGCTTCTTGACCTGTCCCTATCCAAATCCCATTCAAAAGCAGAGCGTGTCACCCGCTGCCAACGACCTCACCAAACTTCGCTTGTCGATTTCTCTTGACCATTGTTCTTCGTTGCGATCGATGGCTGAATTTGATCTTACCCAAGTATGTTGGATTTCTGTTATTCTTATGATTATCTTCAGTGCTAATATTCCTATGATTATCACTTTCTTGGCTACTCGTTTTAACTGGAATGTCGCTTGACTTTCACAACATCCAGAAACTTATTCCCTATCTTGACCGACATCTCGTCTTGCCTCTCCTGGACTTGTCTGTCATCGTCTCCAGTTTCACCCTTCATCACATCACTCACTTCGCACTATTCTCTTTCCTTGTGTCTCATCAACAGTCTCGACTCCAATCTTGTCTACCCACACTCTGACCTCCTCAAGGCTAAATATGATCTCCTCAAGGAAACAAACATGGTTACTTATCTCGTCGGTCTTCACCATGAACTTCATGGGGGCTCCGAAGATGATCCGGTCCCTGATGGTTAGTATAGCATGCTTTAGTTTTCCTTTGATCTGCTTGATTTCTCATCTCCTCTACTCTGCGTTTTCATTCCATGTTGATTACATTCTTTATCAGAATTCATTCAGAAAGAACAAGAAGTCATGTCGAAACTCGACACACTCAAAGCTTCAGCTGAACAAGTAAATTTCCCATCTTTTTTTCGTTTATTTTGTTTTTTGCCCTTCACGTATTTGCATGTAAGATTTCTCATTTTTTTTTTTTTTTAAAAAAAAAAAAAAAGGTCATGAATGTCATTTCAGCACCAGAAGTGGTTGCTGCTCTTCGCCAGGATAAAGCGCAGAACTTGGCTTATCTTGAAAAAGAACATAATGTTGGTTCAAGTTTTTTATTCTTTTGTGCAAAACATTGTTTCATCACCATTTGTACTGACTAGCTGTTATGCCCATACTTATGGCTCATATTTGTTTCTGTCTTTCATCTATATTTAGGTTTCACTTGATCAAATTTCTGCCTTGTATCAATACGGAAAATATCAGTACACGATCGGAAATTACGGTGGTTCTGCTGATTATCTTTATCACTTCCGAGTCCTCTCCACAGATCCCGAATTGGTGCTTTCCTCTTTGTGGGGAAAATTAGCTTCCGATATTCTTGAAGGGTCTTTTGAATCAGCTTTGGAAGAACTAAATCGTCTTAAAGATCATCTTGATCAGCGCACAGGCTTCGTCAACCCCCTTGTCCTACTGCAGCAACGCACTTGGTGGCTTCATTGGAGTCTCTTTGTGTATTTCAATCTTGATCAAGGGCGGGAAGCTTTGGTGGATGCTTGGCTTGCTCAAGGATATTTGAACACTATCCAAACTAATTGTCCTCATCTGTTACGTTATCTTGTTGTTGCTATGATTTCTTCAAAGCGTGCTAGTGCTGGGGCACTCAAAGGATCTGGATCAACACGAGCAAGTCGTGAAACTGTGAAGGAGGTTGTCCAAGCCGTGGTGCAGGAACATTATCAATATACTGACCCAGTCACTGAATTCGTCCGTCTTCTTTATTCAGAAGTTGATTTTGAAGGCGCTCGATTAGCACTCAAATCTAGCGAAAAGGTCTTAGCGGATGATTTTTTCTTGTCTGATGAAGCTATCGGTGAAAGCTGGTTAGAAAGTTGCCGAACATTGATAAGCGAAGCTTATTGTCGAATTCATCATCGAATAGATATTAATCAGCTGGTTGACCGTCTTGGAATGGATACAGCAGAAGGTGAAAAGTGGATTGTTAGGCTGGTTCGCGATGCTCGATTAGATGCCAAAATTGATTTCAAAAAAGTATTGTTGTTTTTCTTTTATATTTTGTATTTTATTTATAGTCGACCTTCATGTCCCCCATTTCATTAACTTTGGGTTGCCAACCTTTTCCTTTTATTTGTGGTCTCAATAGAATACCGTCCAAATGAATCATCCAAAATCATCAGTTCACCAGACTGTTATTGAGAGGTAAGATACTCTTGAAAAAACTTATTTTTCAAAAACAACTTGTGTTTCAGTCATACATATATTGATATATATATATATAATACACTATCTGTTTGGAAATTTAGAACTAAACGAATTATGACCATGTCCAATGATCAATCTTATAAACTTCAGGCTTTGGTACTGGCTCAACAAGGCTTGAGTGGTGATACGGGTGGTGAACATGGCCGGTCGGGAGATGGTGGGAGAGGTCGTGGTGGCCGAGGAAGGGGAGGGAGGGGGCGTGGTCGGCAAACTATTGCTGAAACTGATGACTAAATGTAGAGTTGATCATGAAAGAAGTAATTGGCCCAAAAAACTATGCTTTATGCATTGCTTTGTTATTAATAATTTGGCTGTTTGCTCAATGAGCACATTTTCATCTTTGATAAAAATTGGAATGTCCAATAGTAGCATAAATACCATACAACATTCACCAATTACATTTGAGAAGCCTGCTAGATAATGTTTGCCTGGAAGTTTTTATAATGAAGTTTTTAGCTCTAAAGGGAATGTTTAGACTAATTTCACAATATACTTTGACAATCCTTTATTATACATATATATATATAATGTTGACAATATGTCTTGGAGTGTGGCGATCTTTTTATTTTTATTTTACTTGGTTGACACTTAGAAACTTGTTTTTCTTGATGAGTTCTTTTTTTTGCTATATGATTTACATTGATTAATAATAATAATAATAATAATAATAATAAAAGTTTTGCGAGGGGTAAAGGAAACGGGAAGATAGATAGAAGTGACATAATGAGCTAAAACATTATAATAATAGGGGGTCTCTCAAACATTAGCTTATACACCATTCAAGCATGTCACAAAATGGGTACCGAAGAGGTCATTTTTTATTTGAAGTACAATCTTCCCCAGGACAGGTATACTTAAACAGTGTTTTTAACTGAACATGACATCTGTTGGGTACATTCAAGCCTTTCACGTCTTCCATCCTCCATAGCTAGATTAGTCAGCATTAAGTACATACACACATGCCTATACCTTAATCTTTTATTTGCCTCTATCCCTTAGAGCATCTACCCCTGTGTTTGTAAATTGTGTTGGAATGTATATATTTACCAATCATTTCTGAAATATTCATTCCTCCTGTCCAGAAACCCCATCTTTAACAATTGATATCCACAGTGAAGAATCATCTTTTGTAAAGTTATCAGCCTTTAAGGACACCAATTGTTGAAAAAAAAGTTCTATAATACTAAGCTATAGACACAATCCAAGATGGGTTGGTTCTCCTTTCTAAATAATTTAAAAAGAAGTGCCTGCCACTCTAATATTTTAAAGACAGAGTCATAATGTGTAAGTGTTGTGAGAGAAGAAAGAGTAAGATGATATAGAAAAAAAAAGTAAAATATTAAAAAAAAAAGTAATTTGCTGGTTGGCTAGATCTTTTCTCAGTCACTCCCTCTTGAAGCACTTTCTCTAATACTATCCTTACTGTAGCAATAAAATAACTCTACAGTGCTACTTCTGGCTATGTACACCCATTATGTACACAAAATAAAATATATATAAAAATTCTTCCGAGTTTCTATTCTACTACTATACTATTATTTGTATATATTTCTATAATCTAATCTAATCTATTCTTCTACTACTCTCTTTTTTATTTGTTAAAGAGTGTGTTCTCCTTTATATACCCTATATTATCAGCACCCTTCTCCAATGCTTTCTTCCCCAACTGGTTCCCTTGCACAAGTCTGGCACTAGTTCTAGGTAAATAAAATGGTAAACTGATCATTTCAGTATTCTTGGTACAATGCCTGCATCAGGCTGTTTTCTAACTAATAGTGCCTAAATTTTTGTGTAAAGTATCACTATTAGCACCTTACACAACACCTATGTTTGCATACCCTATGTTTCTTGAGATCATTAATTATATAGTAAGTTCCATACCACCTTCTGTACTTACTATGAAATGTGCACTTGCCATGAGAGTATTTACTTATCATGAAACCCTCAGCAGTTTAGTAAGAGCCATTCCTTGTTTAGCATCTTACTTTTACTTTTTTATCTTTGAGCACTGCATATACACCCATTTATTTATCTTCTTGTTTCCTGGCACTGTGTTTGGTTATCTTAGCAGAGCTAATCAGCAACAGATACCCATGGATCCTACTTATGTGCTGTTGCACTTATCTTAGGGTGAAACCTGTACCGTCACTTGATGCTGCTTCCTAAACCTATACAATGCTATTAGTTCTGGATGTGATTATTTTAAATGGCTACAGTACTCTTGTCACAGAGTATTGTATGTACCTCCCTCTATGTTCTTCTTACCGCGGCACATATATCTATATTGCACTAAAAAAGGAGAGTGCAGAGAATATATCTTATCTGATCTTTGAAGACCCCCTTTGTTTCACTTTTATATCCATCCTTCATGAAAACCTCTTTGTTGTGCTTGCTGCATTACTGCAAGATATGTACCACACCATGTCTTTAATTCATAATCTCTCCTGCCATTTCACATTTAACTCTTGCAACTTGAAGACACTTCCTCTCCCAATCTATCCTATTTCTGTAAAGAAAATTTCCTCAATTTGTTGTTACACATCACTCAAAATTATTTAAAATTGATATAATTTAACACTCTTTCACATTTCAGATCTATTCACAACACTTGAAACACAAGTATGTCTACTGAATCTAATAAAAAAAGGTCTCCAAATTGGACACCACAAGAAGAGAAAAAATTGGCAATTTCATAGATCACAATAAACAAGCAACCTGAATTTGCAATGTATCAGACTAGTGAGACATTCTATAAAAGTTTTGAGAATAATTTCAATCAACATAGTAAAATACATTACCAAGATTTTGAGCAAATTAAGACAAGTTCAGTTGATTTGTTCTTCCATTTAGCATAATTCATACATTTTGTCAAGATCAGATGGAAGGCCCTCAACACTGCAATGCTAAAGTTCATTGTCATCTATTACACAATTGAAAGAGACCCACCTAGTGGTAGCTCCCCCAGAAATCGGATCAAAACTGCTCTAACACTCTACCAGGATCAAATGAAATCAACATTCAAATATCAGTCAGCTTGGTACAAACTTACACCAGAAAAAAAAGGTGGGCACCTGATTGCAGGTGCCAATACCTATCTTTGATTTGATTCAGTTCTAGCTCAGATTTAATTCTTCTGGAAAGACCGCACACTGAACACTGAGAATGCTAGCTCATGTGGCATCAAATCTGAGTTATCCTTGTTTCACAAATGGATTGAGGGATTGGCACCTGCTAGCAGCTTCCAGGTGTTTTTTGTATTGTTAAGCATGCAATTAAATGGAGAATGGAAGTGAAAATAAATCCCAAAACATCTCCTGCAGATTCTTCTATTCAAAACACTGGTATTGAAGATTTGGTTAGTGATTTAGATGCAGTTGCATCTTCATCCATTTCCCCCAGCCCTATATGTCAAAAAGCTGCTAAATGTTGCCATATTAGATAGGGCCAAGATGCCCACCAGGCCAAAAACTTAACTGAACTTGCCAAAAAAAGGACTTCATCAATTCTTGATAGCAACAAGTTAACTGAGAAGCAAAGTTAACTCACCAAAAAAAATCAATTTACAAAAGAGAAGATTATGGTTGAAAAGGAAAGACTTAAAATGGACCAGAAAAAATGTGATAGTGAGATGAGAAGATATAATTTACAACAGCTATTATTATTAAAGGAGAATAATATTTACACAGATGATTATTTGGATATTTTACACAGAATGAAGGATGACTTGAAAAATAAATGGGGCTCTGATAGTAGATCTTGATTAGAATCACTCATAATTATTTGCTAAATCTCACTCTTGTGTTTTATCTTTCAATATTCATTAACTCTATCACCAAACTTTTTTTGTATGTTTTATTTCTAGTTTAAAGAAGAATATGGAGAGTATAATATAGATCTAATGACACCTGAAAAATATTTCCCACTTCACTGTTGTCCTTGAGTATTCCAGTTATGAATTTTCAGGTCATCTTGTAATTGAAAATGTGTTACTGAGTTTTGAAGTTCATGGCTATGTTGAATTTAAGTATTTGTGCTTTTGAAAAGAAGAGTATCACAGTGATTTGTAATTATTTCAGCCAAAATATATTCATTTAACAGGTAGGGATCAGAAAAGGAATTAGATTCAATGATCATATTTTACAGGATAACACAACATTTCATAACATCCTTGACATCATTTATGTTCCACAAGCAAAAAAAATTGTTTGATTATTCCCCATATACTCTTTAAAGCCCCAAAAGCTTTTTAAATATCTTTTTATGCAGCCTTTTGTCACTTGGAATAGTATCTGCTTGCTTCATCTTGAGGATGATGAATAATTTTTACTAGTTTTTTTACCAAGGTGGATAGATTCCATCAGAAAGGTAGTAGCCACATTTTTATCTGTGATTATTGAATTTAAAGGAGACTTCATTATTTCTCCCAGCCAGTCATTTTTTAAAAAGGGTGCTGCAATGAAGAAGATTACTATCATTTAAAGTGCCAGGTGATCCAAAGAAAAAATACAATATATGTAAGTTTTTACTTGCAACTGCCTCAAGTATCAATGTTTGAAACTTTTCCTTTCCCTGAAACTGACCATCCCAAGCTTCAGGGCACTTTTTCAACTCCCAGTGCATCCCATAAATAGACCCTAAGCATCCAGTAAATCCCCACATTTCATACTCTCTGAAAATTTGACTTTTTTCCAAAGGATTTGGAGGACACAAGTACCCCTTTTGGTAGATATTTATTACATCTTTGACAAAATATTTTAGGCAATGTACAGAAGTGGTTTCCTCAATATGGTGGTACTCATCAATGCCATCAGCTGATATGCCATACACCAGTTGCTGTAGTACACTAGTAAGTTTCTGATGAATTTTTAATCCTAATTAACTACAAAAATCCTTCAGAGAAGAAATAAAATTTGCAGAAAATTCAAAATACATTAGTTTTAGTTTTAATTTAATTTTTTTTGAATTACAGGTTTTATTAACTAAAAAAAAATTGTGTGTTTGTAGGACTTGAACTAGCTTCATAAATAGATCTTTACTCATTTGAAAGTGACATTCAAATATAACATTTTTGTATACTGGAATTTCATCAAATTAGACTTTCATGTGAGGTGTTCATGGCCAGATATGTGATTGTGATTAATAGTTTCATGTTTTTCTGCTAGCCAAGTTGAGATAGAATTTTGATGAGGCCTGGTAAAAAATGATAAAATGTATTCCTCCTATTCCATATCAAGAAGCTCATCAAAAATGTTGAGTGGAATGGGGGAAAAAATACAGTGTATGGATTGCTGAATGTGCAAGGAATGATTTGTGGCTGGTAGTCAAATTTAACACTTAGGAGGGATGAATATCAAAACTCTTCAACAAAAAATGCAAAAAATATGTGTATAACAGGAGATTTTTTTACAGAAACAGGGTTAGATGCTTTCAGGAGCTTAGTTATGTGTGTAAAATACATTTTGAATGAGCTATAAAGCCCCCTTTTATCATACTTTGAAAGATATTTTTCCCTCAATACTTAAATAGGTCCTTCACTTTGCCAACAGATTAAGATAAGTGCCAATTTTTAACCCTTGATCTAATGTTTAAGTCTGATACTGATTCTT
Source organism: Hemileia vastatrix (assembly GCA_030280995.1). Taxonomy (NCBI): domain Eukaryota; kingdom Fungi; phylum Basidiomycota; class Pucciniomycetes; order Pucciniales; family Zaghouaniaceae; genus Hemileia; species Hemileia vastatrix. The sequence continues at coordinate 28,420,488 of JASXTE010000006.1, forward strand.
ATGCTGAACTAGAATTGGGCTATATGAGTCAGATGTTGGAAAGTCACTACTTAAAATCTAGAAAACTTTTGATATGGTACCAACCTTATTATCCACTTGATATTCTTTCCAAAATTCCTGAGCTCAGCTTTCAAAACATTTTTCAAATAACATATCAAGGTTTTCTAAAGCTAAATGAATTGATTCATCTACCATCACTCTGTTTTCCATAACAACTCTCATTGTCCACAATGGGATTTAGCCATATGAATATCTGGGAAGCTTTCCCAAACTGGCTCAAACGAGAGCAGCTATGCTTTGATTTGTTTAAAAAATCTTTTCAGAATAGGTCAAGGGACAATCCACCTGTACACCAAGCAAAAAATTACTGCTGTCCTTTTCTTATTTTGAATGGATAGCTAGAGTTTGATATTTTTTTTGAAAAATATTTCTAATTTAAAATCACTTCAATGTAATCATTCTCTTGATTTATTAATATTACAATTGATTTTAATATCCTCTTTTATATCCCCATGAGAATAATTAAATATATATCTTGTATAATTTTTGTATAATTTTAAACCTTTCAATATATCTTCTTACTTACTAAAATAAGACCATAAGAAATTTAACAGTGTTTTATATTAAATTTCACCTGAAATTATCTCTTGTTGATTTTAATTTCCTTCATTTTTCACTAAAAAATGTGAAGAATGGTCAAAATTACAACTGAAAGATGAAAACCTCAGGTAACACATTTAGCATAAAAACTTATCAACTTACTTCTGATGTGATTAAATCTTATGAATTCAAAAGTGAAAAAAAAATTCAAAAATGAAAATTTCTTCTTCCTATTATTTTCACCAGTCTGAATCAGATTTTTTAGGTTAATAAATGTCAGCCTGGATATATCCAGGAAGGAGTAAATTAAGAATATAAAATATGCTAGACACATGCAATAGGTATTTGGAGAGCTTTCAAGTATATATAATAAGTATACATAAGTGAAATAAGTCATATACTACAGTATACATCAAATAAATACCTTTATGCATGCATATACCCACCTTTTATAAGTCTTATTTATGTAAAATTAAATGGCAATAATATAAGGTAATATTTAATACCTTGGAATTAAGGGTAAATAATTTATTAAGTGGTGTTAAGCTATCTATTTCATTATTAAAGTGAAATAGATGATGAATGCACTTTAAATCACTTAAAAGCTGGATATATGCACTATAAACTTAGTAATATTCAAAATACAATTTTCCAGATTAATCTGCCTTATTTAGCACAATTTATTTGGCTAATTTTCAGTCTTAAAATAAGACTTCTAAAAATTGATGTTATTTATGATAGAATGGGCTTATGTGTATTGGCCTTATGCTGCATGCATTTATCTTATGTGCATATCTTCATTAATTAAAAATTTATGAATTTCAAACTTATTACTCACTAGGTAACATGCACTATAAAATTTAATCATGATAAAATATTTGAGAGGTGCTTATTTAGTGTCAGTGTATGCTAGTACTTATGTATGATTTAATAGTAAATATTAATGGTCCTATTACTTAATAATAAATTATTTATAGATTTAACCTGAGTAAAAGACTAATAAAACTGTATTGCTCAATTATTAACTCACAATATTTGGATTGGTCCAGACTAGTGATAGAAAATAGTCTAATAAAATATAGTTGTAGCTAATATAAGGATAATATCAATTCATAAGGGCTTTAAAATATATTTTTATATTCTAATAACTTTTTAATAATGTTTATTTGATTTTTAGTAAGTAAGTGATGTCCAATAACCCACCAAACCTCCTTTACTTATACCAAAATCCACTGGAGTGCACAGACCTTTAATCCAGATTTTGTCACTGCTATCCTTGGCAATTACAGAAATGTGAGGGAACATCACCTCCCCATGGCGTCCACTTCAAGCAGTTTCAACACCCAAACCTCCAGTAAGGACCCTCCATCACAATTAATGATAACACAGACCCATACCATAAATAGAAAATCTAGATAAAAGTGGATACAATAAGGAAGCAAGTAAAATAACTCATCCAAAGAAATTAAAATGAAAACCAAAGAATATAAAGGAGCCAAATCAATTTTCCAAGCCCAAAATAACATCCCTAAGCATCCACATTAACCCAGTAATCATATCCGAACCCATAAATCTGTGAAAATCTATTAAAGGAAGCAGATTAAGTTGTCCAAACTGGATATATGCGCTTGGAAAAGGTGTATATGCTTGTGTAGGAATGGGGAGTCCATTTAACATGTCCATATGACCTAAAATTAGCAGAAAGATAAAGCTTATAGGCTATTTAGAGGGTCAAACTTGCATATAGACCTATATATACATTATATCACAACATATTTTACTTAATATGAGGTTTATGCATACATATAAGCTTATGTATGTCTATAATTACTTAATATCAATTAAGATAAGTATATTATGACTACATTAGCATCTTAATAAGTATTATGGGGCTATAGATAATCTATTTAAATTTATATAAGTCATATAATAGTAAAATAAATATATATAAGTATTATAACCATAATATCAACTTATAAGCTTATTTAAATTAAGGTTATTTTATTTTAAACATAAGAAATTCTCAGTCCTGGGGATACATAGGCTGAAATTTAGTGTCCTAATTGCATTAAACATTCACTGACCTCATTAAAAGCACTAATAACTGCATTAACTTCAAGATCAACAGCCACAATTCACAATCATGCCTAAAATTGTCTGAATGCACTAAATTAGTCAAGGATTTACCCCTTCAAGTGCCTTCAAAGACTCTTAATTTAGTTACCCCACATTTCACATCATTTTCTGGCTTCTTAATGGTTTAAAGGCTATATTAGGGGGTATCAATGTTAACGGATCCACAATCAGGGATCAGGAGTTTTTTCCCCATATCCAAAATTTTTAGTTGCGGATGATTCTTATCCACTAGCCCTTGGGAAATTTGATAGGACATGCACAATCATACATTAATATAACTCTTATAACCCAATTTCCATTCCAAATTCCTGATCTCAAACTCATCACATCCATGATTGATTTGTAAGCAAGTCACATGACATATAATTGCAGATGCCTTCCTTATGTCACTCTTCACTCTAGGTGACTTAATTTTGGTGGTGAAAACTTAACAATTTTTTCTGTCTACACACCCCTACTCATTTGGTTTCAAACTTCCCACCTCTCTCATCACCTAAACCTTATACCAACAACAATGAAGCACCTCTCTCACTTCAAAAAAATAAGTGGCACATGCTAGCGGGTTCCTATCCCTATATTCAGTTTTTATTTAAGAGTAGATTTAATTTGATGTTACACAAGCTAGTGAGCTCATTGTTCAGTGTGCAGTCTTTCCAGAAGAATTACAGCTGATCTGAAATTTATTTAAATAAAAGATAAGGATCAGCACCTGCTATCAGGTACCAATGTTTTTTTTTCTGGTGTCTACTAGGCAGGAAATTTAGTAAAATATGAATTCCATTTCTTTAGCTTTAATTTCTGACTCTTTTTCTGACTCTGATTTAAAAAACACTTTAGCTTATATGTCTATACTTTCCAAAAAATATTACATCAACCAAAGGGGACCAAATCATGTTCACAATACCAGATACAGTCTTCAATCAATTCTTAAAATTCCCCCTTTAAACTTCACACAACTATTTTTAACTTCTCCAGATTCCTTAATCAGACTTTATCAACTCATCTCTGATCACACTATCTTTTATAAAAATTATTGTAATAAAAAGAGTGATCCTTCCATTCAACTTGCTGTTGCACTATGTTGCTTTGGATCAAATGGAAATGGTGCTGCTATAAGAAATTTGAAAAATATCTTAACCATATAATTTGGTACTGTTGTACTATACACAAAGAGCTCCCCACTTAAAAATCCAAAAGAAATCTTCCAACAATTATTTTTGTTGGTGGGGGGGGCTACAACTAATAAACCCAAATTAAAGCCACATACATACCTGAAGGCAGCACATTTGTTCTATTAATTTAAAAAGTAAAGAGCTTACATTATTAAATCTAGAAAATCCTGAAAATTGAAATTAGTTGCATTCATAGTAACAAAACAAGCATCATAATTAGCTTTAGTTTTTAGCCAGTTGATAAGTATGAGGTGATCATCTTTTTTTAGTTGAATGGTTTTTTATTTATTAGATGAGCAGGTGAAAGAGAGAGTAGTTGGATTTGAAGAAGAAGTGGGAGGGGGCTGCATTTGAGAAGATATTCTACATCAAGGCATGTTAGGATATTTGATGATGAAAGGGAGAAGAAATGAGCTGATAAAATGGGGAGGGATTTGAACAGATATAAGGAATATACAGGATGGGGTGAGGGTGGGAGTGCTCATCAAGGTAGGGTCTCAGGCTGAGGTCAAGTACAGAGACGTGAAATAGCTTGAATGGTCATTTATCTAGAAGATTTTAATGGTCCTATATGAATACTGTAGTACAAATCTAATAAGTATTAAAATATAACTCAATATAAGGGTCTCAGTAATTTTAATCTCACTAATTATATATGGCTTACAATCTTATAGTTGGTAGAGAAATAGATTTAATAAATTCAGATACTATTCAAAGACTTTATAAGTACTATTGATATGTATTGTAATTGTATTGGTTATATGTTTTAATTGTAATGATAAAGAATTTAGAAAACAAGACCAAAAACCCCCTCCATTTTACACAATTACTTCCCCAATGACCCCTTTGATTTACCAGCTCAATACACAGTTAATGACGCCTCATTCTAGCTAATAGACATGTCCAGAAACAAAAAGAGTGGCCAGTAACATAATTAGAATGATATCACCCGCCAAAATCCTGTAGTAATAGGGATAATCCATCAAAAATAAAGAATAAGCAAAAAAAAGAGTATATGCATATTATACATTAATATAAAAGACTAAAAGGGGAAAATTAAGACTAATTATTACTTAATAATAAGGGGGATTAACTGTAGAAATATTGGGTATAATCATGACATTATACTACATGAAATCCCCATTCAAAAATAACCAAAATTGACTGAGAAACCACCAAAAAACCCAAAAAAGGGCGTGAGATGTGGGGTAACTACATGCAGTCCTTGGCAGGTGCTTGCATGGGTAAATCCTTGACTAATGTAGGCAAATTTAAGTGTGGTAGTGAATTAAGGCACCAAGAAAGAGGTCATTAATGAAATTAGTGCATATAAAGAGGGTCAATGCATTTATAATTAAGCTAGGACACTAAATAAGCGCCTGTCGCCTATTTTAGTGTGTTTCCCAACAGTGGGAGTAGAATGTGGGGTAATTGTAGTGTGAAAAAGCTAACTTTGCTAAAAATGAAGCTATTCACATTGGAAAAATGCAGACAGTATGTGGCCAGTACATAGAAGCCATTTCTGGCATAAAAAACACCAAATTTGAAAAGTGTTATTTTTATGCATTTGAGTAGCCAAATCAATAGTCCTAATTAAGAAAAATTGATCTGCCAAAGTGCATTTTAATATTATTAAATTTATAACGCATATAATCAACTTTTAAGTGTTTTAAAGCGCATTTCTTGTTTTTTACATAAAACAATGAAAACAACAGCTTTAAGTGTACTTAAAAATTATGTAGCCTTATATTTAAGGTTCTTAAGATTATCCTAACATATTCCAACTTAATATTAAGTACATAAGACTTATAAAAGATGGATATATGTGTGTATATAAGGTGTTATAATGGCATATTTTGTATATTATCATAATTTTACTTATGTATACTATTTGTGTAATCTAATTTATTGTTCCCATGTATAGTCCATGTGTTTAACATAACTTATAAGTACTTTTTACTCAGTCCTGGGGATAACTAGGCTGACACTTTCCTACCAAAAAAAAAAACAATAAAAAAATAATAAGTTATACACTTTTTTATTTTATATTATTTTTCAGGTATTCAGAAAGTTCTGTAGCATCAAAGATTAATTCTTTAAAGAAATAAAGCATAACAAAATATTATGAGTTCTGGTTTCTTAACCCCTCAGCTGGTTGAACAGTAATTCATTTCTGTTTAAATTTTTTAAGAAGGTAGGATAGATTTGAAATTTCTTTTTCAGGTATCCATTTATTAAATTCATTTGATTTCCCCTTAAATCTTAATAAATACTCAGTTCATTTCTCGTTAGTAAGAATTCTCTTCTTGAGTATTTTTTCAATCTCTGCCTTTTCCAAAATTTCTTCTGGTTGCTTTTTAGGCCTTCCACTTCTTTTTGGAAATAAGTCAGGATCATTTGCATGGTAAGGTTTTAATAATGAGATAGGGAAAATTAGATGTTTTCTATCATATAAGGCATATAATATGACTTCCACAGCATTATTACCAACCATTTTGCATACTAAAAAAGGTCCTACAAAGGGATCCTTCAATTTAACATTACCTTGTAAGTTAAAATGTAGTGTTGAAATTAGGACTTCATCTCCTTTTTTGAATTCAAATTCTTTATGAGATTTATCCCACTTTTTCTTTTCATATTCAAATGCTTTTTGGATGCATTCCTCTGCATGCTTTCTACAAATTTGTTGCATATGAATAGAGGATTTAGTACCAGGGTGTATATCTAACCTTGGTAATTTGTTTAAATGATTTACTGGGGTATTTGGTACATATCCCAGCCAGAGTTCAAATGGTTTTTTCCCTGTTACAGAATGAGTTGTGCTATTATAAGCAAATTCAAGGCCAGGAATTAATGTTACCCATTCATGTGTGAATTTCTCATTGTCTTTTTATTCCAATTTAAAGGCACAATATCTTCTGATCATATCTTCTAGAGTCTGTATCATTATCTCAGCCAGCCCATCAGTTTGTGGATGGTGTGCTGTAGACAATTTCAATTGACAACCTGATACTTCCATCAATGATGTCCAGAACTCTGAAGTAAATTTAGGGTCTCTGTCAGAGATTATGGCTTTGGGGAACTCAGCAGTATTCATCAATTGGGTCCACCATAGTAATGCCAAGTCTTTTGCAGATACCTCGTTATGGGTAGAGATAAATTTACACATTTTTGTTAATCTATCTACAATTACACAGAAAGAATTGAAGCTTTCTTTTCCTGCTAATGGAAATCCAGTGAAAAAATCCATGTTTATAATTTCCCATGGAGCTTTTGGCTGCTCTATTTGTTGTAACAACCCAGCTCTCTTCCCAGTTAATTATTTAGATTTCTGACAAGAGTCACATGTTTCAATGTATTTTTGTACATTTTCTTTCATTTTTATCCACCAGGCTCTATTTTTAACTCTGGTTAATGTTTTGTTAAAATAAAAATGACTAGCTAAGATGTCATCATGACAAGTACTTAACATTAACTCTTTCATACAAGGTGGTATTACTTTTACATTACTTAGATTTTTTTTGTAATATATATATCCATCTTCAATTGACAGTTTACCTTTTTACAACACATTTTTATACATGGAGGGAAGGTTTTAATTAATGCACTCATGGAGGCATTAGTTGGATCATTTAAAATGGTAGATAATTTAGCCAAATCTTTATCAGATTAATAATTTTCCAATATAGTTTGCATAAACTCTTCCTCTAAATCAACTATATAAATCCTAAATATATGTATAACCTCATTTTCAGGAACATAAGCTGGATTGTCAGCATCATTTGGCAAAAGACTTCTGGATAATAAATCCACATTAGAATGCAATGTTCCTGCTCTATGAGTGATTGTCATTCTTTCTCTGTACTATTGTACAGCTAGTATCCATCTAAACATGTGCCTATTAGGTGTTTTCATGTTTAGTAATGATTTTACTGCACTTCAATCTGTTATTAATTCAAACTTCTGCTCTTCCTGATAGTACTGAAGTTTTTCCAAGGCCCAAACAATGGCTAAACATTCCAGTTGGGTGGCACCATACTTTAATTCTGTCTTTCTTAAGGTTCTGGATATATAACAGATAACTACTTCAGACAATTTTCCATTTATTATCTGTTTTTGCCATAAGGCAGCACCTAACCCTGTGAAGCTTGCATCATTATACAAGATAAAAGGTAGGTTAAAATCTGGCAGTCCCAATATTGGAGCTGAAATTAAACACTCCTTCAATTTATCAAAGGCGTGTTGTCTTTCATTATTCCAAATGAAAGCTTCATTTTTACTGATTAATGTTGCTAAAGGGGCTGAAATTGATTGGTAGTTTTTTATATACTCCCTATAATATCCACACATACCTAAAAATTTTGAACATCTTTCACATTCTTAGGTATACTAATGTTTTTTATTGCTTCCACTTTTTTCTGGTCAACACAAATTTGTAATCCAGATACAACATGCCCAAGTACTTTCAAGGATTGAAACCCAAAATTACATTTCATAAATGCAATTGTCATATTAATCTCATCCATCTTTTGAAATACTCTTTTCAGGTGGTTTAATTGTTAATCATATGTTTTTGAGAACACTATGATGTCATCAATATAAACTAAAATCCATTCTTCAATCATTTCCTGATGAAAAATACTATCCATCAATTTTTGGAAGACTGAAGGTGCATTTTTTGGGCAAAAAAAAGGCATTCTCACATATTTATATATCCCTGTGTGTGTGGTTATGAGTAAGAAATTCTGAGAATTCTTTTCCACAGGAATCTGGTGGTAACCTTTGTTTCCATCCAGACAGGAAATATATTTTACTCCTTGTAAGGTAGCATGGATAGAAGCTATCCTTGGTAGAGGGCAAATATCATCCACAGTGAATGTATTCAGAGCTCTGTAATCACCACATAATCTTGCCTTACCTTTTTCATAAGAGATTAAAACTGGTGAAATAACACAATACTTAGGTGTTGTGTCCACTTTTTCAAAAATACCCATTTCTAACATTATTTTAATGTTGTCTTCATTGTCTTTTCTTTTTGCAGGAGAAGGTGGGTAAGGTTTCTTTTTCAAGCTGCCAAGAATATTATCCAGAACACAACTTAAAGAGATTTTCATCTCATGGTCTTTGACCAATCCTAGTTCATTTGAACCATGAGCAAATGCCATAAGATAAGATTTAATCAATCTCAAAATATTTTTTCTTCAATTTTTGAGAGTTGAGGACTGAAAGAGGCTTTTTGGATTTCATTTTCCAATCCTACCACTTCAGAGGTGGTTCTTCCACCTTGCAGTTGTTCTTCTTTAGGAGCAATGGAATAAACTGAATTTTCAGAGAAAATCTTGAATTTTCTTTTCCCATTTATGCCTATAGTGAAGCAACTATTTGCAGGATCTAATTTGATGCCAAATTTGGTCAATAAGTCATTGCCAATAATAAACCAATCACTACAATTATTATTTTCCATTACCACAAATTCACACACTGCTCTTACATATCCATTATGATATTTAAAGAATACAGAAGTTTTGTATTTGCCAATTGGATTTAATTCTGAACCAAACCCCCTGCAGTTCTTTGTCTGTACAGGTTCTAGTTTTTCCTTATACTTACTATCTAGTTTCATTAAAGTATTAATAGAAACTACACTACCTGCAGCCCCAGTGTCAAGAATGGAATTCATTTCTTTTCCACATATAATAACAGGCACTCTAATAGGTGTTATTTTGTAAGTATCATGAGATAAATCTTTGATAATTTCAGCTTCTTCAATGGAAGTTAAAGAGGTATCAGTATGAGGTATTGCATCATCCAGGAACATAATATCCTGTTCTAATACATATATCTCATTTTCATAATCACTGTAAGAAATGTTACTTTTACAATCCTCACTAGATTCCTCCTTTTCATCTTCATGATTACTTTGTTCAGAATCTTGTGAGTTTTCAATAACCTTTATTCTTTTCTTACAAGTATTACCTTTAGCCCAAGGTTCATTACATTTGTAGCAAGTGATATTTTCTTGTCTTTTAGGGACAAGGGGAGCTGAAGGGTTTTTCTTCTCCACTGGTAACCTATTTGTAGTAGGTTTTACTACCTCAACACTTTGCTTGTAATTATTATACCTGGTTTCATATTTGTGGTTCAATAATATTTCATTGCATATATTAATAAACCCAGAAGTATCTCTGATGGTTTCAGTTCTAGCTACAATAATGTCTCTGACTGATATAGGCAATTTATGTATTATTTTTTCTTTCCACTCATCACAATCCATTTTTGGATCCATGGTTTTCATGATTTGTATTAAATTCATTAAAAATACCATGGTTTTATCTCCAGAATTTGGATTATATCTGGCTTTCTCATACAATCTTTGTTGAGTGATTCTAAATTTTGGGCCACCAAATTTCCTTTCAATTAGTGCCTTCCATTCATTCCAGGAGTAGTCAATTCCCTCACTCAATACAGATTCAAACCATAATAAGGCCACATCTGTAAATAAAGATATCAATTTTGATGTAATTTCTTCATCAGGTAATTTGTATAAAAATTTTAAGTTATCAATTCTTTGAATGAATTGTTTCCAATCAGATTTTGAATCCCTGTCAAAATAAGGGTACTGATCTAACTTAGGCCAGTTCTTTTGGCTAGTTTTTGCTTCTCTAACCTGAGGAATATTCAGTAATTCACTTACTTTAGAAAGATGATCATTTATTTCATCTTTTACTGATTTTATAATCTCAGAGCCCATGACACTATGTTCATGTTCAATCATTGGCTTATCATCAGAGTGTTTCATAAAAACTGGTACTCTTTCCACATAAGAGGTATTATCTTTTACTTTATTAGTATTTTTAAAAATGTTAGCTATTTCAATTTCTACTCTTTGTAACCTATCTTTTATTACAGGTACATGAGTTAAGGTATAATTCACATTTGAAAAAGACAATTTTACACATCCTTCTATGGTAGCCATAATATTCTGAGAATTTTCCAATTTATTTTCTAAATTCTTAATCTCAGAGTTTAATCTTTTATCTTCATTGATTAATTCATTATTTTAATTCTCAATAATTTTTAAACTATTGGATGTTGTACTCAATGATTTTGTGAGGTTTAATAATACACTTTCTGTATTATTGTTTGACTCTCTAGAGAATTCTTCCAATTTTTCAATTTTTAATAATAATTTGCTAATTATTTTTGATTCCATTGGATTTTATTTTAGAAAATATTCAATTTTTTCTGTGTCCAATTCAGAAGACTCATCATCAGGTTCAAGATTTAATTCATTTGGTTCTGTTTTTATATTAATAGCATTATCCTGGTGGTCAATAAAACTATGTATATTGTCATCATTTAAAGACAAGTTTGGCATGTTATTTTCAAATGAACAAATTTTTAAATCATTATCAATTATATCCATTAACTCTCTATCAATTTCATTACCTATAAGTAATTCATTGTTAGGATTATATAATTGATCCTGATAAGATGGATGACGTACCAAGGTCTTATTCCATTTCCCCTGCCTCTCCTTGGCCTTCCCCTGTAAGGGTGACTGCTGGAGCCTTGCTGTTGAGGGTTGTTGTAGTTTTGGGCATACCAATCACACTTTCACTTGCTTATAGTAATTTTTTGGTCCTCCTCTTGGGCTGGAGGTGTTGCTATGGAACTGTTGGGTGCCACTGTTGGTGGTTGAGCCTTAATTTCTACTAGAGCTTGATTGACTTCTACAAACCCCTGAGCTGCTCTTTTCTCCAGATTTTTTATCTGGTCCACTATATTGTTGACTCTTATTGTCAAGGTTTTCAGTAGAGTGGAGAGGGAGTGAATTTGTTCTTGTAAGGTATTTCTTGTATTCTTTATTGATACCTGTTTTAATAGTTTTTCCCTTTCCTCTAGAGACATCTGTGGAGCGTTGCTGTTTGTGAGGGAATCCTGGCCCTCCATTTGAATGTCCTGTAACATGTCTTTCTGCTCTAGGTCTTAAGCTATAAGGTTTTGCCTTATTACTCACAATATCATTGTTGTCACACATTTTTACGTGGAATTTAATCAAAGAATTAGAATTTGAGATCTTAAAACTTAAAAAAGGAGTTTTATCAGTATTTATCAATACCACTGAAGACAATTTTATTGCTTACTTGTAGGTATGAAGTGATTTTATAAGTGCCAAAAGTCAAATATGCTTTTATGTGGTCACTTGATTTAACTGGTCTACAATATGTAGCCATGTTTTTATATTTAAAAAAAAAATCTGTCAGTAAGATTCTTTCTAAATATTAAATGAATTTTACAAACCAATAAAAAGGGATTAAGAGTCCTGCTAAAAGAAAACAATTAATTAGTTTAACTGGTTTATTATCTGCAAAGATCACAAATTTAATTGGTCTATTGACAGACTCCCACTAAGAACAATTTTATGTTAAATTAGTGGTAAAATCTTTTATCTGAAAAGATCACAAAATTAATTGGCCTATTGACAGACTCCCACTAATAACAATTATATGTTAAATTAGTGGTAAAATTGTTGATTCAATATCACAATTGTATTATATAACAGGGCTTCTTTTTCTGAAATCACTATATAAGTGACTCGAACCTGTTGTAATTATCCAAATATTTCTATAGGGATTTTATTTACTTGTAGTCTATTTTTTTGAATTTTTACTTACTGGAAGATAACCAACAGAATTCTTGAGGAAAGGTCCCCAATTGTCAGGCTGAGGTCAAGTACAGAGACTTAAACTAGCTTGAATGGTCAGTTGTCTAGAAGATTTTAATGGTCCTATATGAATACTGTAGTACAAATCCAATAAGTATTAAAATATAACTTAATATAAGGGTCTCAGTAATTTTAATCTCACTAATTATATATGGCTTACAATCTTATAGTTGGTAGAGAAAGAGATTTAATACATTCAGATACTATTCAAAGACTTTATAAGTACTATTGATATGTATTGTAATTGTATTGGTTATATGTTTTAATTGTAATGATAAAGAATTTAGAAAACAAGACCAAAAACCCCCTCCATTTTACACAATTACTTCCCCAATGACCCCTTTTATTTACCAGCTCAATACACAGTTAATGACGCCTCATTCTAGCTAATAGAAATGTCCAGAAACAAAAAGAGTGACCAGTAACATAATTAGAATGATATCACCTGCCAAAATCCTGTAGTAATAGGGATAATCCATCAAAAATAAAGAATAAGCAAAAAAAAGAGTATATGCATATTATACATTAATATAAAAGACTAAAAAGGGAAAATTAACACTAATTATTACTTAATAATTAGGGGGATTAACTGTAGAAATGTTGGGGCTAATCATGACATTATACTGCATGAAATCCACATTCAAAAATAACCAAAATTGACTGAGAAACCACCAAAAAACCCAAAAAAAGGGTGTGAGATGTGGGGTAATTACATGCAGTCCTTGGCAGGTGCTTGCACGGGTAAATCCTTGACTAATGCAGGCAAATTTAAGCGTGGTAGTTGGTTAAGGCGCCAAGAATGAGGTTATTAATGAAATTAGTGCATATAAAGAGGGTCAATGCATTTATAATTAAGCTAGGACACTAAATAAGCGCCTGTCACCTATTTTAGTGTGTTTCCCAACAGTGGGAGTAGAATGTGGGGTAATTATAGTGTGAAAAAGCTAACTTTGCTAAAAATGAAGCTATTCACACGGGAAAAAAGCAGGCAGTATGTGGCCAGTACACAGAAGCCATTTCTGGCATAAAAAACACCAAATTTGAAAAGTGTTATTTTTATGCATTTGAGTAGCCAAATCAATAGTCCTAATTAAGACAAATTGATCTGTCAAAGTGCATTTTAATATTATTAAATTTATAGTGCATATAATCAACTTTTAAGTGTTTTAAAGCGCATTTCTTGTTTTTTACATAAAACAATGAAAACAACAGCTTTAAGTGCACTTAAAAATTATGTAGCCTTATATTTAAGGTTCTTAAGATTACCCTAACATATTCCAGCTTAATATTACATACATAAGACTTATAAAAGGTGGATATATGCATGTATATAAGGTGTTATAATGGCATATTTTGTATATTATCATAATTTTACTTATGTATACTATTTGTGTTCTCTAATTTATTGCTCCCATGTATAGTCCATGTGTTTAACATATCTTCTAAGTAATTTTTACTCAGTACTGGAGATATCCAGGCTGACATAGGGAGCCTTAGATATCAAGAAAGTTGTCCAAGATTTGGTTATGAAAAATTGAGGATAAAAATTTCAAATAGAGGTGAACATTGACATGTAAAATGTATAACAACCCAATTATTAGCAAAAATAATTGTGGAAGATACTTGGGGTATAAAGATGCTTATCCACAATTAATTTCATCGCGGATCCACTAATTTTGATACCTTCTATGGGGTATTTTTAAATGGGAATTTCAGTTTGAAAATTTTTATAATTAGTGTTTTAATTTATACTGTTTATCTCTCTTATTTAGGCATCATTTTAAGTTTTTTTCTTTCCTTTTTTAGTGGTTTATTTAAATAATAACACAAATTTAGTCAGTTTTTGAGTTATTACTATATTTTCATAGATTATCCCATTTTATTCTTGTATTTTAGCATTTGACATGGCTCTTCTTTTTAGACGGTTTAGAGAGACTCTTACAGCTGCTTCTCTGTAAGCAGAATCCATGAAAGTTGGATAAAACTAAGAAAACCCTTACCCTTTAAGTAAAATAAGAGCTCTCAATAATGTAAGCTAGAATGTCTAATTGATATAGAAAAGACTTGTTTACCAATTATTATTTACTCTTTTAGGATTTTGGATTCTGGTCTCTTTGAGGTTGAGAATTTTCTAATGGTACCCTATAAGTATATCTCTATGAAGTGTTGTGTAAAACAATTGTTATAATTACTAAAATGTTGAATTATAAGGGTAATTTCATATATTTAATATTATGTCCAAATGGTTAAAATTATCTGTTATTGGTTGTTATTTTTCAAACTCTGATGATTTTTCATGCTCTAAATTTTATTCTACAGTCAAATCTATGCATATAGTAGTCACATGACCATATCTCTCCTCCTAGACACATCCCATAGCTTATCTGGACTTCCAGGCTCAATTGAAATGTAAAAAATAATCTAATTTTTTTTTTAAAATTCAGGAAGAAAGCTGCACCTCTTCTTAGAAATTTTTGGCACTTTTACTAGCCTGATAAGCCCTATTAATTGAACTAAAAATTATTAAAGTTAAGTAAAATCTGTAAATCAAATATTCTTTAAACCACTAAATAAAATTATTAAAAGTATAAGAAAAATTAGGAGATATCCAGAAAAACTCCAGAAGGCTCTTGAGAATCCATAATTTCATTTCCATACACTTTTGAACCTATAAAAATATTTTTGACTGTAAAATAAAAATTTTTATCTGAGTAATTTTGTAACCCCCTTTTACACTTTTTATAAAAAATCTCCTTCATAATAAAATTTGAGTAAAGACCAATTAAACTTAGGAAAATACTAAATAAATTCCTTCCAATGTTTTCCATACTAAACTTTAGCCTTCCACGATGTGAAAATCTTGTGGTTACTAGGCCTGTGAAACTGCTTTAAGTGGAGGCCATGAGAAGATGAGCATCCTCAGAGTGCTGTAATGGCCAGGGATAGGAGTGTAGGGGGTTGTTAAGCAAGGGGTATACATCAGGGAATTATGGGTATATAAGGAGGAGAGCTTTGGGCTATTATTATGAATTCTTTACTTCATCTTTTAAATATATAGCCATACAAATATAAATCATATTCATTAGTACTTAAAACGTTTTTAAATAATTATTTCTCTTTTTCTACCAACTGTAAGTTGCAAAACATTTAAATAAGTATGACTAAATTACTGAGACTTAATTATTGAATTTTGTTTAATGATTTATTGGACCTGGACAACTCCAATTCATACTGGAACATTAAAATATTCTAGACAACTGACAAAGCAAGCTATTTATATCTCTGTACCAGGCCTTAGCCTGAAAATTCCATAGAAATAAGAGTTAATTGAAAGACACTTCAAACTTAAGTAAAATAAAGTGAAAAATTGATTGTGGATTATATATTTAAGGGGATTGTGGGATAAGTAATTCAAAAAAATATATCACTAAATAAAAGGGGTGCTTTGCTAGCCAGTCACCACAAAATTGAAGGTGTTTTAGGCAAGCTTTCTATAAAGTCCCCAAATTTTTTAGCAGTGTATGTAGTATTTGATAAGTTGGTAAAAATATATAGAAAAATATTCTGGGTCTAATCCTAGTTGGCCAAACAATTTTGTGTCCAGAAGTATATATATGATGTGCATATAGTCAGTGCCAATATAAAAAGGAGAAAAGGAGAAAAGGAGAAAAAAATAACCTTCAAATGTGAAAAATAATTGAAATTGTCCTTGGTAAAGAGAACATGTATAAATCACTAAATATTTATCCAAAAGTAATGTCCAAGAGATTAAATAAGATATAGAATCCTAGGCTATTACCTGATAAGTAATATGAATTACCTTTATTCATAATAGATGATAAAAAAAGAAATAAGCAGCACAAAAATAATCAACTTTAAATGCAAATGTCTCAACAACCACTAAATCAAATTCAATTCTTTTCTCTGAAAATAAAAACAATGATTTTGAATGTTCTCTTCTTAAAATAACAAGAAATTCAAATAAACATGAAACTAATTCTAAGTTTTTTTTGAAGTAAAAAAATAATTGAAAATTTTTAGAAATATAAAAACCATTGATAAAAAGTGAGACAAAAAATCATGGTTAGTTACCTAAGCTGGTTAGAAGATGGATTACTTATTAGAAAGAGACCAATTTAAAAAAAATTTAAATAAAATAATTCAGATGGATTAAGTTTCATGAAAAAATGTTCAATGAATAATGAACTTCTGAGCAGCAGAAAAGATAAAAATTCAATTTAGAAAATTTGATGATGAAATAAATGAAATGGAATCAATTAAATTCACAAGAAGGATGAATTTTTGATTTAGAAATGTTGATGAGGATAAAAACATAAAAAAATGTGAATGTGATTAGGATAGAGGAGATCTTATGCATAATGTATTGGGGTAAATGCATATTTATGGGAAGACTTATCTGAAACATAATTGATCAGGGGGATGTGTGTATAGGTGGGTAGACTGGTGGTTGAAAAAACTGAGAAAATGTAGGAAATATTTGAGCTTATTTTTAAGAGACATAACTACAAGTCTACCATTTTTCATGATATCTTGGAATGTTGAATTGAACTTGGAGTCTACAAGGTATATATGGTGATGCTTGAGACTCCCTAGTAATAATCATAAAAAATGATAATTAAAATTAAAAAAGTTACAAAAAGAATAAATATTGCAAATGAAAGAATATAATAGTAGATTTAAAACATCAGCATACATTCTTGATGAAATTCAGCCTAATAACTCCATTCATAGGCACAATAATAAATAAAAGACCTGAAGTTAGGGATCTAAAAATTAAGGTCAAACACTCCATAATTTCATTCTAAGATATAGGCATGTGTGTACCAGGTGCTTCCTAATCAGGGTAATGGGATGGAGCATGTGAATGACATATAGTTAATCTACAAGCATTCTATTCAAATAAACCTGTCCTGGGAAGGGGTTATTTCATAAATAAAAGACCACTTGGTGCCAATTTTGTGGTGTGCTTGAACATTTTTTATCCTAATTTTTGACACCCCCTAATAAAAATAATAAAAATAGGGGGTATAAATATTAAGGAATCCACAATTAGGGATCAGACATTATTAATTTCAGAGGATTCTAATCCACTAGCCCAAGGGCTAGTTGATAAGGAATGCACAATAATACATTATCACACCTCTTATACCCCAAGTTTCATCCCTAATTCATGATTTCAAACTCATCACATCCATGATTGATTTATAAGCAATTAACATTAAATATAATTGCAGATGCCATCCTTATTTTTCTCTTCACTCTAGGCAACTTAATTTTGGTGATGAAAACTTATGATTTTTTTCTATCTACACCCCCCTGTTTATTTGGTGAAAATTTCTGCTTCCCTCATCACCTAAAAATTTAACCAACAGCAATGAAGCATCTCTCTACTAGGCAGAAACTTGAATCAACTATGAATGTTATTGCTTCATTTTTATTTTTTGAATCTTATTCTGACTCTGATTTAGAAAACACTTTAGCTTATATGTCTATTCTTTCCAAAAAGCATTACATTGCCCAAAGGGTACCAAATCTTGTTCAAGATCCTATATATAGTCTCCACTCAATTCTCAAAATTCCCACTTTAAAATTCTCACAAATATTTCAAAATTCTCCCAATTCCTTTATCAAAATTTATCAACTCATCTCTAATAACATTATCTTTCATAAAAATTCTTGTAATAAACAGTGTGATCCTACCATTAAGCTTTCTGTGGCACTATGTTGCTTTGGATCAAAGTGAAATGGTGCTTCTATAAGAAATTTGTAAAATCTCTTTACCATAGGATATGTTTCTGTGTTATTATACAAAGAGTGCTGAATGATTTTCATCTTTTCCCTCTAGTCTCACACACTTTCTTGGCTGATTCCCCAAAAGTGACTTGAATCCTCTCAAGCAATGCAAGCTTAAAGTTTCCCTGGATGTGTTGGTCTTGCTAATGGTACAAATATACCATTTAGTGAAAAGCCTGCTCATCATGGAAACCATTTTCTTCATTGGAAAAGAAGGTTTTATCAAGATTTTCTAAAATTTCCCATCTTTTATAAACTAAAATTTTATCTTGTGTCTAGATACTCTATTGCCATTCAACTAGTGTGTGATGTCAATAAAAAATTTATTGGTTTCCATAGTGGCTTCCCCAGCTCATTTCACGACTCTTCTGTGCTCCAAATTATGAGAATTTCTCAAATTCATGACTTATACTTTGAAGAAACCCAGTACCTCCTTGCAGACTCAGAATATGCAAGTGTAAAGCACATTATACCTGCTTTCTAAGGTGCAACTTTAGATAATGAACCAAAAAAACCTTTTAATTATTACCTTGCACAATCAAGAGTAAAAGTTGAACATGCTATTTGAATTTTAAAGGGAATATTTTCTAGTCTCTGGGAGCTTAGAATACATTTTTTTTAAAAAATAGACGTCGAAACAGAAAACCATTTGATAATGACTTGAATAATACTCCATAAAATCCTAGATGCTTTGAAGGACGAGTTATATGATCTTTATGAAAAAGAGGGTCCTGGACCTGAACCAGCTCTCCCCCCCTTCATCATTAAGCCAATAACACTCCAACATTTCTCAACAAAACCCTTTTAATGTTTTAATACTCTACAAATGATCAAGTTGTGTGTTTTATTCAATTTTAATTGTTATTTTTTTATACATATTGACTTTGTTCTTGAATTTTCTGTTAAAGTCTCTTTTTTTCAAGTCTCTTTGTTTTCCTTCATCAACTCAACATGAAATATCATATTTTCTGCATTTGCATAATTTTTCAGTCATTTTTTTCTTTCATTACTCATATCTGTTTCCTGCTCTCTTCTTGCATCCCACAAATAATTTGAAGTCAATTTTTATCTCAAATCATCTCTTCAGGAAAGTCATTTTTCATTTTTACTTTTATTTTTTTAATTATTATTATTATTATTTTTTTTTTGCATCTAATTTTTTAAGTGGTTTTTTTGATTTCAAGGTAAAATTAGCCCTTTTTTTCTCTCCCTCTTTTCTCTATTTTTTGCTCTTCATCACCCTACTCTTTATCCCTCCTTGGCATGGTCATTATCCCCCCTCCCCCCTTGGCATGTTCATTTCCCCTCTTTCCCCTTTTCCTGGTAATTTTTTCCCCTTTCCCCTTTCTTGACCTCCTCAATACCCCCATTTACCCTTGGCCTTGTAATTTCCCCCCCTTTCCCCCTTCTTGGCATCCTCAATACCCCCTTTACCCCCCTTTCCCCCTTCTTGGCATCCTCAATACCCCCTTTACCCCCCTTTCCCCCTTCTTGGCATCCTCAATACCCCCTTTACCCCCCTTCTTTGTATGCTTAATACCCCCCTTTCTCCCCCCTGGTTTGGCTGCTCAAAACACCCCTTTCCCCCTCTTTGGGGTTTTCAATACCCCCCTTTTCTCCCTCCTTGGAACCCTAAACACACCCCTTTCTCCCCTTATCCCTCCCTTAACTCTGGTCAACTCCCTCTCTTTTTGTTTGTTAAAAATTCAATTATTGAATGAAAAACTGTTAGAATTCATTCATTCACAATCATTCATTAAATAATTGAATTTTTAAAAGTTTTTAACAACTAATCTTCCCACAACCAACTACCCCCCTGCCTCATAAATGACCAGAAAGCTAGTGAAGCTGGCTATCTGGCTAGCCACACACCACCACATACCACCATCCACCATCCTATAATTAATAAGCTATCCCTACCCCCCTATAAAAAAGCCACCCCCACATATGCAACACCTACTAAAAAGAAGATAAAATAGAATTAATTAACATTCTATGTTTTTTTTGAAGAAATTTAGAATAAAATTCTGAAATTTAAACTGAATTTAAAATTATTTTCACCAGTATTTTGGGGAAAATATTTAAGGTAATTTACTTTAAATCATGTGAGTTTTTTTACATTTTTAAATAATTTTTTTGTGTTTTTTTGGCTGGTAAAAGTTTTTTTTATAAAAAATGTCTTTTTCTTCTTATTCAAGCCTTACACTTCTATCTTCATCTTTATCTTCATTATACACATCATTTCAATATTCATATAAATCTTCAAAAAAAAGTGACCAATCTTATCAAAATAAAAGAAATTTAAAAAAGAAAATTCACTCAGATAGTTTATCTGGACATATATCAAACATTGAGTATTATAAAAATAAGGTTGAAAAAAATAATTATCCAAAAAATTTACCCAAAAATATTAAATAATTAACAGAATTAGGAGAAAATTAAGTTCTAGAAGCTATTAGTGATTTATTTAAGCCTCAATTTATTTACAAAAACTATTCTTTTGATGGTATAAAAGATTAATCTTGTAATAGAATATCTGATCTAATCAAAACACTCTATCAGATTACATTGGTTTTCTTACCAATTCAAAATAAGAATATGTTGCATGGTATCATGATTGGTTTTGGATGGAGACCAGGTTTTTTTAAATATTATTCTCTTGTTAAGTGTATTAATTTTTTTTATCATTCAAAATATTTTACTCAAATTAATTCCATAGGCATCTATTCTTTTCTTTAAAATTTATTCAAAGCTGTAAAAGACAATTATTTGCAAAAATGCGACACCTTACCTTCATGTAATTAATTTCTTGCTCTCTTACTTTAAAAAATTTACATTAAAGCCTTTGATAATAATCATGAACTTGCAACAAAAAGTAGAAATACCCAATTAGTGTGACTCAGAATGAGAAGAAATTTGAAACATATATATTTTATCTTCAAATTTTATAATTACTCATTCTAGTTTCCATAACAAGATTCAAATAAATTCACATGATGCAAACTATCTTACTTTAGGAATATTCTCTTATATCAATCCTATCACTGGGAAAACTACAAAATCACCTGCTAAAATAAAAGGTAATGAGTTATATTCTCCAGATAATAAATAATCAGTTTTGTTTTTGGAAATGAAATCATTGAGTTTGTTTGAGGCTCTTCTCATAATAATCACCAGTAAAAAAAACCCTCAATCTTTGAAATATTGTCAAGAATTCACATATTTCAAGTTCTCTGTTGAGATCAGTAAAACATTAATCCAACAAATCAAAAAGTTGAAAAAAGAAGGTAAAAGTAATGAATTTAATAAAAATTTAGGTAGATCAAAAAATTATGGAGATTTTTAAAGTCACAAAATATTTATTATTTTTTCATAAATATTTAATAAATAAATCTGATATTTCATTTTCCTAAACTAAAGTAATGGGAAAAAAACCTTATGTTGTATAAATGGTAATCATGACAACATTAATTTGTTTCATGGGGCTCCTCTAGCCTATTCCTGTGGAAAGTCTCAAACTTAGTTTCTAGATTTATCCAAATTTTGGCTAGACGAAATTTCAATACTTTAAAACTGGTAAAATTGACATATCCTTTTTAATTAATTATTAATTTATATAATTAGATTAAATTTTGGTGACTTTCACCCCATACTTCAATAAAATTAAGGGGAGGGTATTACTGAATTTTCAAATCTGAGATGCAAAATTGATGACTTGAAATTTTTTTGCTGATACACAGCCCTTACTTTAATAAAATGCAAGGGGGAGTATTGCCAAATCTTCAAAAAAGATATAGAATTTTTTTGACTTTAATTTCAGAAATGCAAATTTATTTACTTGAGTATAAATTTAGAAAAATTTGATATGAAAAGACAAACAAAGAAGTAAAAAATAGTGTGTCAAATTTGCCATTGGGACCATTTGAAAATAAACTTTTTACATTTCTTAAAAAGTTATTCAACTAATGATGGATAGAGTAATGAGATATGTGAAGTTATGAGATACTTTCATGTACAAAAATTAAGATCAATTGAAATGGGAAGAAAAAAAAACTAGCCATCAAAAATATTCATAAAATGTTCAGTTCTGTAAATAGATTTATTAGCTTTAACACATTATATCACAAAATATTTCTTTGTAACCATCTTCAAGTTGATACTTAAGTTTCATCTGATCCAATAGGAAATTTTACTCAAGAGATATCTCCTCTTTCTATGATTCTTCAATACTTAGAGATATATCAAATTCCTCCTCCTCCAAGTCTTGATCCCTATTGTCAATGGGTCTTTTAGGTCTAGAAGGCTTTTAACAGAGGTCCAATGGCAGTGATAGTGGAATTTTAGGATTTCAAAGTTAAAGTATGTATGTTTATCTTTTTTATTTGTTTTACTCAAATTCAAGAGGTAAAAAAATTTCAATTATTATTATAATTCAAGAGTTAGAACTACATAATTGTAAATACTAATAACAATAATAAATAGTAATAAATATTTAAGTGTAGTAAATTTTTTTGATAATATAAGTAAGTAAATGAATGCTTCCAAAACAACCAGAAAAGGGAGGCCTTATATAGGCAAAGGAGAGACAAAGAATGGTGTCAAAATCCTAAATACAGTAGTATGAGAGAAGAAAAGAATATTCCAGAAAAAATATTTTCAAATAAAAAGGTTTTTCCAAAAAGAAGGTATCACAAAAGTGTATTTACTGTATACAACAGAAATAAATTTATTTATTTATAATTTACTTTAAATGTCAATTCTAAATAAGTAATTTGAATTTTTTGGGTATATTTATTTTTATTTGAATATTAAATTTTTATTTTAATTTAAAATTTATTTTAATATTAATTTTTATTTCTTTTAACCTGTTATTGAGCACGGTGTTAGAAAATAAAAATATAAGGGACATTTTAATATTAATTTTTATTATTCACTAACTTTACCCTTTTGTAATTAGTTAATTTACTATAGGTAAATTTAATGTAAATATATAATAATTAATAAAAATAAAATAATAAGGTGTGGCTTCATCCCAGTAAAAAATTAATTATTTTACTGGGTAAGTCTAGCAGCCTGGTGGACACCTATCATACCTCCATGAAGAGAGCTCATATTTCCTCTCCTCCAATTTTTTTGCTCTATTTTCCCTCCATAAAAAGAGGTCATATTGTTGATTTTAAAAGTTAAGAGTCTCTCATGAAGCTTTGACTTTAACAAGAGTTTTAATAAATATTAACAAAAAACAAAACAAAAGTTGACTAAATTATTAAGAGGAATATTATCACTTTCCAGAATCATGTTTCTCTAAAAATTCTTAAATATAAGAAATAGGGGTTTGAGAAGTACTATCTCTTTTTTTCTTTGACTGTAGAAATTTAGAATAGTTGAAGCCTTTTTCTTTTTCTTGGAGGAATTTAGTATATTTTTTTCATCATCATTGTTGTTGCTAGCTTCAGAGTCACTTTATTTTGGCTCCTAGGTTTTTTCACTGACCTTTTTAGAGATAAGAAAAAAAGAAGTAAGTAAAATATATATATATAAAATAGGTACAAGAAAAAATCTCACTGGAGTTAGAATGGGTTGATTTACATCACCATAGGGATCTATAGATAAGTTATCTTTATTTTTCAAACTCAAATGAGGGGAGGCTTGAGTGGAGGAAGAGGAAGAAAAAATTCTTCTCCTGATATCATGTTTAGAGATAGAATCTTCTCCACACAAAATGTTTGTAGTATTAACATCAGCTTTCTCTCCAAATATAGAATCTTTCAGGCTTAGTTCAAGTACAGAGATGTGAATAGCTTGATTATCCAGTTTTCTAGAAGATTCTAATAGTCCTATATGAATAATGTAGTACAAGTTCAATAAGTAGTAAAAATATAACTCAATATATGGTTCTCAGTAATTTAATCTCACAAATGATAAATGGTTTACAATTTATAATTTGGTAGAAAAATAGAGATAATAGTTCAAAAACTACTCAAAAACTTTTAATAGTACTACTGAAATTTATTGTAATTGTATTTGTTATATTTTTAATTGTAATTATAAAGAATGTAGAAAATAAGACCAAAAAACCCCTCCTTTTATACCCAATAATTCCCTGATGTTTCCCCTGGTTTACCAATCCTATACATGGCCAGTGACACAAGGAGTAACCAATAACAAAATAATAATGATATCATGCCAAAATCTTAAAATAATAGGGGGTGTCAGTTCTGGCAAATCCACACTTAACTTAAGTGTGGATTTCAAACCAAATCAGCACATAAATTTTGCAAAAAAGTCACTTATTTCAAAAATGGGTGTCAGTTATGACCTCAAATCAGCACTTTTTTCCTGTTTTTTTTCAAAACCACATGTTGTCCACAAAACATCCTTTCTTTTCTTACCCCATCCCTGTCACATGTGACACACTGAGCTTCCTCGCTACCTACCCATCAATCCTCGGCACACACCCCTTCCTGACATTTTCAACATTTTGACCAGGCATGTTTACATTCTTTTTTACTTATTTCTTCTACCTCTTAATCTGTTTTCTTGTTATGTGCCAGTTTCATAATGCCTCCCAGACATTCCAAATCTCAAAAGGTAACTCAAAAATCTGCTTCGTCACAAAAGTCTCCTCGTAAAGCAAGCCCTACACCTGAAAAATCAAAGTCAGGTTCAGGTCAGCTTAAAAAGGATGATTATCTCATCATAATCAACTTCTTTAAAATAAAATCAAATTTTGAAGCATGTTTTGGATGTGAAAAGTCCACTCATATTGGACATCCACCTTCTTCAAAGGTTAATGGCTACTTAACGATGGCCAATGAAGTAAGGAAGAAAAAAAGGGGGAGAATTGATATCAATCCTAAACAAATGAAGGAGAGATTTAAGAGTTACCAATCAAAATATAAAAAGGCTCATCATGCTGCAAATGAAACTGGCTTTGGTATTGACAATGATGATTTGGAGATTGGAATTACTACTGTTTCCAAAAAGCTCAATGTCATGTGTCCTTTCTATGAGGAAATGGATAATCTTTTTGGCTCCCGAGTTGATGTAAACCCTTGGTTTCTACACGATACTACTAAGGATATACCCTCTGGATCTCAACCATCAATTAATCCTCCTGAAATACCTGTACATCAACAGGATCAATCCCCTCCACCTTCTAACCATAGTTCAGCTGAAGATGATCCCGACTATCAAGCAGAAAAATTATATTGCAGCAGATCTGAATCCTCAGAGGCCCAAAATTTAAATGTATGTTTACTTTTTGTTTTTTCTTCAATTCTTCTCTGAATTTCTCTTTCATTCTAGTCTCCTCCTACTCAAACTCAATCTCTATTAAATAATCTCAATTCTGGAAATGTGAATCTCACTTTAGAAGCTGCTTTAGATGAACTTCCTGAAGCCTCTTGTTCAAACTCCAAGCTAAAGCGTCGAGCCTCAACTTCAATGAACTTGAACCATCAATTAAAACGTGGTAATACTTCAACAAGCTCATTTGGCTCCCTTGAGGATTATTTTGAAAAAAAAGATATAAGTAAGATTCATTTACTATATATCTTAATCATTAACTCATTTATTTATTTATTTATTTCAATTTAATTTTCTCAGCAAAATCAACTATTGCGAAAAATGCCCTTGAATTTGAGAAGAAGAAGTTTGATCATATGCTAAGGAAAGATCAGCAAGCCTTAGATTTGGAAGAAAAAAAATTTGAGGCAGAGCAGATGGAAAGAGTAAATGACCGTCAATTTCAAAGAGAAATGGCTACTTGTGAATTGGAAAAACAAGAGAGTTTTAAAAAAAAGATTTCATTATGGAATGTGTAAAAAATGGCCAATCTTATGAGGACATTTAAAAATTACTTGACTTTTCAATTAATAAATTGTTTTTCAAGTTAATTTAATTTTGTTTGATTTCTTTTTGGTAATATTTTCTTATATGCTGAATTATAAAATGTCTTGAATATAGTACGTTATTTTTGACAAATTTTTGAAAATATCATACAATTTTTCTATCTTTACATTCAAGTCAATAAGTTTGCTTATACTTTTATTTTGACAAAAATTTGAAATTATAATAAAAAATTTCTATCTTTATTTTCAAGTAAATAAGTTTGCTTATATAAATACTTCTAAGTCAATAAAATTCAATATCTCTTTTGAAAATTTGGCAATACCCTCACCTGCATTTTATTGAAACAAGGGGTGGGTACCACCAAATTTTTCTAAGTCATCAATTTCACATGTCAGATTTAAAAAATTGGCAATACCCTCCCCTGAATTTTATTGAAGTAAAGAGTGAAAGTCATCAAAATTTAATATAATTATATAAATTAATTAATATATAAATAAGATATGTCAAATTTACTACTTTTAAAGTAATGACAATTCCTCATGCCAAAATGCAGATCAAGTCTAGAAACTAGGTTTGGAACTTTCCACAGGTATAGGCTAGAGGAACCCCATGAAACAAATTAATGTTATCATGATTAACTTTTATACAACACAAGGTCGTTGGCCCATTACTTTAATTTCATAAATTGAAATATCATATTTATTTATTAAAAATTTATGGAAGAATATTAAATATTTGGTGACTCTACAAATCCCCATATTTTTTAGATCTACCTAAAGAGTTTTTAAATTTATTACCTTTTTCTTCTTTTTTTAACTTGTTTATTTGTTGGATTAACTTTTGACTGATCTGGAAAGAGCAACCAAAATGCGTGAAGTCTTGACAAGATTCCAAACCTGGAGGAGCCTTTGTGGTTTGGTGATTATTGTAGGAAGAATTCCAAACTGTTTTGATGATTCCATTTCCTAATCCAAAATCGATTATACATCTATGATCAGGGAAATATAATCCATGTCCTTTAATTTTTGCAGGTGAGGGAATAGGTTTTCCAGTGATAGAATTAATATATGTAAAAATTCCATAAGTGAAGTAATTGGCATCATTTGAGTCGGTGTGAATTTGGTTATGAAATCCAGAATGAGTGATTATAACATTTGAAAACATTAGATAATCACTGCTAATATCTTCCCATTCAGAGTCGCACCAATTTGGTATTCCAAATCTCGTAGCAACTTCATGATTTTTTTCAAAAGCTTTATTGAAGAGTTTTTTAAGTCGAAGAGCAAGAAATGAATTAAATGAAGGTAAAGAATTCCATTTTCGAAAATCATTATCTAATTCAGCTTTAGATAAAGATCTGAGTAAAGAATATATGCCTATTTGAATTAAATTCAGTAAAATGATTTTAAAAAATCCAGAAAAAATTTTAAACATACCAAGAGAAAAACCTTTATCAAATCCTTGTCTCCATCCAATACCAATCATGATTCCACCCAACAAATTCTTATTCCTTAAAGGCAAGGGAAGCAAAGCCATTTGATATAGTGTTATGATGAGATCGCAGAGTTTATTAAATGATTTATCTTTTAAACCATTAACAGAATGGTTTTCGTAAATAAATTGAGGTTTGAAAGTATTATTAATAACAGCTTTAACTTCATCACCTCCAGTTTCAGTTAAATAATGTATATTTTCAGGTAATGTTTTCGGATATTGTTTTTTTTTCAAATTTAGTTTTATAGTACTTGATTTTTGAAATATGGCCAAATATTTGATCCAAGTGACTTTTTTTTTAAATTTCTTTTATTTCGATACTGTTCATTTTTTGTCAATGTTTTAGATGTTGATTTAAAAGAAGTTGAATTTGAAGATGATAATGAAGTTAAAGAAGATGAGAGTGAGGTAAGTGGTGAATCTGAAGTTAAAGACATGTATTTTTCCACTTAAAAATTTGTTACTTTTCAAACACCCAAAATTATACATTAAAAAAAACTCACTTAATTTAAATTAAAAAAATAAAAATCCTCAAAAGACTAATAAGAATTTTTTTTACTTCACTTGAACTTGATGAATATTTTTCTCTAAAATTAAAAAAAAAAAAAATTCAAAAAACTGTGAAAATTTTTTTATCACTTTCCCATTCCCCTAAATTCCCTGCTCCAAACCCCTCTCCCACCTCTTCAAAACCCTTGTACAAACCCCCCTTCCAACCTATTCACATCCCCTTTTAAACCCCTCCAAACCCCCTTCCAAACCCGCCTTCAATCTGCCCCAAAACCCCCTCCAAACCCCCCTCCAAATCCCCTTCAAACCCCCCTCCAAACCCCCCTCCAAATCCCCCTTCAATCCCCCCCAAACCCCCTCCAACCCCCCCTTCAATCCACCTCTATTCCCCCCCTCCAAACCCCCCCTAACCTCCCCCTACCCCCCCCCCCCCCCTCCAAAACCCCTCCAAACCCCCCTACCCCCCCCCCCCTCCAAAACCCCTCCAAACCCCCCTACCCCCCCCCTCAATGTTACTTAACGATTTGCTATCGATTTGTTAAGTTAACGAATGATTGCTAACAATCGTGCTTTAGCT
This sequence comes from Hemileia vastatrix, assembly GCA_030280995.1. Classification (NCBI taxonomy): domain Eukaryota; kingdom Fungi; phylum Basidiomycota; class Pucciniomycetes; order Pucciniales; family Zaghouaniaceae; genus Hemileia; species Hemileia vastatrix. The sequence continues at coordinate 28,449,373 of JASXTE010000006.1, forward strand.
TAACGATTTGTTAGGGAATCATTAAGATAACAAACAATTGCTAACAGTTGTTCATTAACTTAACCATTTGTTAGTGAATCGTTAAGGAACCTTTAAGGGGGGTAGGGGGGTTTGGAGGGTATTTGGAGGGGGGATTCAGGGGATTTGGAGGGGGGTTGGAGAGGAATGAGGGGAGGAAATGAGGACACCAACAAAGGGGAGAAAGGGAGAGATGAGACCAAAGAGGGAGAAAAGGGAGGTTAGAGTGAGCCAAGGAGGGGGGAATAAGGCAGCCAAAGGGGGGAAAAGGGGGATGTATCCATTCCAAGGAGAGGGTAAATGTGGGAAAAAGCCCAGGCAAAGGGGGGATAAAGAATGGGATAAATGAGAGAAAAGAGGGAGAGAGAGAGAGAGAAAAAAAAAGGTTAATTTTACCTATAAATTTAAAAAAAACCACTTACAAAAAAACAAAAACCCAAAAAACCAAAAAAAAAATTAGCAAAAAATTAAGTAAAAAAGATAAAATGACTTTCCTGGAGAGATGAGTTGAGAAAAAAGAAATATAAGTGAAATTTTTTGAGTGATTTAGGAAGAGAGGAGAAAACGGATATGAGTGAAGAAAAAAAAGAGAGTGACTGAAAAAATATGCGTTTGCTGAAAATATGCAATTTCATGTTGAGTTGATGAAAGAAAACACAGAGAGATAAAAAAAAATAAGACTTTAACAGCAAATTCAAAAACCAAAAAATATGCAAAAAAATTTACCATTCTCAGTGAATAACATATGCAAATTGATCATTTGAAGAGAATGAAAAAAAAATTAAAATTGCGTTGAAAAATGTTGGAGTGTTATTGGAAGAATTTTTGACCTTTTACTAGTTGATTGAGAAATAAAAGTGTTGGATATAGTCGGAGGTGAATCAACTTGTTCATCTTCATACAGCTCTAACCATTGATCTTTGAGGTCAGCAAGTAGGTTATGAAGTATAGTGCAACACAGAATCCAGTTGATCACCGCCTCCATTTCAGATTTATTTCTAAGAGGACTTCTTAATTCCCTTAAACTAGAAAAACGGCCTTTCAAGATTTTAATAGAATGTTCAATACAGACTCTTGACTTTGCCAAATAATTGTTGAACTTGGCATTTTGACTGTCTTCTGAAGCTGCTCCCCAAAAAGCAGGAAGTACATACTTTCCATTCACATAAGTAGAATCTGCAAGAAGATACTGATCTTCATCAAAGAATTTTTCATGTTCATTTGAAATTTTCATTCTTTGGAAGACGTAGGAGTCATGACATGAGCCAGGATAGCCAGCGAAGAATGATATAAATTTTTTGTTTACGTCACATGTAAGCTGAACAGAAATTGAATATCTATAAAGAAGATATATTTGTTTGTGATAGTTTCAAAGAGAATGAAAGGAGTTAAAAATAATCTACCTCTTTTTACGGTCAAAGTAATTGTTTCCACCTTGAGCAGGTTTCTGGCTCAAAGGAATAGTAGTACCATCAACAAAACCAATACATCCTGGGAAGCCCTCTGCTTGCATAACCTGAGATGATTCAAGTCGCTCTTCTTTTGTTTTCCAGGTGAGAAGTTGAGATTCCAAGGAGTTGATGGCAGTGATACTGTCAGTACAGTCTAGTATATAAGTATGATATAATAGTGTTATTTTATGGTCCTACTACTTATTAATAAATGATTTAGTGATTAAACCTCAGGGGAAGACTAATAGAATAGTTATACTCAAATTAAACTCACAATACTTGGATTTAAATGCGTGCTAGTGGTGGAAAATAGAAGAATAAAATATAGTTATAGCTATTATAAAGATAATATCAATTTATAAGGGCTTTATAATATATTTCTGATTGCTAATAATTGTATTATAGTATTTGTTTGAAGTGTAGTAATTGAATGATGATAATAAACCGTCAAAATCCCTCCTTACTTATACCCAAATCCACTGGAGTGCACAGACCTTGAATCCAGATGATGTCACTGCTATCCCCGGCAATTACAGCACTGTGAGGGCCCATCATCTCCCCATGGCGTCCACTTCAAGCAGTTTCAACACCCAGACCTCCAGTAAGGACCCTCCATCACTATTAATAATAACACAGAGTCATACCATAAATAGAAATCCCAGATAAAAGCGGATACCATAAAGAAACAGGTAAAATAAAAGATCAAAAAGAGATTTAATGAAACTAAAAGCATATAAAGGAAACAAATAAAATGTCCAAGCCCCCAATAACATCCCCAAGCATCCACATTAACCCAAAAACATATTTCCAACCCATAAATCCGTGAATAACCATCCAAGGAAGTAATTTTAGTTGTCCAAACTGGGTGTATGCGCCTGATATAGGTGTCTATGCTTCTGTAGGCGTTGTGAGTCCACTGATTTCGTCCATATGACCTAAAATAAGCAGAAAAACAAAGGTTATAGGCTATTAAGGGGCTAAAACCCACTTATATACCTAAATATACATAATATACTGCAAATTTCACTGAATATGAGATTTATGTATACATATAAGCTTATGTATGTCAATAATTACTTCATATCACTTAAGATAAGTATATTATGACTCCATTAACACCTTAATAAGTATTATTAGGCCATGGATAAGCTATTTAAACTATTATAAATTATATAATAGAATAATAATTATATATATATATAATAAAATAATATATATTATTATTTTAACCTTATTTTTAAGATATAAGCTTAATCTAGTTAAGGTTATCTTATTTTAAGCATAAGAAATACTCAGTCCTAAGGATATTTAGGCTGACACTCCCTCACCCCAAAAAAAACAATAAAAAAATGTTAAGACATTTTAATTAATCTTAAGGAATGAAAATAATAAAAAAAAAAATATAAAATAATTTTTATAATACATATACTGAATGAACAGTATTATTTAGATTTAAATTTTTTCAAGAGATTTTTAAGATCAGAGATTTCATTTTCTGGAATCCACTGGTCATATTCACTTGATTTATTTTTAAATCTTAGTAGATACTCAACTCCCTTTTCTTTTGTAAGGTGTCTCTTTTTAAGTATCTTTTCAATTTCTGCTTTTTCCACTATTTCTTCAGGTTGCTGTTTATGCCTTCCTGATCTTCTTGGAAAGAGAGCAGTATCATTAGAATGGTATGGTTTTATAAGAGAAATAGGAAATACTGGATGTTTTCTATCATAAGGTGCATATAGAATAACCTCAACAGCATTATTACCAACCATCTTTTTAACTACAAATGGTCCAATGAATGGATCCTTCAATTTAACATTACCATTTAAATTGAAATGTAGCGTTGAAATAAGGACTTCATCACCCTCTTTGAAAATTTGTTCTTTATGGGCTTTATCCCATCTTTTCTTTTCATACTCAAAAGCCTTATTTATACATTCTTGAGCATGTTTTCTGCATAGTTCCTGCATCTGAAGAAAAGATTTAGTACCTGGATGAATATCCAATCTAGGTAACTTATTAAGAGTTTTAGCAGGGGTATTAGGTACATACCCAACCATAACTCAAATGGCTTTTTGCCAGTGACAGAATGTACTGTACTATTGTATGCAAATTCTAAACCTGGGATAAGGGTTACCCAATCATGCGTGAATTTGTCATTGTCTTTAAAATTAAGACCAAAAGCACAGTATCTTCTTATCATATCTTCTAAGGTTTGTATCATTCTTTCTGCTAGCCCATCAGTTTGTGGATGGTGTGCTGTAGAAAGTTTTAATTGACACCCTGAAACATCCATAAGTGATGTCCAGAACTCAGAAGTAAATTTAGGATCTCTGTCAGAAACTATTGCTTTGGGGAAACCTGCTGTATTTAACATTTGTGTCCACCATAAAAAAGCTAAGTCCTTTGCAGAAACCTCTTTGTGGGTAGGAATAAATTTACACATCTTTGTAAATCTATCTACAATTACCCAGCAGGAGTTATAACTCTTATGCCCTTCTATTGGCAAACCTGTTACAAAGTCCATGTTAATGATTTCCCATGGAGCTTTTGGTTGCTCAATTTGTTGTAATAAACCAGCTCTTTTTCCTGTTAATCTTTTAGATTTTTGACAAGAATCACATGTTTCAACATATTTCTGAACATCCTCAGACATGTTGATCCACCAAGCTGTGTTTTTTACTCTGGTTAATGTTTTATGGTAGTCAAAATGACCTGCTAATATATCATCATGACATATACTTAACATTAACTCCTTCATTGAAGGGGGAATTACAATTACATTACTTAATTTTTTCCTGTAATATATAAAACCATCCTCAATGGAAAATTTTCCTTTCTCTAATGCCTCTTTATACTTATCTGGTAATGATTTTATTAAAACATTCATTGAAGCATTAGATGGATCATTTAATATTGTAGTTAATTTGCTTAAGTCAGGATCTGAATTATAATTATCAAGAATTGATTGCATAAATTCATCCTCAAGATCTACAATATAAATGCCATAAATGTTAATAATCTCTGACTCAGGAACATAAGCAGGATTATCATCATTATTAGGCAGAGGTACTCTAGATAACAGATCTACATTAGAGTGCAAGGTTCCTGCTCTATGTGTAATAGTCATCCGTCCTCTGTATTCTTGTACAGCTAATTGCCATCTAAACATGTGTCTATTAGGAGTTTTCATGTTTAAGAGTGACTTAACTGCACTACATTCAGTTATTAACTCAAATTTTTGGTCTTCAAGGTAATAATATAGCTTTTCAAGAGCCCATACTACTGCCAAACATTCAAGTTGAGTAGCACCATATTTCAATTCACCACTTCTCAGAGTACGTGAAATATAGCAGATTACTACTTCTGACATTTTACCTTCAATAAGTTGTTTTTGATGCAAAGCAGCACCCAGTCCAATAAAACTTGCATCTGTATATAATACAAAAGGTAATTGGAAATCTGGTAATCCCAAGATAGGAGCTGTCATTAAACATTCTTTCAACTTATTAAAAGCTTGTTGTCTTTCATTATTCCAAATGAAAGCTTCTGATTTCTTTATCAGTGTGGTCAGTGGTGCAGCAATTGATTGGTAGTTTTTTATATATTGTCTATAATAACCACACATTCCAAGAAAAGATTGTACATCCTTCACATTTTGAGGAATGCCAATATTCTTTATTGCAGCCACTTTATTTTGGTCTACACATATTTGTAAGCCAGATACAATATGACCAAGCACTTTTAAAGATTCAAACCCAAATTTACATTTTTTCAATGCAAGGGTCATTTTTATTTCATCCATTTTCTGAAATACTTTCCTTAAATGGATTAAGTGTTCATCAAAATTTTTAGAGAACACTATGATGTCATCAATGTATACCATTAACCATCCCTCAATCATTTCATTATGGAATGTTATATCCATTAACTTTTGAAATACTGATGGAGCATTCTTTGGTCCAAATGGCATTCTGACATACTTATAAATTCCCATGTGTGTTGTTATCAACAAAAAGTTCTGTGAATTCTTTTCAACAGGAATTTGATGGTACCCTTTATTTCCATCTAGGCAACTTATATATTTAGCACCTTTAAGGGTAGCATGTATAGAGGCAATCCTTGGCAAGGGATAAATATCATCTACTGTAAATGTATTTAATGCTCTATAATCACCGCACAGTCTTGCTTTATCTTGTTCATAAGAAATCAGCACTGGTGATATTACACAATATTTTGGTGTAGTTTCAACCTTCTCAAGAATGTTCATTTTTAATAACATCTTAATATTATCCTCTATGTCTTTCCTCTTCATTGGTGAAGCAGGATATGTTTTCTTTTTAAGACTAGCAGGAATATTATCCATGTCACAGGTTAAACTAATTTTCATTTCATGATCTTTTACAAGGCCAAGTTCATTTGTACCATGTGCAAAAGCCATTGGAAAAGCTTTAATTAATTCCAAAATATTATTTTTCTCAGTTTCACTTATCTGAGTGCCAAATGATGCTTTTGAAATTTCTGTTTCCAGAAGTTCCATCTCATTGGATTCTCTTCCTTTAGACGGGGAATTTGTTACTGACTCAATGTGTAAGACTGTGTTAAAAGAATTTACTTTAAAATTTCCTTTTACCATTCATGCCAATTGTAAAATTGTTATTAGCAGGGTCTAATTTTACACCAAATTTAGTCAGAATATCATTTCCAATGATAAAACAGTTACTACAATTTGTATTATCCATTACTACAAAGTCACAAGTTACCCTTACATAACCATGTTGGTGTTTAAAGAAAACAGCAGCTTTGTATTTACCAATGGGGTGTAGTACTGATCCAAAACCTCTCCAATTTTTATTCTGAAGTGGTTCAAGCTTAAACTTATATTCACTATCAATTTTCTGTAATGTATTAGTGGAAACAACTGAACCAGCAGCTCCTGTGTCCAATACTATATTAACATTTTCACCAGAAATGATAGCTGGAACCGTGATAGGTGTCATTCTAAAGTTATCAGCTTGTATATCCTTAATGATTTCAGCATCCTCAAAATTCATTAAAGATTCATTTGAGTCCATATTTAATATTGGATTTTCAAAGATGGACAAATCATCTTCCAACATACAGACTTCATTTTCATCACTATATGAGATATTGCTGTCATAATCACTTGATTCTTTACTCTTTTCAGTTTCAGTTTCAGATTCACGTTGATTTTCAACAATATTTATGTTTTTCTCACATTTGTGACCTTTTACCCAAGGTTTGTTACACTTATAACAAGTATTTGTTTCATACTTTTTAGGTACTACAGGTGCAGTAGGTTTTTTCTGCTTCTCCTGAAGTGTTTTTGAATTCTGAGTTTTTACAGGTTCAACATTTTGCTTATAAGTGGAATACCTTGATTCATACTTATGGTTTAATAATATTTCATTGCAAATATTAATAAAGTCAGAATATTCAGTAACATTTAATGTTCTAGCTACAACAATGTCTCTGACAGATATAGGTAATTTGTATATTATCTTATCTTTCCATAAGTTAAAATCCATATGAGGCTCAATGGCTTTTAATATTTTGTTTAAATTCATTAAAAATACCATAGGTTTGTCACCATTCAACGGATTATACCTAGTCTTCTCATACAGTCTCTGCTGAGTAAGCCTGAATTTAGAACCTCCAAATTGTTTTTCAATAAGTTGTTTCCATTCAGCCCAGGAGTAGTCTCTACCCTCACTTAAGACAGCTTCAAACCATAATAAAGCAACATCCTTAAATAAAGAAATTAATTTTGATGTTATCTCTTCATCTGGTAACTTATATGAGAATTTCAAGTTGTCAATTCTTTGAATAAAATGTTGCCAATCAGAGCTGGCTTCCCCATCATAAGTTGGGTACTGATCTATCTTAGGCCAGTTCTTCTGATTGGATTTTATCTCACTAATCTTAGGTAAATTCAACAACTCATTTACTTTTGATAAATGGTCTTGTATTTCTTCCTGCACGGATTTGTGACTTACATTTTCAGATTTGACACTACCACCAGATGGTTTCAATTGTGGTGGTATAGGGAAGGAATGAGATTCACTTTTGCCAATGAAAGGATTATTATTATATTGATTATACTTATGATTATCCTGGTTCATTAGTAGATTGGCAGTTTCAATCTCAACTTTAGTTAATCTTTGTAGCAACTCAGAGACACTTTGATTTGTCTGTGCAAAAGATAACTTTGTTCTTGATTCAGTCTTTAATAAGTGTGTTTCATATAATTTTTCTAACTCACAAAATTTGTTTGAAAGGTCATTATATTTATTACTCAATGAATCATATTTAAGAGTTAGAGACAAATGTTCTTTCTCTAATTCTTTATTACGTGTTGCTAATTGAGAAATGTTCAATGTTAAGGATGAAATTGTATCACTAGTGAGCTTAACTGTCTGTTCCTCACAATCAGTCATTCTATTCCACAATGCTGAAACAATTCTATGGACAGTTGGATTATTGTTAAAATATTCCATGTCCTCCTTTTCAATTCTCTCACTCTCCTGTGAACTTCTCATCTCACTAGTAGGTGGTTGCAACTGAGGATTAACTGTATTATCATTGTATATAGTACTGTTATTATGGACAAAAGACAAGTCAGGTGTATCTACTCTAAAACCTAAATTTCTTAAATCCTCCTCTATTTTTTGTACAGATTTAACATCAATAGAATTACCTATATTGTAATTATCAGTATTATGTCTAATCTGAGAGGGTAAGTTACTTACCAAGGGATGGTTGCCAGTCCTGATTTTTGGCGCTTTTTTCCCTTGTAAGGGTGAGCTGAGGAAGTCAGATGAGGGGGTGGATCCCTGTTGCAACTGTGGCTTGTCCACTGTTGGTGAAACCAGTCCCATTTCCATTTGTCTACCAGGATTTTCTCCTGGGAGTGAGTGGACCCTCCTTGGATAGGGGGTTGCTGATTTGATTGACTGGGCTGGCCTCCCTTTAATTCTGCCATTGCCTGATTCATCTGCTGAAATCCTACCTTGCAATTGTTTTGAAACTGCTCTACTTCTTTGAACATGAGAGATTTTGATTCCTCTAGCTTCAGAACCTGTTTGGCCAGGTGGGACAGTTGATCCTGAAGAGGAGGAGACGTCTTTTTGATAGTTATCTTTTTTAAGAGGGCGTCCTTTTCCTCTATACTCATGCTTTCTGGCTGGGGGTACTGTTGTCCCTCCATGGTGATGTCCTGGAAAGTTTTTATTAGCTTTAGACCTGGTATTATAAGCAGGCTGTTCACTTACACTATCCTGGGGAGCACTCATATTGTTCAGAATAACAATATTTTACGTCTACAAAAGAAAAAACTCTGTGGAATTAGTAGACAAATAATATTAGCAATTATATTACTAATAAAAAAGCAATGGAGCTTACCCTGAATTTATATCTTTCTTTATTTAAATAAAATATAAGAAAAATTCGAAAAAATCTGTTAAAAATATAATAATAAGTTTAACTAGACCTCTATAAGGGTGAATAATTAGCTTACCAAGCTTTAGCCAAATACCAATTTAATTGGGTGTTATATTGGTGTCCAAATACCAAGTGAAATTGGGTTTATATTGGGTACAGTTACTACTGTAAATATCTAATTTTTATGATAAAAAATTAGTACAATTATTATAAGGGTTCTTTTCCGCAATCAATGAGTTATGATGACCCACTAATATGCCGCAGACCCAAATATTTGGTTAATTTTGAGTTGTACTAAGGTAAAAATCACGTCCCAAGGCTTATACTAAATAATAAGTAAAATATAAGAAAAGACCCCCAATTGTCAGTACAGTCTAGTATATAAGTATGATATAATAGTGTTATTTTATGGTCCTACTACTTATTAATAAATGATTTAGTGATTAAACCTCAGGGGAAGACTAATAGAATAGTTATACTCAAATTAAACTCACAATACTTGGATTTAAATGCGTGCTAGTGGTGGAAAATAGAAGAATAAAATATAGTTATAGCTATTATAAAGATAATATCAATTTATAAGGGCTTTATAATATATTTCTGATTGCTAATAATTGTATTATAGTATTTGTTTGAAGTGTAGTAATTGAATGATGATAATAAACCGTCAAAATCCCTCCTTACTTATACCCAAATCCACTGGAGTGCACAGACCTTCAATCCAGATGATGTCACTGCTATCCCCGGCAATTACAGCACTGTGAGGGCCCATCACCTCCCCATGGCGTCCACTTCAAGCAGTTTCAACACCTAGACCTCCAGTAAGGACCCTCCATCACTATTAATAATAACACAGAGTCATACCATAAATAGAAATCCCAGATAAAAGCGGATACCATAAAGAAACAGGTAAAATAAAAGATCAAAAAGAGATTTAATGAAACTAAAAGCATATAAAGGAAACAAATAAAATGTCCAAGCCCCCAATAACATCCCCAAGCATCCACATTAACCCAAAAACATATTTCCAACTCATAAATCCGTGAATAACCATCCAAGGAAGTAATTTTAGTTGTCCAAACTGGGTGTATGCGCCTGATATAGGTGTCTATGCTTCTGTAGGCGTTGTGAGTCCACTGATTTCGTCCATATGACCTAAAATAAGCAGAAAAACAAAGGTTATAGGCTATTAAGGGGCTAAAACCCACTTATATACCTAAATATACATAATATACTGCAAATTTCACTGAATATGAGATTTATGTATACATATAAGCTTATGTATGTCAATAATTACTTCATATCACTTAAGATAAGTATATTATGACTCCATTAACACCTTAATAAGTATTATTAGGCCATGGATAAGCTATTTAAACTATTATAAATTATATAATAGAATAATAATTATATATATATATAATAAAATAATATATATTATTATTTTAACCTTATTTTTAAGATATAAGCTTAATCTAGTTAAGGTTATCTTATTTTAAGCATAAGAAATACTCAGTCCTAAGGATATTTAGGCTGACAGATACATTGTTTGGTATAAGTGTTAACTGAACCATACCCTAAATCAAAGACATTTTCTAAACATTTCAAAGCAGCCCCATTACCATTTGAACCCAAATGACATAGTGTGATGGCCAATTGAATTGAAGGATGTTGTTGTTCTTTTTGAGAATTATTGTGAAATATGGGATGATCCTGAATAAGCTCAAGTAATTTAAGGAAAAATTCCTAAGAAGTCCTGAACAGCTGTTTAAAACTGGGTGTAGATAGGTTAAGAAGTGTTTGGATGGTGTACTTGGGGGTATGAAGTACTTGAGGCTTTCTGGGAAGAAGGTAACGTTTCGTGGCCATTTTTGATAAAAAGACAAAATATTCTTCTAGATCAGAATCAGAATCGGAATCAGAGTCCAAGAGCAGTTCAAGAGCCATGAAAGTCATTGCTTTATGTAATTTATCACAATTTGAAAGTGAGGAAGGAATAACTCTTATATTATATGATATGAAGATGTAAATGATGTACGATTTTTTGAGTTATGAAGTTTTATGCTGCGGAGTGCTGCGTATGAATGGGATGATGCTGACAAATCAGTGAAATGGGACTTGATGGTGAAATCAGCACTTTTGGTTGAGAAAGTGCGGATTTGAGTGAAATAAGTGACTTTTTTCACTTTTGAAATCCACCAGTATTGGGGCTAGTGTGTTTCGGAAATCTGCACTTATTTAAGTGCGGATTTGTAAGTGCAGATTTTCCAGAACTGACACCCCCTATTGGAAGGATTTTTACAATACACATCAGATTAGTTCATTTTTCCCTTTCTTACACAAGATCCATTCTTATTTAATTAACAGATCTTTTGTCAGTGTATGCTAGTACTTAGGTTTAATTTAATAGTAATTATTAATGGTCCTACTATATATTTATAAATGATTTATAGATTAAACCTCAGGGAAAGACTAATAAAACCGTTATGCTCAATCGTTAACTCACAATATTTGGATTGGTGTGGACTAGTGATGAAAAATAGGCTAGTAAAATATAGTTATAGCTAATATAAAGATAAAATCCATTTATAAAGGCTTTTAAATATATTTTCATAAGATTATAATTATTTTATAATTTTTATTTGATGTTTAGTAAGTAAGTGATGTTGAATAACCTGCCAAATCCTCCTTTACTTATACCAAAATCCACTAGAGTGCACAGACCTTCAATCCAGAGGATGTCACTGCTATCCCTTGAAATTACAGCACTGCTAGTGCTCATCAACTCCCCACAGCGTCCACTTCATGCAGTTCTAACACCCAGACCTATAGTAAGGACCCTCAATCACAATTAATGATATCATACACCCATACCATAAATAGAGAAAACAGATTTAAGTGGATACCATTAAGAAACAGGTAAAATAACTCATTCAAAGAGATTAAAATGAAAAACAAAGCATATAAAGGAGCCAAATCAGCTTTCCAAGCCCCCAACTACATCCCCAAGCATCCAAATTTACCCAATAATTATCTCCCAACCCATAAATCCGTGAAAATCTATTAAGGAAGCAGATTAAGTTGTCCAAATTGGATATATGTGCCTGAAAAGGGTGTATATGCTTGTTTAAGCATGGTTATTCCATTGAATATTCTCATATGACCTATAATAAGCAGAAAACTAAAACTTATATGCTATTTAGAAGATTAAACCAGCATATAGACCTATATATACATAGCATAACTGCATATTTCACTGAATATGAGGTTTATGCCTACATATAAGTTTATGTATATCTATAATTACTTAATATCACTTAAGATAAGTATATTATGACTAAATTAGGGGGTATAAAAGTTATAAATTTGTAATTATTTTAAAGGTATTTGGAAATGCAAAAAGAAAGCCACAAACTTGACATCAATTCTCAGTAAGAAGCTGTTTTGGGGGCACAAGATGGCATATTTTATAAAATAATCATGGTTGATTTGGGGGAAGAAGAGGTATTTTTAAATGGAAGATTTCTAAATTTGATACCCCCTATTAGAGCATACACACTTGTGGGTCAAAATAGCTTTGGTATGCATATTTTACAGAAAATAACTGCTAAAATTCCACACTCACCTATTTTCAGTCTCTTGGTAAAGGGTAAAATCAGTAATTATTTCAGTAAATTTTGGATCTTTCCACAAAATATTGAACCATTAGTGTAACTCATTTTCTGCCCTAGCATTTTTTTCAGTAATTCATCTCACTTTCTCAACCTTGAAACACCTCACTACCTCTGATTCAGTGTAACAATCTTGCTCTATCATTTTTTTGGTCTCAGTGTAGTTGAATTAGATGTTTGATTGTTGTAATAGGTAGTTAAAAAATATGTAAGAAGCAGATCTTTTTCTTCCATGTCTAATAAATCATCAAGGAAATTTAATGGCATGGGAAATGCAACAGTTGAGTGAAGAAAAATTAGTACAGCAGAAAGAGGGATAGAAGAAATCAGTTCCGTGGAATGAGAAATGTTATTGAATAAACCAAGAAACGTGAGTGATGAATATTTTGTGTAACTTTCAAATAGTGAATTTTTTGAAAAATGAGTGTGGAATGATATCATAAATTTGTGTAACTCAGAAGTAATATGCATGTAAGCAGGAGTTACACAAACAACCAAGTGTGGATTCTCTTAGCACCTAAATAAGTATTATGGGGCTATGGATAAGCGATTTAAATTCATATAAGTCATATAATAGATTAATAAATATATATATATATATATATATATATATATATATGCATAATAGTCATATATATAAGTATTATAACCACAACTTTAACTTATAAGCTTAATGAAGTTAAGGCTATATTATTTTAAACATAAGAAATACTCAGTGTTATGTGCAGTAAAGGATAGGCTTAGTGATTATGTGTTATGTACATAGATTATCCCAGTATAAAACCTATGGTGCAGCCGGCGCATCTAACTCCATTTCACTCTGGATGAAGCACTGACACCGCTACCATAGGTTATGGGATGTCCCTGACTTTTTACTAGCAGTAATAGCAATCTTTTAGTTTCCTGGAAACATTTGTGTGCCCCAAGTTACTCCCTTGCTAAACGTGCCTCCTCCAGTGGCCAATTAATCCTTGCTGTCCAACCTACCCCTCTATATCCTTACTGGCAAATTAATTCTTGCCGATTCCTCATACCACTCTATATCCTCATCAACCAATTCATTCCTATTGATTCCAATTTTTTTTATTAGATGCAATCCATTTTTTTTCATGCTGAGTAACCTAAATAAAACTTCTGACTCATTTCAATCTAGAGCTAAAATTCATTGGGATTGACCAACACTTACAAGGGAATTAAAAAACTTGGACATTCCCCCCACATAATATCACGTGATAGACGTTGCTCTAGATCTTTCTCAGGTACTATTTCCCCAGTATCCTCCTCCAGCAACAATACAGCCAAAGTGTCTTTTGAACTGTCAGGCTAAGATCAAGTACAAGGACGTGAAATAGCTTGAAAAGTCTTTTTCTAGAAGATTTAAATGGTCCTATATGAATACTGTAGTATAAATCCAACAAATAATAAAATATAATTCAGAATAAAGGTCTCAGTAATATAATTCTCACTATTATTATATGTGGCTTACAATCTTTTTAGTTGGTAGAAAAATATACTATAGTAATTCAGATACTACTCAAAAGTCTTATAAAAGTACTAATTGAATTGAATTGTAATTGATTTGGTTATATGGTGTAAATTGTAATGATAAAGAATGTAGAAACAAGACCCAAAAACCTCCTCCTTTTATACACACTGAGTTCCCCAATAAATCCCTTGATATACCATCCAATACACAGTTAAAGACACCTCAAATCCACTAATAGACCTGCCCATCAACATCCCTAGTGATCCATGACATAATTAGACAAGTAAAAACCGCCAAAATCCTATAATAATAAGGGAAATCCATCAAAATTAAAGAAAAAGACAAAAAGAGAGTATATGCGTATAAAACAATAATATAAAAGAATAAAGGAGACTTTTTAAGGTTAATAATAGCTTGAGAATAAGGGGGATTTACTGTAGAAATGGAGGGGCTAATCCTGACATTACACTACGTGAAATTCCCATCCAAAAATAACCAAAATTGACTGAGAAACCACCAAAAAACTTAAAACAGAGCGTGAGATGTGGGGTAACTACATGCAGTCCTTGGCAGGCGCTTGCACAGGTAAATCCTTGACTAAAATTAGGCGAATTTTAAGCGTGGTGATAAAATAAGATTCCAAGAATGAGGTTATTAATGAAATTAGTGCATATAAACAAGGTCAATGCACTATTAATTAAGCTAGGACACTAAATAAGCGCCTGTCGCCTATTTTAGTGTGTTTCCCCACAGTGGGCGTAGAATGTGGGGTAATTATAGTGTGAAAAAGCTAACTTTGCTAAAAATGAAGCTATTCACACGGGAAAAAAGCAGGCAGTATGTGGCCGGTACACAGAAGCCATTTCTGGCATAAAAAACACCAAATTTGAAAAGTGTTATTTTTATGCTTTTAAATAGCCAAATCAATAGTCCTAAATGAGCTCAATTGATCTGTCAAAACGCATTTTTGATATTCTCAATTTTATAGCGCATATAGTCAACTTTTAAGTGAAATAAAGTGCATTTCTTGTTTTTTGCGTAAAACAATGAATATAACAGCTTTAAGTGTACTTAAAAATTATGTAGCCTTATACTTAAGGCTCTTAAGATTACCCTAACATATTTCAACTTAATATTAAGTACATAAGACCTATAAAAGGTGGATATATGCATGTATATAAGGTGTTATAATGGCATTTTTTTGTGTATTATCATAATTTTACTTATGTATACTGTTTGTGTACTCTCATTTATTGTTCCCATGTATAGTTCATGTGTTTAACTTAACTTATAAGCACTTTTTACTCAGTCCTGGGGATATACAGGCTGACATGAACCATCATCATCTCCACCACCTCTCTCTAGTTGTATGGAACGTCTTCTGCCTGCCGTCAATAACATGTCCCAACCCCATTACCAAATATAAAGGGAAGGATTGCCAAGTTGTTATTGATGACATTCTGGCACAAGTAAAACATACCCCTAAATTGAAAGCAGATGGTTCCAATTGGCAGACTGGTTCAAGAGTATTAGTCTTTTCATGCAACAACATGTCCGATCAATGAAATACACTACCGATGTCAATGCTATTTCCAATTCTATTGGCGCTTTTGAAGACAAAATGTGCTGGCACATAATATTTTTCACCATCAAAGAGAGATTGCAGGGATTTATTGATGTTGGCATGACTTGTTATCATGCATACAATGTCCTCTCATCCAAGTTTGAGACAACAACACACATTTCTCGCATCGCTCTATTCAATAACCCTCTAAAGATCAAATCCTCACCATTTGTTTACCCAATTACCCATGCAGATAGCATTAAAAGTATTTTAGATGCTTTAAAATGATCTGTTTTTTGCCTTGGCTATGATGAACTTGGTGCCATCCTCCTCCAAATCTTACTCCCACCTTCAGTTTCTCATGTGTCACACAAGCTAAACAGACACTTTGAACTAAGAAAAGATCTGTTGCAACCATCATATGATGACATGCTCACTGCTCTTCAGAACACCACAAAAAACTTGATTCTGCTGTCCACCTCTATGGTGTCAACTGCACTTGATATCTCTCTTCAAGACGATTCAGTCTCATAATTAGCTTTTGGACATGAAAAGATGGACAGTTACCGGCCACCAAACGCAAAACAAGACCTGTCATGTGATCTATGCAGATCTACTGAGCACCTGATTAAGAAATGTCCCTATAATGGCAACGGAAATGCTTTCAACTCAGAAGTTTGGGCTCTATGAGAAGCACGCATACAGCAAGCCAGGGCAGCTATGAGCCATTTCAAGTGCACCATTTATGACAAAAGAAACAAACCTTCATCCTCAAAATTTTGCCTAAATGAAATAGATTCTTCTGGGCTTGACGTCTTCACCACATCACTCAATGAACTTGATCTCAGAAGCAATGAATGGCTAAATGTTTTAGATGCAGAAGGTGCTAAAGGAATTTTTGACACTGGTGCTACACATCATGTCACAGGAGATGTACTTCTTCTTTCTAACTTTAAGAAGTTACAAAATCTAGTATCAGTTAAAACAGCAACTGACTCGGCTGCTGCTTTTATTACGGGCCATGGGGATATGTTAGTCAGGGGGTGTAACAAAAAGCTAGTAACAATAAAAAATGTTTTTTTGCGACAAGGCAAAATCTACTCTAATATTGCCTTTTTTTTTACTACAAAATGATGCATCTCTTGATCTAAGCTCCTCTCATGATTTTATTAGTACTAAGAACTCAGATACTTTATTTGTTGCTCTGTTATCTTCTAATGAACACAAATGGACCATTGACCTAGTATATCCTTGTACACTAGATGTTAATTCCTTTGAAATTAATTATTTTAACTCTTTATCTTCAGCTACCCTCCTTTCTCCGTTTGTGACCCCATCCCCAATGTCAAGAATTCCTTATCCTAAAGCTTCCCTGTATTCCATTATGGATTGGCACCAATGTCTTGGTCACACCAGCACTCAAACTTTGAAATGAATTGCTAAAAAGGGCTTATGTGCCAATGCCCCTTCTTTTGTTCCACATTGTAGACTACACTGAAATATCTGTATGGTCTCCAAAAGCAAAAGAAGAAGCACTAACCAAGCAGTTAAACACAAACATCAAATAATGGACTTAATTGTCTCAGATTTGGTGGGACCAATGCTAGATGTCACAAATAATGGGGAAGTATATGTTGCCACATTCAGAGAGTCCTATACCACTTATGGTGAGGTGTTTATATTAAAAAAGTAGTCAGATGTTTTTGAAGCATTTATAAATTTCAAGAACAGGTTCGAAAATTTGACTAACCGCAGGCTTAAGATCCTTTGCACTGATAACGGCCACAAATATATGAACAAGAAGTTCTCGGATTTTCTAACAACCAATGGAGTTGCTCATGAACACTCAATGCCATATCATCACAAACAAAATGGCATGGCCAAACATTTCAACAAAACTATAGGTGAAATAGCACAAGCTATTCTTCTGGAATCAAATCTACCTCAGACTTTTTGGCCCTTTGCTTACTGTTGGGCATTGTACATTCATAATCGCCTACCAGATGTGCGAGTTACTAACAGTACACCATATCAACTTATTAGGGGGTATCAAAGTTAGAAATTTGTAATTCTTTAAAAGGTATTTCACAACACAAAAAGAAAGCCACAAGCTCAACATTAATTCTCAGTAAAAAGTTATTTTGGGGGCACAATATGGCATATTTTAAAAAATAATTATGGTGGATTTGGTGGAGAAAAGACGTATTTTGAAATGAAAAATTTCTAACTTTGATACCGCTATTTTTGACAGGATTGTGGACTTATCTCCTATCAAAATTTTTGGAAAATGGGCCTATGCTCATATTCCATTGGAAAAAAGGACAAGAATGGATGTGTGAGCAATGAGCGTAAGAGTTGTTGGTTTTCTAGATGGCGGTAAAGGATGGATTTTTTGGCATCCAGACTCGAATTCTTTTGTCCAGTCAGCAATGGTGAAATTCATCCCTGAAGGGGAAGAAGTCTTGGACAACATAAAAAAACCTCTTGCTTCAAATGAATCAACAAATAAAGGTGATATTATTTTCATACTCAACTCTTTACAATTTGGAGATTTTATGGCAGAACAAATCATTGCCACTCAAGACACATTGGTTGATTACATTGACAATCATTCACTTGAACTATCTGATCTCTTACCACAAACATATAAACAAGCAATGAGACAAAAAGATGCTAACAAATGGCATGTAGCGTGCCAAAACAAACTAAAAAACATGTCGTCTATGAAAGTATGGGACATAGTTCCTCTTCCTGATGGTAAAACAGTCACAGGGGCTCGGTGGGTATTTGCGTTAAAATGAGGTGAATATGGTAATGTCACCAAACATAAAGCTTGGTATGTTTCCCAGGGCTTTAAACAGATGGAAGGTCTTGATTTCAATGATAATTTTGCGCCTAAAGCAACTTTTGCATCCCTACATCTAATACTCACCCTTGCAGCCACGTATGGATGGCCGGTCAAAACTTTTGATGTCACTGCCGCATATCTCCACAGTAACATTGATGAAGAAATATATATTAAACAGCCAGAAGAATTTGAAACAGAAATCCCAATCTGGTCTGCAGACTAAATAAGGCCCTATATGGCACTAAGAAAGCGGCAAGATGTTGGTGGAAACATCTAAGTGGCATCCTGGAAAACCTGGGTTATTCTGCCAGTCACCAAGATGCGAGTGTATATGTCTTGTCAAATAAGGGATCAAAAGGTATGCTGTGGATCCATGTAGACAATGGTGTTGTTGTTGGCAGTAATGATGATGTTTTAAATGCATTGGAGTGGGATCTGGGCAAAGTCCTGAACTTAAAATGGAACAACGGTATTACATCCATTGTGGGTTTAGCGGCTTTGTGCTGTCCAAAAGGTTTTCCAATACATCAACCAGCTCTAGTCCATAAAATCCTGAATGAACACAACCTGACAGGTCTCACTTCCCAATCTCCCCTACCAATGGGTTTATCCTTAATCTCTTTGAAAGAGAAAACCCATTTCTCAGTTGACCCTCTAAAATTTCTATCAATCATTGGTTCTCTTTCATATCTGGTAGCAGGCTTGAGGCTGGATTTAGTGTATCCTGTCAACTTCCTGGCACAACATGCATCAAGACCAGGTAAAGCTGAATGGGATGCGCTGAACCATCTCCTTTGTTACCTCCAATTCACAAAAAATCATAAATTTCATTTGTTTCCTCATGTTATGTCTGTGCCCTCCACCAAAGTTTTTTGTGATGCCACATGGGGTGGTGAATTCGCCTGTGCTACTGGCAGACATATTTTAATGATCAAAAATTGTCTCATTCTTTGGCAATCAAAACAACAGTCACATGTAGCCACCGCTTTGTTACACTCAGAATTGATGGCCATGTCCAATGCGACCAGGCAGGCACTCTGGATGCAAAACCTTTTGCGTGAAGTAGATCTATGCCATGGTCCTACCAACCTATACTGTGACAACAAGGGAGAAATTATTGCAGCTACCAATAATCCTTCCAATAAACGGTGCAGACATGTAGACAGGGATTTTTATTTTGTAAATGAGCAAGTTCATAGAAAAGAAATTAATATTGAATGGGTAACATCAAAAGATCAAATTGCTGATTTATTGACAAAAAATCTAGGTCCAAACGTATGGAAGTAAAAGAGAAAGCTATTAGGGGTTTATGATGATTGATTCTATTTTACTTATTCCATTTATTATTTATTCTTCTAATTATTATTTTTTTTCTCTGGCATTTTTTTTATTTTTTTTTTGTTCTTCTCATTTATTTCTCTCACGTTAGTAGGAAAATCACTAAGAGGGGGGTTTTATGTGCAGTAAAGGATAGGCTTAGTGATTATGTGTTATGTACATAGATTATTCCAGTATAAAACCTATGGTGCAGCCGACGCGTCTAACTCCGGTTCACTCCGGACGAAGCGCTGACACTGCTACCATACTCAGTCCAGGGGATACCTAGGCTGACAT
The DNA here is from genome assembly GCA_030280995.1 of Hemileia vastatrix. NCBI lineage: Eukaryota > Fungi > Basidiomycota > Pucciniomycetes > Pucciniales > Zaghouaniaceae > Hemileia > Hemileia vastatrix. The sequence goes on from JASXTE010000006.1 coordinate 28,469,483, forward strand.
CTTTTGTCACTCCATAATTTTTTCTTTTTTCCAGAATACACTGTATATTAGGAAGTGTCGGTTGAGAAACTTTATTTTGTTATTTTCCCATTGGTTGTTTTGAGATAAAATATTTTATTGTCTTAATTTATACTAAGTTAAATAATTTAGACTTTTTTAACTCTATCTTCACTTAAGGCCTCTGGCTAACAGTAGGTGTACCTCTAGTAAAAATAACTAAGTTTGTACCAGCTTCGTGTTGTGCTTGAAAGGTGTATACGCTCATGTTTGAGAACCCCTAATAAATATAATTAACATAGTAAATATAATTTATTTTGAAATTTTCGAAAGTTCATAAATATTTTTAAACTTTTTTAAACTTTTTTAAATTTTTAAAACTGGTTTTTAAATGTTTTCTTACATTCATGACTTTATCGGCCGTATGAGGAAATACCTAAAGACAAAAGATAGCACATACTTTCTGTTTTCTCAATAGGGGGTATCAATGTTGACCGATCCACAATTAAATTAATTGCGGAAAATAATCTGCATACCCCAATTATCTTCCGCAATTATTTTTGCTAATAATTGGGTTATTAGACACTTTACGTGTCAATGTTCACCTCTTATCCGACATTTATTTACTCAATTTTCCATAACCACATCTTGGACAACTTTCTGGATATCCCAGCCTTCTACCTTGCTGCGCACTTCCATTCTCATCCCATCCTGTTCATTCTATCCGCTCAGAATTTCTCCCCATTTCATCTATTTGATTCTTCTCCTTTTCATCTCGCTATCTCATCTGCTTGTTTCTGCTCCTTTTCATCTTCATTTATAATAACATGCCTCGTCATCCTAGATCTTCTCAAAGGCAGCTATCACCCAGTTGTTCTTCAATTCCCACTACTTCCTCTTTTCCCCGCTCAGCCAAGAAATCAAAGACTGTTCAATTAAAAAAAGATGATCATCTCATTCTTATCAACTGGCTGAAAACCAAATCTAACTATGATTCTTGTTTTGGTACTGAGTATGCCACTAAAGTAGGACGGCCCCCCACATCAAAAGTTAATGGCTATCTTCTAATGGCAAATGAATTACGCAATAAGACCAAGGGAAGGATTGATCTTTTGCCTAAACAGATGTCTGAACGCTTCAAGCATTATCGAGCAAAATACAAGAAGGCAAAGGCTCTTTCATCTTCCACTGGTTTTGGGGTTACTGACATTGATATAACTAAGGGTATAAAATCCATAGACAATAAACTTGATTCTTTATGTCCTTACTTTAAAGAGATGGATGCAATTTTTGGAGAGCGAGCCGATGTTAATCCTGTAAACATGTTGGATGGAGAAGATCCTATCTCCGAACATGATGTCGAAGCAAATCTTTTCCCATCCTCTTCCTCCACTCAAGCCTCCCCTCTTCTAAATTCTACGAATCTAGATAGCTTTGCTATTGATCCTATTGGCGATTTAACCCAACCCAATCTAACTCAGGTCTGTTTCTTTTATCTTATCAATTCTATTTTTTTATTTACTTATATTTTTCTTATTTCTTAAAAGGCTGATGAACAAACCCAGGATCCTCAATCAACTGAGTCTGATGCTAGTGACAATGATGAGGAGGAAAATGCTACGTTGAACAAAAAGAGAAGGGCTTCAACTAGTCTAAATTTCCTCTCCCAAAGAAGACAAAAAAGTGATACTTCATCACAAACACCTTTTTCTTCGATGGAACAGTTTTTAGAGAAACGTGATGCTGGTAAGTGATATCATACCTCTTATTACTTTACTCTGCTTTTCTTCTACTTTATGTTAATTTTTATTCTCACTCTAGAACAAGTGGAAATTGCTAAAGAGACACTGAGCTTTGAAAAGAAGAAATACGAGCTCTCTTTAAGGAGGGATGACAGAGTACAAGATTTGGAAGAGAGGAAGTATGAGCTCTCCTTACGGAAGGATGATCGGATCCAAGATTTGGAGGAGAAGAAGTTTGAGCTCTCTTTACAGAAGGATGGTAGGGCCCAAGATTTGGAGGAGAAGAAGTTTGAGTTAACTCTTAGTATTGAAAAATCCAAAAATAAGGAAAAAACACTCGAGCATCAAAACTTAATGGAACAGATGAAGTATAAGCATGATCTCCAAGAAAGTTCTAAAAAGAAAGATTTCTTGATCGAATGCATTAAAGCAAACAAATCTGTTGAAGAAATAGAACGTTTAATGAAATTTTTTGTTGACTAGTTTCTTTTATTTCTTTCACACTTCATGTGTTCATATTTATTTGTACATAAATTTTACAATTATTTTCTGTATTTCTTGAAATATCGTATTTTAATGATAAATATTCTTTTTTTAAATAAAATTTTCAAGTCTCCTTTGAAAATTTGACAATCCCCCACCCCTGGATTTTTTTGAAGTAAGGGGTGGGTATCACAAAAATTCTTTCATGTCATGAATCTTGAAAGTTTTATATGAAAATTTGGCTTTACTACCCCCTGCATTTTACCGGTATCCTAAAAATTCTTACATGTCAAGAATTTCACAAGTCTTATAAAAAATTTTGGCACAACCCCCCATGGATTTTATTGAAGTAAGGGACGGGTATCACAAAAATATTTACAAGTCAAAAAAATTCTATATCTCACCACGCAATATGGGGGGCTGACTTGCTAGCAAGTCCGCAACCTTGAACCCTAATTCATATCTTTTTGTGCCCACATTGAATTAGTGATGAAACCACCAAGAAAAAATATTGACATTCTGGTGAACTCAATATGAATATAACTTGAACATTTAATGAAGCATAGGAAATAATACTTTGAACAAATCTTGAGATATAAAGAATGAGATTTTTTTATAGAAATTTTAATACAGTGCAGATCACACTCAAATTAATCTGAAAAATACATATTTAAAACTATTTAAGCAGTTTCTTTGCAATTTTTAAAAAAAAGAACAGCAATGTATAGATCCGGCAAGATACCATGTGACATTATTATATAAGTTTCTTTGGCCAGAAATACATGGAGAAACTACAATTTGAAATATGTCAATTTGTTCATGAAAGGTTATTTTGTGCATTTATATTATTAATTGTATTATTTTCAAGAATTGAAAAAATTATATACTTATTTTATGACTAGATAATATTGAATATTATAAATCATTAAAATATCTAAAGAAGGTGCAAAAATCTTAAAAATGTTTATTTCCCCTCTTCTTCAAAATTTTCAAAATATTAAAATGTAGATTTTTATTATATTTAAGTAAATGAAGAGAATAAAAGTATAGGAGTTGTGGATTTTCAGGATTCAAGGAATTTCTGTGCCCACTCTTTGTAACATATTTTATATATTTTATATTTTTTGTATATTTGTATTACTATCTTCTTTTATTGTCTTTTTTTACTCCCTCTCAAGAATACCCACTCTTTTCCCTTTGAAATATTTCTTTATCCTCACCTCATCCTTCTCCCCAACCTTTTCACTCCCTTTGTCATCATTTTCAACCCCTATCCACATTTTCCTCTCCCTCTCCACACCTCTCTACCCCTCTCCTCTCCTCTCTTTCCAGTTCGCTTACCTCCCCATTTCTCCCTAACACTTTATTTTTATATACAGAAATAGCGACTGGGTTGAAAGGGAGGAAATTGGGGTTCAAGAATTGTGGAGGCGAGGTAAAGGGGAGGAATGGGGCTACAAGGGTTGGAAAGGCTGGAGAGAGGGGTGAGGAAGGATATATGGGGTAGCAAAAAGGTTGGGAAAGAGTTGGAAGGGAAGATTAAGGGTTCCGAGGCATTTTAAATGAAGAAAAGGGTCTGGGAGAGGTTGAGAGGGGTGAAATGGGGATCAAAAGAGGATGGCATACAATGGGGCTGGGAGGATAGCGAAAGGCATGGGGAGAGAAGACAAGCATGTGTTGATAGAATTGAAAGGGATGGAGATTGGTGCAAACAGAGTGTGAAAATAGGAGGATGAACTCTGTTCTTCGGGCGAAGAACAGAGTTCACTTCCATAAAATATTAGCTGAAACATAGTTTTCAATTCTGTAAAAACAGTTGAGAAGACAAGCATGTGTTGATAGAATTGAAAGGGATGGAGATTGGTGCAAACAGAGTGTGAAAATAGGAGGATGAACTCTGTTCTTCGGGCGAAGAACAGAGTTCACTTCCATAAAATATTAGCTGAAACATAGTTTTCAATTCTGTAAAAACAGTTGAGAAGACAAGCATGTGTGATAGAATTGAAAGGGATGGAGATTGGTGCAAACAGAGTGTGAAAATAGGAGGATGAACTCTGTTCTTCGGGCAAAGAACAGAGTTCACTTCCATAAAATATTAGCTTGTGGGTAAAGAGAGGTGAAGGGGGGGTTTGAGGCACCAAAAGAGAGGTGAAGGGGGGGGTTTGAGGGACATAAAGAGAGGGGAAGGGGGGAGTATTGAAGCACCTAAAAAGAGGGGAAAGGGGGTGATGAGGGACCTAAAGAGGGGGGAAAGGGGGGATTTGAGGCAGCTAAAAAGGGGGTAAAAAGGGGGTCAGAGACAGGTAAAGAGAGGGAAAAAGGGGGGCCTTGAGGATCATAAAGAGAGGTGAAGGAGAGAAAAAAAAACAAAAAAATAAAAAGATAAAAAAGAGAAAAAAGCAAAACAAAAATTAGTTTACCCTAGAACAAAAATAATAGAAGCACTTACAAAAAAAGCAAAAAAACCAAAAAAAAAAGCAAAAAAAAAGCAAAAAAAAAGCAAAAAAAAAATCATGATTAGCAAATAAAAAACCATGAAAAAAGAAAAAAAATGACCTACCTGGTGAGTTGAGTTGAGAAAATAAATGCAACCAAAATATTTGAGGGATGTTTGAGGAGAATAGGAAAAGGATATGAGTGATGAATGAAAAAAAAAATCACTGACAAAATATGCGATTTCATGTTGAGGAAGTGAAAGAAAACCAATGAGCAATCCAAAAAAAAGATATTCACCGTAAATTCAAAAAAAAAAATGAATATGCAACAAACCAAAATACAAAACCAAGTGATTAAAGTACACAAAGAGGACATTTGGAAAGTATGAAAACATAAAAATTAAAAATTAAAAGGGTGAAGAGAAATGTTGAAGAGTAATTGGCATTATAATGGGGCGTATGCCGGTTGATTGAATGATTTGTGAATCAAGGGAGGGGAGTGCCAGTGGTGGTTCAGGATCCTCTTCTTCATAAAGATCATTCCACTCATCCTTTAAATCAGCTAGAATATTGTGGAGTATTACGCAAGTCAAGATCCAATGATTTGCAGTTTTGATCTCCAATTTTTTTTGAAATTGGATTCTGAGCTCCCGAAGACTAGAAAATCGTCCCTTTAAAATACCTATAGCATGTTCAATTCGTACTCTTGATTGTGCAAGGTGATAATTAAATTTAGTTTTGGGGTCATTTTCTGAAGTTGCACCACGGAAAGCAGGTATAATGTACTTTCCACTTACATATGCTGAGTCTGCAAGGAGGTACTGAGATTCGTCAAAGTATGATTCAGGGGATTGAGAAATCCTCATTCTTTGGAAGACGGAAGAGTCATGACATGATCCAGGGCAGCCACTGTGAAAAGCAATAAATTTTTTATTGACATTGCATACAAGTTGAACGGCAATAGAGTATCTAGAAAGAAGATAAAAAGTTAGATTGTGAAAGATGAGAACTTGGAGAAGATTTTGAAGAAACCTTTTTTTGCGATCAAAATAATGGTTGCCATCATGAGCAGGCTTTTGACTCAAAGGGATGGTTGTGCCATCAACAAAACCTATACAGCCAGGGAAACCTTCAGCTTGCATTACTTGAGAGGATTCAAGTCGCTGTTCTGGAGTTGGCCAAGCAAGAGTTTGAGACTTGAGGGAAAGGATAGCAATCATACAGCGCTTGGTGTATAATATCACGGTACCATATCCTATGTTAAAGAGATTATCCAAATGTCTTACGGCAGCACCATTTCCATTTGAGCCAAAGCGACATAGAGCAACAGCAAGTTGGATGGCAGGATTACGCTGTTTGCTATGAGAATTGTTATGGAAGATAGGATGATCGGAGATGAGTTGATAAAGTTTGAAGAAAGAATCAGGAGAAGTTCTAAAAAGTTGTGTGAAGTTAAAATGAGGAATGTTGAGAATGGAGGCCAGATCATATCGGGGATCATGATAAAGATTTGGCCCCCTGGTGATGATGTAACGCTTTTTGGAAAGAAAACACATATAAGCTAAAGCATCTTCCAAATCAGAGTCAGATTTATAGTAAAGAACTAAAAGAAAAGTGATAGCATTCATTGTTGAGTGAAGTAGCTTCCTAGTAGAGAGGTGTTTCATTGTTGCCGGTGGAAGGGTTAAGTGATGAGGGAAGTGGGAATTCACCGCCAAATGTGCAGTTGGGGTGTGTAGATAGAAAAAAAACTTAAGTGTTCGCCACCAAAATTAAGTAGCATAGAGTGAGGAAATACTTAAGGATGGCATCAGCAATTATAAGTCATGTGACTTTCTTAAAAATCCATCATGGATGAGATGAGTTTGGGATCAGGAATTAGGAATGGAAATTGGGGTATAAGAGGCGGGATAATGCATTATCGTGGATTTCTTATCCACTAGCCCTGGGGCTAGTGGATAAGAATCTTCCGCAATTAATAATGTCTGATCCCGGGAAAAAAAATTCCTGATCCCTAATTGCGGATCCCTGAACATTGATACCCCCTAATAAATATTAAATTGATTATTCAAATAATGCATCGAGACGATCAAATTGAGAATTAGACACTCTTTGAATATTTCATGCACAATGACAAGATATAATCTTATATTATATAATAAATACATCACCGTGCGGTTTTTTTATAAAAAACATATAAAATATTGCAAGTATGACTTGCACCAAAGAGAGAAAAAATATCGTTGTTATATTTTACCAATAATCAGAATACCATATTTTATCTTTATATATTAAAGCATATACATATATATATTATCTCAAAGGTATAATTAATGAATAGTCTATGATTGTGATGGTTATCATAGGTTCTCCCGAAAAACAACAAGATTTTCTAGACAAAGAATGCTTCACTAAATTATTCATTTTCCTCGTATGGCAGTACACAGAACACCCAAGATAAGTAGAGATCATACTAAAGTATATGTGTCTTTGACATCCACCAAATTTGCCAAGGTAATTTCCAGTCACGTTTCATTAATCGGGAATTTGAAACATTGAACTCAAAATTTTCTAAACGTGTTAAATATCTTTGCGGTGGCAACTACGGGTTCATTTTTATCAAGAAAATACATCATATCAATCCATGTTAATATAACCCATCATGAAAACTTGGAAGCGTATTAGGAATTGATATTTGTTTGGAAATAACTTACCGCTGCTAAGAATAAAGGAGTTATTTCTTTAGGAATCGGGATCTTTCTGTCCAAATGGATATCCTGATTCTTGACGTCCTCAACTTCATGAGATTGTTGATGTTCTTGCTGATAATGATGATGATGAGGAATTCCCAATATGGTTTTTCTGCAGGCCACCAATTCTGACCAAGCAATACCAGCTAACTTTGCCACTGATTGTCTAAATTCGTCGTCAAATTGACTTGGATCTTTCCTAATTTCTTGATGACCAAATGATCTTAATTCCTGGGGAATAAATTTAATTCTACTTGTCAAATCCATTGAAGGAAACTCATGTAATAAAGTGGCAATACTGATAAGATTTGAAAGATGTGAAAGAGCATGATCTAGCGTAGATAGAGAGATCGAATGCGTTTGTAAAGAACTGAGTAATGTTTGAGCTACCAAGGATAAGATTGGATACGAGGATGATTGAGCGTAATTCACAAGTGTTTGGATATCAGGAAAACAAGGTTCCATGAGAATTTTTTCCTAATAAATGAATGGGTGAATGAATTAGCGTGCGCAAATGATTAACATGGCAAAGATGACTTCTGATAGATTAAATGAGAAAAAGAGGAAGATTTACACGGTTGTCGATGATACGAAGGAAGTGGTACTTTGTTAACTTGTGTGCGGTGATAGCTGAATGCAAAGCCACAATAAGAGGGTGATTGGGTGGTTTGAGAGTGCTCTAAAGGAAAAGAAAAACCCCATAAGAAAGAGACCCACAACGAAATGGGGGTGTTCAATCATTGACGGACATCATAACAAGAATCCAAAGCATCTTTCCACCAGCGGAGTTTAATGATTGCTACCGCTGGAGTTAAAGCAGCATGACTGGATGGATTACCAACTGCGTTAATCTCAGCGTTGAACGCTCTAAGGGCAACAAATGACATTTTTGCCATTGGTGGGATGAAAGGAACTTGGAGACTGGACCAGCCATCGACCAATTGAGATCACACATCCTTAACATTAGTTCAGTAGTCATCCAGCAACAAATCATCCAATCACCCACAGGGCGGCATGATCCGTGCGACGAAGAATTTCGATGCCAAAATGGCGACCAGCTTGGGTCACTGGTGAAGAATGCGCTGCCCACATTTCTTGACTCAAAAGTGGCTACCAATCGTCAGGTTTTTTTTTATTTGGATGTTGCCAGGGACGCTGCTATGCATATTCATCAAACTATTTCATAGCCATCTCTGATGTTCATCGGTTGACGCCACTGGACTACCAATATCTAGTTGCACACAAATGATACTCCTCATCGAAAATATATGTATATAAGGGAGAAAAGGAAGATCTTCGAGATAGACTCGCCATAAAGACTCACGGTCCTTTCATTTTGGGCTCAATAAGAATCAACCAAACAAGAATATATTTATACATATATTTCTTAAACATTCCGCTTATCTTTCCTCACATGGTTGGAAATGCGGTCATTCTCACACCTTATCTTCTAGCTCATGGAAACCTCATTTGATCACCTATTCTCAAGAGGTTTTTCTCAATATTCTCGCCAAAAATTTTACCTTCAATTGCTTCAGGTGACTTCAGCGTGATGAGCACAATATAGACTCAGAAAAAAAAAACACATGTAATGGCCAGAGGTAGTCAGATGACTTGTGTAACCATGTTGAAAGACTAGTAGAGATCAATCATATGAAAATTATGATTGTGATAATGTAGCATATATTCAGTCAGATTTTTGATATTAGTAATAAATAGGGTATTAAACAATAAAGTGACCTTGACTTGAAAATTTGAAAAATCATGCTTTATGTGCAATGTTAAAGAGGAATTTTTTCTTAAGAGGTAAAAAATTTAGCAAATCATAGAAGATAAATACTAAATTTAATCTCAGTGGTTTAAAAATGGGGTTGATCAAAGTTAGAAAACTCTACTTTTCAAAATCAAATTTACAAAAACCTACCAACCCCAGCTTTCAGCCTGGATATTCACAGGACTGAGTAAAAAGTACTTATAAGTTATGTTAAACACATGGACTATACATGGGAGCAATAAATTAGAGTACACAAATAGTATAGATAAGTAAAATTATGATAATATACAAAATATGCCATTATAACACCTTATATACACACATATATCCACCTTTTATAAGTCTTATGTACTTAATATTAAGTTGGAATATGTTAGGGTAATCTTAAGAACCTTAAATATAAAGCTACATAATTTTTAAGTACACTTAAAGCTGTTGTTTTCATTGTTTTATGTATAAAACAAGAAATGTGCTTTAAAACACTTAAAAGTTGATTATATGCACTATAAATTTAATAATATTAAAAATGCGCTTTGAAAGATCAATTTGTCTTGATTAGGACTATTGATTTGACTACTCAAATGCATAAAAATAACACTTTTCAAATTTGGTGTTTTTTATGCCAGAAATGGCTTCTGTGTACTGGCCACATACTGCCTGCATTTTTCCCGTGTGAATAGCTTCATTTTTAGCAAAGTTAGCTATTTCACACTATAATTACCCCACATTCTATGCCCACTGTGGGGAAACACACTAAAATAGGCAACAGGCACTTATTTAGTGTCCTAGCTTAATTATAAATGCATTGACCCTCTTTATATGCACTAATTTCATTAATAACCTCATTCTTGGCGCTTTAATTCACTACCACGCTTAAATTTGCCTAATTTAGTCAAGGATTTATCCGTGCAAGCGCCTTCCAAGGACTGCATGTAGTTACCCCACATCTCACACCCTTTTTTGGGTTTTTTGGTGGTTTCTCAGTCAATTTTGGTTATTTTTGAATGGGGATTTCAAGTAGTATAATGTCATTATTAGCCCCAACATTTCTACTGTAAATCCACCTTATTATTAAGTAATAATTAGTCTTAATTTTCCCTTTTTAGTCTTTTATATTAATGTATAATACGCATATAATCTTTTTTTTTCTTATTCTTCATTTTTGATGGATTATCCCTATTACTACAGGATTTTGGTGAGTGATATCATTCTAATTATGTACTTGCTCAGGATAAATTGCTCATGCACTCCTTTTTTGCCTACCTTCAATGATTTTACCTGGATCTATGTTGGATTATATGTTTCTTGGAGCTGTGTTACTGGTAAGTCTATAATCCCAAAATCTAGAAGTGGGTCTGTCATTGATGGGTTCAGCTGAAGGCTCTTCCCAAGGTTCTGGTTCAGAGTCATGTTCAGACTGATCTTTTGTGTAAAATTTAGGACTCTCTGGCTCATTAACTGGAAGGGGTTGTGGTTTCTGCATTGGTGAATTATCAAAAAACAGGTTTGGCCATGATATCTTTGGTTCTGTTGGCTCAGAGAATGGGTAATTTTTTCTGTTGAATATTGAATTGTGGGAGTAGAAAAGCTTATTTGTTTCAATATTTAGCAATCAATATAAATTATGTTCCTTTTGGAAGCCTAACAGTCATGCCTTTATTGAATTACTGCTAAATTTCTCAGAACAAATCTTCTTATCTATCAGTGCATATGCAAGACAACTGCAGCTCCTAAGTCTTTGGACTTAAAGCTTGAGTTTGAACAACTTTTTGTAAACTGACAGATAATTAGAATTTAACTTTGTGGGAATATAATTTTCAATGAGTACTGAGGTGTTTATCACTTCCCCCACAACTTTTCAGGCATATTTGCTTTGAAAAGCATGGCTTCAGCCATCTTGACAGACATGAAATTACCTCTTTCAGAAACTGGATTAGCTGCAGAATGTAAGGGCATGTGACTATCATCTTAAAACCTTCTGTGGAAGCAATATTTTCAAGATCTTTGTTTATGAACTTACCTCCTCTGTCACAGAAAAGGTTTAAAAATTTTTGATTTTTTAGATTTTCAAAATATCATTTGAATTGCAGGAACTTATCATAGACATCAGATTTTTTTTAAGTAAATACAAAAATTTATACAAAGAGTATGCATCTGTTAATTTAAAATAGTATTCATTTCCTGATGCTTTTTTAATAATCTCCTTCTTAAATCATAGTGGAAATATTGTAATGGTCTGTTTGCTTTGGGAAAATGTCCAGGAAATGGGAATTTGTGTAATTTTTCTCACACAGTGTTCACAGAGAACAGAGTCACAGTTGTCCTCAAAGGGAATATTCAGACTCCTGAGTAGGATTTTGAGATAGTTTATGTTGGTATGGCCAAGTTGTTCATTCCAGGAGAGTAAGTCAGATTTGAATTTAGATGCAATCATTAGGGGGTATCAAAGTTGACCAATCCACAATTAAATTAATTGCGGATAAAAATCCTTATACCTCAATTATCTTCCACAATGATTTTTGCTAATAATTGGGTTATTAGAAATTTTACATGTCAAATTTGACCTCTTATCTGACATTTTTCTACTCAATTTTTCATAACCACATATTGGACAACTTTCTGTCATAACCACATCTTGGCCTACTTTCATTCATAACCACATCTTTGACTAGTCTCTGGATATGCCTTCTACCTTACTGCGCACTCCCATTCTCATCTCATCCTGTCTATTCTCTCCATTAAGAACACCTCACAATCTCATCTACATGTTTTTTCTCCTTTTCATCTTCAATTATCTTAACATTCCCCATCATCATAGATCTTCTCAAAGGCAGCCTTCCCCCAGTTTTTCTTCAAATTTCACAACTCCCTCTTTCCTCTGCTCAGCCAAGAAATCAAATAATTTTCAATTAAAAAAAGATGATCATCTTATTCTTATCAACTGGCTGAAAACTGAATCTAACTATTTTTCTTGTTTTGGTACCAAAAATGCAACTAAATTGGGATGGCCCCCAGCATCAAAAGTTAATAGTAATCTTCTAATGGCCAATGAATTATGGAATAAGACCAATGGAAGGATAGATATTTTACCTAAACAGATGTATGAATGCTTCAAGAATTATCAAGCCAAATACAATAAGGAAAAGACTCTTTCATCTTCTACTGCTTTTGGTATTACTGACCTCGATATCAGTAAGGGCATCAAATCAATGGACAATAAACTTGATTCTTTATGTCCTTACTTTAAAGAGATGGATGCTATTTTTGGAGAGTAAGCTGATGCTAATCCTGAAAAAATGTTGGATGGTGAAGATGCTATCTCCAAAAATGATGTCAAAAGAAATATTTTTCCTTCTTCTTCTACTCAAGCCTCCCCTCATTTAACTTCCACAAATCAAGATATCTTTTTAATAGATCCTTATGGCAATATGAACCAACCTGATCTAACTCAAGCATATTTTTTTTTATCTTACCAATTCTTTTTTTATTTACATTTTCTTATTTCTAAAAAGGCTGAAGAGCAAGCACAGGAGCCACAATCAACTGAGTTAGAAGCCAGAACCAATGATGAGGAGGAGAATGTGACCTTGAAAAAGAAGCAAAGGGCTTCAAGTAGTCTAAATTTCCACTCTCAAAAAAGAAGAAAAATTGATACTTCATCTCAAACCCCTTTTTCTTCTATCGAAGAATATTTGGAGAAATGTGATGCTGGTAAGTGATACCAAACCTCTTAATACTTAACTCTGCTTTTCTTCTACTTTTTGTTAATATTTATTATCACTCTAGAAAAAGTAGAAGTTTATAAAGAGACTCTTAAGTTTGAAAAGAAAAAATATGTGCTCTCTTTAAGGAGGGATGACAGGGTACATGATTTGGAAGAGAAGAAGTTCAAACTCTCTTTACTGAAGGATAATAGGGCACAAGTCTTGGAGGAGAGGAAGTACAAACTCTCTTTACGGAAGGATGATGGGGCACAAGACTTGGAGGAGAAGAAATTTGAGTTATCTCTAAGTATTGAAAAATCAAAGAGAGAGGAGAAAACACTCAAGCATCAAAACCTCATGGAACAGATTAAATAGGGGGTGTCAGTTCTGGCAAATCCGCACTTACAAATCTGCACTTAAATAAGTGCGGATTTCCAAAACACACTAGCCCCAATACTGGTGGATTTCAAAATGAAATAAGTCACTTATTTCACTCAAATCCGCACTTTCTCAACCAAAAGTGCTGATTTCACCATCAAGTCCCATTTCACTGATTTGTCAGCATCATCCCATTCATACGCAGCACTCCGCAGCATAACACTTCATAACTCAAAACATCGTACATCACTTACATCTTCATATCATATCATATAAGAGTTATGCCTTCCTCACTTTCAAATCGTGATAAATTACATAAAGCAATGACTTTCATGGCTCTTGAACTGCTCTTGGACTCTGATTGCGATTCTGATTCTGATCTAGAAGAAGATTTTGTCTTTTTATCAAAAATGGCCACGAAACGTTACCTTCTTCCCAGAAAGCCTCAAGTACTTCATACCCCCAAGTACACCATCCAAACACTTCTTAAACTATCTACACCCAGTTTTAGAGAGCTGTTCAGGACTTCTCAGGAATGTTTCCTTAAATTGCTTGAGCTTATTCAGGATCATCCCATATTTCACAATAATTCTCAAAAAGAACAACAACATCCTTCAATTCAATTGGCCATCACACTATGTCATTTGGGTTCAAATGGTAATGGAGCTGCTTTGAAACGTTTAGAAAATGTCTTTGATTTAGGGTATGGTTCAATTAACACTTATACCAAACAATGTATCACTGCCATCAACTCCTTGTAATCTCAACTTCTCACCTGGCCAACAAAAGAAGAGCGACTTGAATCATCTCAGGTTATGCAAGCAGAGGGCTTCCCAGGATGTATTGGTTTTGTTGATGGTACTGCTATTCCTTTGAGCCAGAAACCTGCTCAAGGTGGAAACAATTACTTTCACATTCTCGTCAAAAATTTTCACCAAAATATTTACAAGTCAAAAAAATTCTATATCTGTTTTAAAAAATTGGCAATACTTTCCCCTGCATTTTATTGAAGCAAGGGGTGGATATCACCAAAATTTTTCTAAGTCATCAATTTCACATGTCAGATTTGAAAATTTGGCAATACCCCCCCTGCATTTTATTGAAGTAAGTGGTGGAAGTCATCTAAATTTAATATAATTACGTAAATTATTAAATAAATATCTAATATATATCAATTTCCCTAGTTTAAAGTAATGACAATCCCTTAAGCCAAAATGCAGATCAAATCTAGAAACAAAAGTTTGGGACTTTCCACAGGTATAGGCTAGAGGAACCCCATGAAACAAATAAATGTTATCATGATTACCATTTATACAACACAAGGTCGTGGGCCCATTACTTTAGTTGAGGAAATTGATACATAAAAAATATTTATTAAAAATTTACGAAAAAATATAAAATTTTCGATGACAACTCTAATCCCCATACTTTTTGGATCTAAATAAAGTTTTTTTAAATTGATTAACTTTACCTTCTTTCATTACCTTATTGATTCTTTGAATCAACTTATGACTGATTTGAAATGAGCAACCAAAATGTGTTAAATCTTGACAGGATTCCAAACCAGGAGGAGCTTTGGTCGTTTGATGATTATCCTTAGAAGAATTCCAAATAGTTTTGATGATACCATTTCCCAAACCAAAATCAATGATGCACCGGTGGTCTGGAAAATATAAACCATGTCATTTGATTTTAGCTGGAGATGGTATTGGTTGGCAAGTAATCGGTTTGATATATGAGAATATACCAAAAGTAAGAAAATTGGTGTCCTTGGTATCGGTGTGAATTTTATTGTGAAATCCAGAATGAGTGATAATAACATTAGAAAATAAAAGATATTTGTGGCTGATATCTTCCCATTCGGAGTCACACCAATTCGGTATTCCTACTTTGGTTGCAGGTTCATGATTTTTTTCAAATGCTTTATTACAGTGCTTTTTGAGTCGAAGAGCAAGAAAAGAGTTAAAGGAAGGTAGAGTGTCCCATAAGCAAAAATCTTCATCTTTTTGAGCTTTAGTGATATTCTTGGGCAACGGATACATGCCTAGATAATAATCATATAAGAGTTTCAGAATCCTTATCCTCTAAATATGCAACATAAAAATGTGAAATAAGACAAGTGAAATTTGGAAAAAAGGCTCAACTTCAAAGGTCAAAATCTCAGCAACCACTGAACCTAATTCAAACCTGTTTGTGGGAAATAAAAGATATTCTTTAGTAGAATCTTCAGTTAAAGGACATGTGATTTAAATAAACCTAACCCTAATTTGTTACATAAAAAAATGAAATAAAAATTTAAATTGGGAAAAAAAAGGCTCAACTTTAACAGTCAATATCTCAGCAACCACTGAATCAAATTCAAATCTGTTTGTGGGAAATGAAAGGTAGCCTTCAGGAGAATCTTCAGTAAAAAGAACATTAGATTCGAATAAACCTAACCCTAATTCCGAGTCTGATTTTCAAAATTTTACAAAAACTTGAAAAGTGGTAATGAAGATGAGATCAAAAGGAGTTTTATAAGTTCACTGTTATCCAGATAAGAGTCATACATATATTTAAGTATGAACTTTTCATAAATGGAATGAGATATCATATAGGCATGAAAAAAAGGAGATGAAACTTACCTTGATTGAAAAGTAGGAAAAATAGAGTGAGAAAGATTGATGTTGGAATTGTGGGGAAATTGAATATGGAGTAATTGAAATGCATAAAGAATGTGCAATGTATGTGTTTCAATGAAATGGAGCCAAAAAAAAGTGAAATAAGGGAAAGGGGGGATAATGACCATGCCAAGGAGGGATGAAGAGTAGGGTGATGGAGCTAACAAAGAAAGTAAAGAGGGAGAGAAAAAAAAGGTTAATTATACCATTGAAATCCAAAATAACCACTTACAAAAAAAATTTAGATAAAAAAAATAAAATAAACAGAAAAAAACAAAAAAATTTATAATTAGTAATCAAAAAATCAAAAAAAAAAGAATAAAGTGACTTACCTGGAGAGATGAGATGACAAAATGAATGAAACCAAATTGTTTGAGGGATGTTGGAGGAGAATAGGAAAAGGATATGAGGGATGAATGAAAAAAAAAAATCACTGACAAAATATGTGATTTCAGAAAATATGCGATTTCATGTTGAGCTGGTGAAAGAAAACCAATGAGCCATCCAAAAAAAAAAATTTCACCGTAAATTCCAAAAAAAATGAATATGCAACAAACCAAAATACCAACCCAAGTGAATGAAGTACACAAAGAGGACATTTGGAGAGTACAAAATGGTATAGGAAAGAAAGGGATGATGTGGCCAACATGTGGTTTTGAAAAAAAAAATCACAAAAAAAGTGCTGATTTGAGGTCAGAACTGACACCCATAGAAAAAAGATTAAGAAGTAGAAGAAATAAGTAAAAAAGAATGTAAACATGCCTGGTCAAAATATTGAAAATTTCAGGAATGGGTGTGTGCCAAGGATTGATGGGTAGGTAGCGAGGAAGGTCAGTGTGTCACATGTGACAGGGATGGGGTAAGAAAGGAAGGGATGTTTTGTGGCCAAAATGTGGTTGTGAAAAAAAACGGGAAAAAAGTGCTGATTTGAGGTCATAACTGACACCCTTTTTTGAAATAAGTGACTTTTTTGCAAAATTTAAGTGCTGATTTGTAAGTGCTGATTTGGTTTGAAATCCGCACTTAAGTTAAGTGCGGATTTGCCAGAACTGACACCCCCTAATATAAGCTTTATTTTGAAGAGAATTCCAAAAAGAAATATTTCTTGATAGAATGTGTTGAAGCTTATAAATCTGTTGAGGAAATTGAATGTTTAAAGAAATTTTTTGATGACTAGTTTAGTTTATTTCTCTCACACTTCAACTGTTCACAATTAATTGTACTTAAAAATTTATCTTGATTTCTTGTATTTCTTTACTCTATCCATCATTAGTTGAATTTTCATATTTTAATGTTTTAGATTCTTTTTTAAATAAAATTTTCAAGAATTTTTAATGTTAAAAATTCTTTATTAGTTAAAATTTACAAGTCACATTTGAAAATTTCCCAATATCACCCCTGCAATTGATTGAACTAAGGGGCTGGTATCACAAATATTCTTTCAAGTAAAGAATTTTGCAAGTCTTATATGAAATTTTGGCAGTACTCCCCCCTGCATTCTATTGAAGTAAGGGATGGTTATCACCAAAATTTCAAGTCAATTTTTTTTGTGAGTCTCATATGAAAAATTAGCAATACCCCCCCACCCCCCCTGTATTTTATTGAATTAAGGGAAGGGTATCACCAAATTTTAATGTCAAAATTTTTATTAAAGTCTGATATGAAAATTTGGCAATACCCCCCCTGAAATTTATTGAATTAAAGAAACCAAATGGAAAAAAAATTTAAAATATTAATTTCATCAACCAATTATTTTCACCAGTCTGAATCAAATTTTCCGATTTTATATAATAGCCAGTAGAATGACCTAAGGCCAGATGCACCATCATATAAAATCAGAAAACTATCTTGATCACCACACAATATGGGGGGTGGACTTGCTAGCAATTCTGCAACCTTGGGCCCAAACTCACCACAGATTGAACAAACATTGAGCTATTGATAAAGGAACCATACAATCAGGGATGAACACCACTCAGAAAAACAGTTTTAGTTGGGTGTTCAAGTAGAGTTCAGTCTGAGTTCCATCTGAGTTCAGGTTGAGGACTTGCTAGCAAGTCCACCCCCTATATTGCATAGTGGATGTAACTTAAAAAATAATTGTAGCAAATAAATCCAAAATTAAATGAAAAAATTAAAAATTAAAATTTCATAAACCAATTATTTTAACCAGTCTGAATCAAGCTTTCTTATTTTATATAATAGCCAGTAGAATGACCTAAAGCCAGATACACCATCATATGAAACCAGAAAACTATCTTGACATAAATTTAAAAAATAATTAGAAGAGAAAAATCCAAATTTAAATGGAAAATGAAAATTTCATCAACAAATTATTTTCACCAGTCCAAATCAAATTTTCCTATTTTATATAATAGCCAGTAGAACAACCTAAGGCCAGATGCACCATCATATAAAACCATATAACTATCTTGAAATAACTTTCAAAAATAATTTGAAGAGAAAAATCCAAATTCAAATGCAAAAAAAATTAAAATAAAAAAGAAAATTGAAAAAAGGAAAGTAAAAAGCAAAATTTAAAAAAATTAAAAAAGATAAAATATAAAATATAAAAAAAATTTATTCAATGAGAAAAAAAAAGAAAAAAAATGTAAGAAAATATTTAATGATAGAAAAAATTTTATAATATTTTAGTTACTATACTTGACAGATCTACTAAGAACAATTTTTTTATCTAAATTATTTTTTGATTATTAATACAATTAATAAGACCTTCATTTATTTGGAATGAACAGCCAAAATGGGTAAATTCTTGACAAGAATCTAAAGTTGGAGGTGCTTTATTTGTTTGATGCTGATGTTGCAAAGAATTTCATATAGCCTCAACTATTCCATTGGAACCACCAAAATCAATAATACATTTATGGTCAGGAAAATAAAGGCCATGTCCCTCATCAGAAGAGGGTGATGGAATAGGAAGACCAGTCTCTGGATTAATATAAGAGAAAATTCCAAATTTTAGATAATTCTTATCATGTTTATCTAGATGAACATTATTTTAGAATCCTTTATAAGTGATTATAACAATAGAACAAAAAATATAAGCATTTATTGCTTCTTCCCATTAAGGATCAGACCAATTTGGTAAACCAGATTTAAAGCAAGTTGATGGTTTTTTTGAAAATCTTGATGACATAACTTTTTTAATCAATTTGCCAAAAAAATATTTAATGATCCTAAAGAATTCCATTGTTTCAGATCTTCTTCTGTTTGCTCCAGTTTCAAATTTTTCAATAAAGAATAAATTCCTGAAATATATGACAAAATTAAAAATTACTTATAAAAAAATATATATTTACACACCAAAAGAAACACCTTAATCATATCCTGGTCACCAACAAAAACCTTTCATGACACCAGAAATCAGATTTTTATTTAATAAGGGTTATTGAACCAAAGCCATTTGATAGAGAGTAGAAATTAAATTACAAAGCTGGAAAAAACACTACATCCTTTTTCCCATTAAATGAATGAGCTTCTAAGATGAATTGAGGTTTGTATTGATTATTGAAAACTAAAACAATGAGATCTATACTGCCTTCTGTAAGGTTTTTGATGTTTTTGTAAAAATCTTTTTTCTTAAGATTTGATATTGAAGTCTTATAAAATTTGAGATTATCCAAATGTCCAAAGAATGTTTTGCAAAATATCTTCATCCTAATCAACTTTATTTTTTGATAAAATTTTGTCTTTGAATTTCTTGATTCTTTAGCTTGTTCCATGATTTTCTGCTTTTTATTTTCTCAAAAGTAAAGCTCAGATTGATTGGGAGAAGGAATAGAATTGAGGGACATTGAAGATATAGAAGAAATTAAAGATAAAAAATAAGAAGTTGAATATATTGAAGAAATATAATTGAAGGACATTGAAGAGATAGAAGAAAGTAAAGATAAAAAATAAGAAGTTGAATATATTGAAGAAATATAATTGAAGGACATTGAAGAGATAGAAGAAAGTAAAGATAAAAAATAAGAAGTTGAATATATTGAAGGAATATAATTGAAGGAGATTGAAGAGATAGCAGAAAGTAAAGATAATGAAGAAGAAGTTGAATAGATTTGATGGTTACTCTTGGAGATTTCAAGATTTGAAGATAAAGAATAAAGAGAGGATAAAGATGATTAAGAAGAAATTGATTATAATGAAGATGAGTGAGTTAAATTTTCCAAAGTAATTTCCTGGAAAAAGTAAAGATAAAGAAGAAGAAGTTGAATAGATTTGATGGTTATTCTTGGAGCTTTCAAGATTTGAAGATAAAGAATAAAGAGAGGATAAAGATGATTCAGAAGAAATTGATGATAATGAAGATGAGCAAGTTAAATTATATAAAGTAATTTCCTGAAAAAAAAATTTATAAAATAAAAATTAAAAAAATTAAAAAATTAAAAAAACCCCCAAAAATAAAAAGTTATCTGTAAAATAATTGAAAAGAAAACCTTTTTTTTGGTTAAAAAAAACAATAAAAAATACAAAACAAAACAAAAATTGCTAAAAAATCAGTAAAATTTTTTAAAAAAATAAAATTTCAAAATTTAAACCTGAATTATGTTTGAAACACCAGCTAATATCCTAGAAAAAAATTTCTAAAAAAGAAAAAAAGAAAAAATTTGTTAAACAAATTGCAAAAAAAATAACAATAAAAATAAATTCTTGAATGTTTTTGAAACACCAGATAAAGTTCTTGAAAAAACAAACAAAATCACCTAAAAATAAAAAAAGAGTAAATCAAAAAAAATAAAAAAAATAAAAATTCAGTAAATTTTATTGCAAAAAAAAAAAAGAAAAAAAATTACTTACCTGCCATAGGAAATACCACTTGATTTCCTTCAATCCAATTTATAAAAAAAAATATATATAAATTTCATTCAGTAAATTTCAGAATAATTAATTATTTGTGAAATCAAAGACAAATAAAAAAAATTTTAATTACCTGATTTATTTTGGAAACAGGTGGAAATATCCAGAAACTAAGGGACATAAGAATAAATTCTGTAAAAAAAATTAAAAAGCAGATATTAGTCTTTTATTTCTTGCTTCAAAATGCCCACCAAAAATTCCCCCCTTTAACCCCTCCTTTCCTGACTAAACCCCCCCTCAACCCCCCCTTAAATCTACTTTTCCCACCTCAAACCCCCCTTTATCCCCCCTTTACCCACCCCTTTACCCTCTCAATCCCCCTCTTTAACCCCTCTTTGCCCACCTCAAGCCCCCCCTTTACCCCCCTCTACCCCCTCAATTCCCCCTCAATCCTCCCCCTTTAACCCCTCTTTACCCACCTCAACCCCCCTTTACCCCCCCTTTAACCCCTTTTTACCCCCCTCCAACCTTCCTTTACCCCCCCTTTAACCCCTCTTTTCCCACCTCAAACCCCCCCTCACCCCCCCTCACCCCCCCTCACCCCCCTTCACCCCCCTTCACACCCCTTCACCCCCCTTCACCCCCCTTCACCCCCCTTCACCCCCCTTTACCCCCTCCTTTACCCCCTCAATCACCCCTTTACCCCCTCCTTGCCCACCTCAAACCTCCCCTTTACCCCCCCTTAACCCCCTCAATCCCCCCCTTTACTCCCTCAATCCCCCCTTTACCCCCCTTTAACCCCTCCTTGCCCACCTCAAACCCCCTTTTACCCCCCTTTACCCCCTCCTTTACCCCCTAAATCCCCCCCTTTAATCCCTCCTTGCCCACCTCAAACCCCTCCTTTACTGTTAGGACCTGAGAAGGCAGAATACTAATAGCGCTGATGCTAGCCTTGAAATGGGACTGACTATGCTAATACAGCGGTGAGACAAACTAGACTGGCTATGATGGGGTTGCCAACAGTGAGAAGGGAAGGACTGACTATGCTGAGTTAGCAGTGAGACTAAGAGTAACTGGATTACTATATAAGTTGTCCAATGAGGAGCGCTCCACAGCGCTTTCCCCATGTAGCCCCTTAATGCAATATCCCTGCTTCTGTATCTTAAAAATGCATAGCACCCATAGCACTCCTCCTCCTTTCCTCTCAATCCAAATCCTCACATTACCCCCTCTTTTACCCCTCCTTCTCCCTGCGCTCCTTCTCAAACTCCTTCAACTTTTCCTTAGCACTGAAAAAATTATACTCTGGTTCCCAAGACCTATCTTCAACCCCATATCCTTTCCAATTCACCAAATACTCAACTTTTCCCCTATATGCCCTCTTAAAAACAACCTTTTCCACCTAAAACTTCTCTTCATTTCCCACCTGGATTGGTGCTGGCAGCTCTTCTGGACATCCTGGAATTTTATCTTCCCTGTGGTTTGTGAGCAATGAAATGTTGAAAACTGGATGTACTTGCCTTATTGAGATTGGTAGCTCCAGTTCATAAGCCAAGTCATATACCTTGTGTTTGATCTTAAATGGGCCTACTTTCTTGTGATCAAGTTTGGCACTTGGGTGCAATGTAGCAAGGAAGCATGAGCTTAACTAGACCTTGTAACCTACCCCCAGTGCCCAAAGCTGCACCTCTCCTTGATAATGGTGGCTCTTTATTGCCTTTTGGAATAAATTGAGTGCTGATTCTAGTTCTTCACGTATCTCCTGCAGCTTCGGAATTCTCTTTTCTGCTTCTGGAAAATGCAGTGTTGCTGCGATGCCAATTGAGAATGTTGGGTGATACCCATAGTTGACATAAAAGGGGGATATGTCTGTTGACACATGGAGCCAGTTTATGTATGGAAATTCAGCTAATGGTAGGAGCTGCACCCAATAATCTTTCTGATAGTTGATGAAGTGATGTAATTATTGTTCAATTTCCGTGTTCACTATCTTGGATTGTCCATCAGTCTGGGGGTGCCATGCTGTTGACAATATGGGCTTAATATCCAGTTGCTCATACATTGCTTTCAACAACTTAGAGTTAAAGATACTTCACCTATCTGATATAATGCTATCAGGCAAACCATGCAGCTTCCAAACTTGTGCCACCATTGGATCTGCAATACCTTCAGATGTGACTTTGGTAGTGGTTGGAGTGAAGTGTTCCATCTTAGTGAAACAGTTAACTACTGTGATAATAGTGTTCTTCCCTTGAGACTTTGGTAACTCCACTATAAGATTGTAGGAGAGCTCCTTCCATGGCTTCTTGGCAATGTTTAGCGGGGTCAGTGGTGTTGTTGTTGTTGGACTGACCTTGTTCCTCTGGAACAAGTCACATGCTGCTACATATTGCTGGACATATGCTTTCATGGACTTCCAGTAAAAGTTAAAATTCACTAGCTCCATGGTCTTCAGCAGTCCTGGGTTTCCTGCCATTGGGGATTCATTCCTTTATTTGACCATCTTTCTCTTTAGCTCTTCATTGTTTGGCACCACTATCCTCCTGTTCCAATATAATGCTTCCTCATCTAGGTGATACTCCTCTAATCTTTTCCTTACTAATACCTCCTTTGATAACAGCACCTTCACCAACTCCTGCACTCCCTCATCCTTTACTTGCCCCCTCCTTACCCATTCCATCAAAGCCTCATCTAGGACTACCCCCTCTTCAAGGTCCCCCTTCAATAATGTTGCACCAACAGTATGTAGCTTGTCTGGTGCTGGAGGCAAGTCATGAAGTCGTGATAGTGCATCAGGTTTACCAATTTTATTTCCTGGTCAAAATGTAACAACAAAATTAATGCTACTTAAAAGTTCTGCCAAGGGGGCTAGCCGGCAGGTTAACTTTTTTGTGGTCAGGAAGGTTTCCAAGTTTTTTGATCTGTATAAATGATAAATTGTAACTGGTGAGGCCCCCCTTCCAAATAGTGGCACCAGGTGCAAAAGGCTTCTACTAGTACCAATAACTCTTTATTGCATATTTCATAGTTTATTTCAATGCCTAGAAGTGTTTGTGACAAATATGCTACTGGGTGCAAGACATTTCCAGCATTGTATTGGGATAATACTGGGCCTAGTGCAAAATATGAGCAGTTTCATTCCAGAACAAATGGATTCAATAAGTCAGGGATGGAAAGATTAGGGTCTGTCACACATTGTCTTTTCAGGTAGTCAAAAACATTTTTCTGGCTACTTGTCCAGATAAATTTGGCTTCCTTCTTTGTGAGGTTGTGCAATGGCCAGCAAATGTGGGAGTAATTTTTAACAAAATGGTGGTAAGAATTTGCAAGCCTAGGAATGACTGGAGCTCTTTTACTGATGCTGGTTTTGGCCATTCTTTTACTTCTTTACTTTCTCTTGGTCCATTTGTACCCTATTCTTTGAAATTCTCATACTCAGGTAGGGGATCTCACTCACTGAGAACACACATTTTTCCAGTTTTAACCATACTTGGGCCTCCCTCAGGTGCTGCAAACAGTCTTTCACATGAATCTTGTGTTTCTCTAATGATCTGAAATAAATCAAGATGTCATCCAGGTATTCTGCCACATCTATTCCTATTCTGTCTCTAAAGATTCTATTGGTAAAGTTTTGGAAAGTGGCATGCGCATTAAATGGACCAAATCGCATTACCAACCATTCAAAATGACCAAATTTAGTGCATAATGCCAGTTTGTGCTCATCACCTTCTTTTATCCATATTTTGTGGTAATCTGCCCTAAGATCTAGGGAAGTGAAGATCTCTGCTCCTAGGAAACTATCAATCAGCTCACTGGTCAAAGGAAGGGGATACCTGTTCTTTACCAACAGTGCATTTAGCCATCTGAAATCCATGCAAGGTCTTAGTGAACCATCTTTTTTCCCTGAAAAGATCACAGGGGCTGCACAGGGAGACTTTGATTCTCTAATGAAACCATTTTTTAAATTCTCATCAATCATCTCCTTCAGTGCTGCTTACTCCAAGATTGACCAAGGGATTATGCGGCTAAATTGGGGGGTTGCACCTGGTATCAGATCAATGGCAAAGCCATATGGTTGATGAGGTGGCAGGGTCTTGACTTCCCCTTCTTCAAACAGCAATGGAAATTCCCAATAAGATTCAGGGACCATTTATTTGTGGCTCTTTTTTTGCTTTGAGGTCTGGGCCTTGGCTGCAATCTTGGCAGATATGTTCCAAGCTGTTGCATTACATTCCAGTTCCTCCTCTTCTTCCAGAGCCCCCTCCAAGTCCTGAAACTTAGCATCAAGAGAAAGTGTCAGTTCTTGCAGAAAGTCTACTGATGATAATGAAACACCAGGAGACTTGCTTGGAGGGGCCAGAGTACAAATGCTTTCTCTGCGCCATCCACCTTTCCATCCTTTGACTTTCCCTGTCTTTTTTGTGCCTTCTACTGTTCTTGCTGCATTTTACTTCTTTCTGGGACCTCTTTGGCGCTCCCCAATGGTGAACCATCCCCAGCCTGTTTCTTGGAATCAAGAGGAAGAATCAGTTCTGGCGGCAAGCCAACTTATGATAACAAAATATCAGAAGACTTTCCGGGATGGGCCAGTGAGCCAATACTTTAGCACCAGCATCCCCTCTCCCTCACATCTGCACCTTCTTTCTCTTCCAATCAACTTGTGGGTTATAGTGGTCTAGCCATGTCATCCCCAGTACCATCTTGTACTGGTCCTTCAGGTTTATCACATATTACCTGCACTGAGACTCCCTCCCATCACACCAAAATCTGAAAAAAAACCTTCTCTCTTACTTCTCCTCCCCCACCTGGCAATCCATCAAACATAATTAGGCATCTGGGGTGGTCTAATTTTTCTTTTTTCTTTTTACTTTGCTTTAAAAACTTGCTGGAAATAAAACAGTCTGTGGCCCCACAGTCAAGTAGGGCTCGTACATTTGTTGTGGCATCAAGGGTCATTGAAGGAAAGTTTAGTATAATATGATTATCATTCACTTAAATTGGCTTACATGCTGATAGCTCCTCTACTGAATTCCCTTTATCCTTTCCCTCTAATCTGCTCGAGGAGGGCACAACCTTCACTCCTGAGTGCTGTCTTTTACCTGTGCCTTTCCTGCAATTTCCTCCACTTCACTAACCCTCATTTTACCTCTACACTCCCTTTCCAGGTGATCACTTCTTCCACACCTGAGGCACAGACCTTTGCTCATGTGCCTCTGATACTCATCATCCAATAAACTCTTCCTCCCACTAGTGCCTTGTACATTTCCTGCATCAATATCCGTGGCATTTGGGTCCCTAGAACTGGCTCCGCTTGAGGTGTAATTGCGCCATGGATGAGCACCAATCCAACCATCTGTTTGCTGATGGGTGAACTCATTTTTAACTTGGATGTCCAGCTCCATGAGTCCTTGGAGGGAGGTTGAACAAGGGTAACTAATTAGGGAATTTCTTATTTTTGATGAGAGCCCATTTCTTAAGTGAAACATGAGCGCCCCTTCCCCCCATGTTGTGAAGTAACTGGGGTGGCCACGGAGCTCCAACACATACTCAGAAACCAAGTTTCTTTGTCACAGCTGATTTAGCGCATGCTCTGAGGTTGTGGCCACATCTGGGTCACCAAAGGCTAATTCAAAAGCTGCCATGAACTGACAGAAGGTTGTCACTGCCTGAGAGTTTTTGAGAAGCTCCTTGGTGTATGGCCTTGCCCAGAGTGTCGCCTCATCTGTGAGGTATGATATTGCAAACCCAATTTTTGCTTGCTTGTCTGGGAACTAATGTCCATTGAGCAGGACATAGAGGTTTACCTGAGACACATACTGATCTTCCAGGGGGCCTCGTTTTCTGTCTAAGATTGCTGGGACTCCAATCTTTGGACCTTTAACAAGGGGTGCTGGTGTGGGGTGAGATGCCTGTGCTCTGGCTTAAGCTTCAGCAGCATCCAACTCTGCTTCAGTGGGGCCATGGTATGAGGGCTCTGACTCCTCTAGGCGCTCCATAAGCCTAGCATTTTGTTCCTGAAAGCATGCCACTTGCTCTTGCATTTCCACAAGGAGTGCTGCATTGGGTTGACCTGCAGGGTTCATTCTTCTTTAGTAGTATGCCAATTGAGATTGGACAAAATGTTAGGACCTGAGAAGGCAGACTACTACTAGCGCTGAGGCTAGCCTTGAAATGGGACTGACTATGCTAATACAGCAGTGAGACTAACTAGACTGACTATGTTGGGGTTGCCAACAGTCAGAAGGGCAGGACTGACTATGCTGAGTTAGCAGTGAGACTAAGAGTAACTGGATTACTATATAAGTTGTCCAATGAGGAGCGCTCCACAGCGCTTGCCCCATATAACCCCTTAATGCAATATCCCTGCTTCTGTCTCTTACAAATGCATAGTGCCTGCAGCACCCCTACAGCGCCCATAGCGCTCCTCCTTCTTACTCCCAGCCATTTTCCCAATTTTTTCTTAATTAGTATTCACTCTTGATTTACATATCCTGTACTTTTTCTCTTCATTTATCTCTTATCATTTAGATGCACCACAAAAAATACCTGACACCTGCTAGGAGGTGCCAATCCCTCAATCTATTTGTGATTCTAAAATGACTCAGACTCGATGCCACACGAGCTGACATGCTCAGTTTTCAGTGCACAGTCTTCTCAGAAGAACTAAAGCTGTGATAAAACTGAATGAACTCAAAGATAAGGATTGGCACCTGCTGTCAAGTGCCCACATTTTTTTTCTGGTGATGGGTACTGGTAAAATTTTATATCGCATAATAAAGAAAGACAGAATAAATAAATGAAATATGTATATACAACTATAAAAATGTAAATTCAGAACAACAGAAGTAAAATAATTGAAATTGAATTAAAGTAATTCATATTGAATTAAAGTAATTCATATTGAATTAAAGTAATTCATATTGAATTAAAGTAATTCATATTGTTTTAAAGTAATTCATATTGAATTAAATTATGAGTGAAGAGGTAAACCAAAAAATGGTGGGGAGGCCACTGGATAATTGTCGAAAGGGTGCCGGGCCAGGCCAATTGTGACTTGTGATTATTAGCAAGGAGGCGGGATTGGTAATTCGGAACTGGGATTGGTCTCAGGCAACTGGGATGAGCTGTCGTTAGCTAGTGAAAATACTTGCGACGGATGAATTAAAAACGGACTGGAGGTTTTCATAAAGCTCAAAAAGCTTTGCAGTGGGATTCAAAATTCCGGCCAAATTCTGAGGATGATGAATTTGCCGAATTCTTGTGGCAAATTAAAAAAATTTCCACTTGAGAGATTATATTCTCTGCAATATTTTCTTGACTTGGAATAGGTTATTCTAATTCATGAATCTGTTACATCTTCGATCGGAAATTTTAGTTTCACCTTATTTTAATTTAAATTTCCTCTTCGCTCGACTGAAGATAGATGTATGTGCATTTTTATGTGGGTGAGTGGAAAATACTACAGCTGATGGTTAATTAAGTATCTGACCTATAGATCTCAAATAAAAGATACATTTTGAGGAAGATACAATCGATATGATGTGGGTGAAAAAATAGTGCTTAATTGGTAAAGACTATTCACATATGACTTAAGATAATGATTAGATAGACAATGTTGTTGATTGACCGATCAATTTACCGACTTATAAAACAAGACAGTACTGCCTTATAAAATGTGGATGAAGATTAGCAACAAAGAAAAGACATAAATGAAAAAATGTTGAAAATATCTAAATAAGAAATCAAAAACAAATGGTTTCGTTTTTTTATAGTTTTTTATAGTTTTGTTTTATATTCATTTTTTTATGTATAAGAGGATAGGGCAAGGTCGCGAATAGTAAATAAACGCAAATTTACAGAATCAGCTTAAGTAGAAAGGTTTATAGTTCTTTCTTTAGCTTAATCATATTGATATAAGGCAGAAAGTTTAGGCATTACCCAAAAGAGGAAAATAGGTTAGAAGATACAGATTTTGTGGCAAGAGACTATGAGAATGAGAAAGTGATGATCCAAGGGGCAATGAAAAAGGGGTGGAAAAGGGAGGAGGAAAACGAATGTTAATTATTCTAAAATGTAACAGTACCCGGATTCTGATAAGCTGGGATGTCGGTAAATGTATTTGAAGCAGGGCCGTAACTAGAGGCGGGACGAACTGGGGGTAGCATCGGCGCGGACTCGAGAGAGTGTGAATAGTTTGAGCCATGCATTCCTATAACTGTTTCATCATGTAGACTAGAATTGTTAATACTCGCAAGCTGACTGGGACTAGACAAACTTTCCGCATTGAGATGGTAACCTTCTTGTGAGAAATGTGGGTGTAGCATACTTTCTGAGTCTATCTCAGCGTTGAGTGTATTAACCATGTTCAACTGTGCTTGGAATGAATTCATTCCGGTTGATCTCGGGGAAAGGGTGTTTGAGCTGTTGTTGAATTCAGCGCTGCTGTGGGTATTATCAGCTACTCGTGGGCCTGCGCTCATATGACGAGATGTAACACGGGATTGCTGTGGTTCGAGTCCTCGAGCAGCTGAAGTTGGCGTCACGGAGCGAAAACGACGGGTATCTAATGAATGGTGATAAGCGTATCCTCCATCCATTGTTGCGCTCCGATGAGAGTTGGATGGAATATATGGAGCATGTGGATCAGGTGATTGATCCGGAGTGATGATTGAGCCAGGTGGGTTGAAAGCACCGTATTGTGGCCAGCATGAGGATTGGTCGGCGTAAGTAGTTCCTGGGGGTGTTGGTAAATTTTGTTGAAAAGAATAGAACCGTGGATCAGGCATATTCGGCTGCGGAAGATATCCATTTGGGGGAGAGATGGAACCTGGATCTTGTTCGTCAGTAGCATCCAAGTTGTCCATGAGACCAACCATACGTTCATCAAAGTCTTCTTCAGCATCCAATGCTCTTTGATCCGAAGAGCTAGCAGACCCTGCTCTTGTAGCCAGCTTTTCGTGAATCTTAATGTGAGCGGCTAGATTGTCACTCCTGATTAATGGAAAGAGAGTTGCGAAATGAAAAAATAAAGCGAAAAAATAATGATGAATGCGTCAACAGAAAACCCAAAAGCTAATCAATGACAGTGGTACCACACACCTTGCAAAACGTTTTTCACAGTGCATACAAGGATAAGGCTTCTCACTTGTATGAATTCTTAAATGGCGCTTCTGAAAAAGTAGAAATTGACATGAGTTGGGCATTTAAAATAAATATTTATGGAAAAATATAAACAAACAAGATGCTCTAGACGTTTGAAATATCGTCCACAAGAAAATAAAGGACATCCATATGTTTTATGCGGATGGCCAAAAACCCCATCAGAATTGTTAGGATTGGGAATATTGCTGTCAATACTTTGGTTCGGTATGACGAGCTCGGGGTGATACTCTTGATTGAGAGGACCAGATAGAGGCGCCGACATGGGAGTTTGTGAAGATAAGTGAGATGACAATCGAAGGCGCGAGTCAGACATATTTCCAAAAGATAGGGGATGATGATGACCGTTGAGACCAACGAGTCCGCCGATGCCGTTCGAAGATGAAGGTCTTGATCCATATCCTTCATCGTGTTCTTGTCCAGGCATCGGTGAGGCAGAGTGGGATATCACACCAGGAGAATTTTCATTACGCTTACAGGGCCGTTTTTGGCCTGGCTTGCGACGTTGTTTATATGTAGGGGACCCCTCAAAAAGAGAGAATGCTCCAAAGATAGAATTGGATTGAGGATCAGTGAAGGTACGAGCTACTTTGTTAGGAAAATTTGCCGAAGGACTGCAAGGTGCTGGTGAACAACCGTATTCATCTCCCGAAGCGATACTGTTTAGACCATCAGGACGATATATATTGTTGGTAGATGAGTTGGGAGGGACGAGGAGGACTTGAGAGCCATCTGGCTCTTGCACAGCCCCTAGCCGTTCAGGAAAATGACTGGAGGTAGATATTTGTGATGGGCGTCTCTTGCTGCGATACGAACTCTCTGCAGTGTCAGTAATGACAACAGGAGGTAAGGATGAACTAGAATTGTCAGACACCGCAACTCCGTCACCAGAATCGTGAGGTTCTCTGGCAGCAGCAGCTACAGCGTCAGCTTCCTCTAAAGCTTTTTGTTCGGTGAATTGTTCAAACAATGATTTGTTGGGATTATACACAAAACTTAGGGCAGGTTCAGCGACAGCTTCGGTGGTAGGCTCAACACCCAATTTTTCTCGCTTTAAGTCCCGATCTAAGGCATCCAAAAACAGCCGATCATGTGGAACGCTAAACCAATAAAATACTTTCTGTTTCTTTTGAGTGCGGATACAGTTATACTTGAAGAGCAATTCTAAAAAATCAGACTTCATAAAAATGTAGCATAACCATACAAAAGATTCAACCAATGAAAAAATAAGTAAAATAAAAATACCGTCAGAGTGAAAATCACTTATCCATCAAGAATTGACAGAGTAGATAAATCTTACTTTAGGCTCTTCAAGTGTCGCATCAGTTCCACTTTTAAGATTGCGAAGATCACTAAAAATTCCCTCTTCGAATTTTTTGGCATTGCGAACAGGTCGGCCAAAGGCTGCAAAACGAAAATGAAGAGCGCGAACTATGTCTGTCCCCGAAATCTGAAAAATTAAACATGAGACATAAAGAAGGCAGATTGAAGATTAATGTGATGATTATAGCAAAAGATAGATCGAAAATGTAGAAAATGGTAATCATGTTTTTATACATTCATTTCATTTTAATTGATAAAAAGAACGAAAATAAAGAAAGTAAGTCGAGGAAAAAGATATATACAACAGAAAGTATTAAAAGAAAAATGCTTACATGATATAAACCGTTCCAAAGTACGCATGAAATCAATTCACCTGTGGGCAACTGAAATCTATTTAAACATCTTTCTTCACGTAGTATTGGGTCATCCATATCATAGGGTGATTGATCAAATGATCCAGGAGCAGTAGCAAGAAAAAATTTGAGTTTATCTACTGCTTCAAGCATGGACTGCTGGCTTGGAATACCAGGCATAAACACAGGAGTCGCAAAGTTTCCATCAGGCAAAATATGAACAGGGGTAGGCCCCGAAAATTGTTGAGACTCGGCCATTGAACTGTGAGAAGGAAAAGAATATAGAGGTAAGTCTAGATTCATTAAATTAGGGTCAAATGATTAGTCTAGTGGTTTAAGGGGGTGAGAGGATACAGCAACTAAGGGCGAGTTAATTTATAAAAAAGGATTAGAGCAACGGCTGACTAATATCGACAATTTATGATTAAGTGGCGCAAAGCAAGTTTTAAGGGTAAAAAAAACTGAAAGAACAATATGTACTGTATAAAATAATGGAAGCAAGCTTGTAAGGTAAAATGAGATAAAGATAGGAAGGATGAAGTTGAAGTAGTGGTATAAGGGAGGAAAAAGGAAAGTGAAGGAAAGTGGAGAGTATAAAGTAGGAGGAAGGGAAGGCAAGATGACGAGAAAAAGTTTCATAGCAGGATTTAAGCAGAAAGCACCAAGTAGACACTGGGAAGATCCAAAGAGTACAGATGTTGCTAAGGAAGGGAGTGGGACGGGAAACGAAAAGACAGAGGGGAAAAAGCCAGAGAAAAAACTGAGCAGAACAAATCCAGAGAGAGAGAGAATTGCGAAAGAAAAAATAGTAACTGTATAATAGTGCAGATAAACCCGATACATATTATATGTATGTATGTGTGTATTAACGTAGAATCAATATGATTGTAAATAGTATTATAAATAATAGCAATAAAGATGTAGATGATAGTGATAATAGTAAAAACAATGATAATAGAGAATAAAAAAATATATGTCCAAAAGAAAACAAGAAGGGAAAATAGTTGGCAAGCCGACTCACGTGTAAGAAATTGAAGGAAAACAGAGGGTTGACAATTCGAGAAGAATGAGAAGAATGAGGAAGAAACGAATATGAAGCAGAAAGTGATGATGAAATTTTGGGTAATATCTGATGACTAGTGTTTGATGAGTGATGTGTGATGATTGTTGACTGTTGATGGGTGGTTGAGTGGGTAGGTGGGAAAGCTGTGGAAAGAAATTGATTGATTGATTGAGAAGATGTGTTTTACAAAGCCAAAACCAATGCCAAATTCAATTCCAACAATCAAGACAATCCCCTCAAAGAAGAAAATCCCAAAATCAAGACAATGAAACAATCGAAACAAGAATTCTTCACACCTTCCAAACTCGACACCAATAGATGGACCAATATATGTGTGCGCAAACCTCACGGGGCGAGCTCGGTCACCTGGCTGAGCTACTCTGCCTGGATTTCATTATATATTCTATATTGTATGGGGTATGATGTATATTCCATTCCATTCCATTCTAATATAATATATATATATATATTATTAGGTATCATATACGATATCAATTTAAAAAACACGCGCTGGTGACTACTACTGCCTAGCCTCCTTATCTCAAACAACGGACTCTGATATTCCGACGCCGGATGCCCTCTCAACTATCGAACATGTTTCGCAACCTGCTTGCCATTCGATTCGTTTCACCAGCTTGCCCGACAGATAACTGGTATTATCCCGATACTTCTCGTCTTCATCGATGTAATAATCTTCATCTCTTTACCTTGGTAAAACGTGTTACACCTAATTATCGCCCTCTTACTTCCAAAAATACTTTGCCAATTTTTTCTTTTTTTTTCTATTCCCTCGCAAAAAAAAGAAAAAAAAGTCTCAAGCTGTTAATCTGATTTTCTATTGAATTGGTGTTGATTTCATCATTTTATAGCACTCTTACATGTTTGGGCGTTCTCATTGTTATTTTTTTAAAAATATATACGTATACCATATACTAAAGAATTTTTTTTGTGGACTAATATTTTTGTAATACGTATATATTATATTATATATATATATATATATATGTATACTGGTGTATGTGTGTGCATGTACTCTTAATCAATCATTAATAATTTCATTTCATTATTATTCACTAACTTGATGGAGTAGATTCAATCCATTTTTTGAATTCATATTTAGTGAGTTCTCCGTATTGAAAGTATTTGTAAGTTTATTGTCTTTTTACGCAATGGAAAAATGCCTACCATAACTTATACAGCCATATCGAAAAACCTTGCGGGTTCTTCCCTTTCATTCCCCACCAAAAGCTTAATTCAGCTGATTTAAACTTATGGTTTTGTTCGGGGAGGGAAGACAAGAAACCACAAGCTTTTTCGAAATAGCTGTGATTAAAATATGATCTTTGGCTGCGCATTCGAATAAAGCGCTATTCAATATGAGTCTACCCAGTAGTCGCAGTAGTAGCCGCCGTAGTAGCAAAAGATAAACATTTTATCTTTCCCCACTGTACTGCTTTGAGGTGGCTAAAACTTCAATCGGAAGATACCAAGAGTTAAGTAAGTCACAAAAAACTAATAGTGTGGATGCTGAGCCGCTATACCAAGTCAAAATTTCCTTTTGGATTTTAATGGATGATATCATTATAAGAGTGCTATCTACTCCATACTTTCAGCTTGAAATACAATTAATAACAGCATTAAGTCTTTGAATATATTTATACGGTTGCATGTTAAATTGATGTGGTGTAATAATGCATTCTTTTAAATTTAATTTTTCTTGACCTGTATTTCTCACCACAGGGAATTTAATGACGTTTTATATTATACGTCACCCAAACGTTTCACCTGTCGGTTGCCATTTCCTTCATATTTCACCAAAAAAAGATGAAAATTGACCAAAATATCAACCGACTTATAAAACGTTCGGGTGGCGCATAGCATAAAACGTCGTCGACTTTCTTTTGGTGCCTGTTAGTGCGCCGTCGTATATTCATGTGAATATTATATTGAGTTCTCTCTCTTCCTCTCTTTCTGTCTGCCTTTGTGCGTGTAAGTGTAGATGTGTGGGTTTGTAAGGATACACATGTGTGAGGAGAACTGTGTGTACATGTATAATTATTTTTTTCTTATTCTTATTAGGGGGTATTAAATATGGTAAGCATGACATTATAAAATCATCTCTTTCTCTAGCAAATTTGCCATTACCAAGACTTTGTTCACTGAGTAATTTTTTTCTGAAAGTCCTTCTTTTGATGACACAGCATGAAGTTTCTCATTCTTTTTTGTGCAAAAAAATAAATTTAATTTAGTGGCATACGGACAATACTTGATAACTCCTATCCTGTATGTATATGAATGTACAGGTGTACGGGAAGACTTTTGGGTAAAAATCTTTTAAACTCCG
This sequence comes from Hemileia vastatrix, assembly GCA_030280995.1. Classification (NCBI taxonomy): domain Eukaryota; kingdom Fungi; phylum Basidiomycota; class Pucciniomycetes; order Pucciniales; family Zaghouaniaceae; genus Hemileia; species Hemileia vastatrix. The sequence continues at coordinate 28,504,466 of JASXTE010000006.1, forward strand.
ATGGGTTAAATTTTATTGAGATAGAAGCTTTGGTTATCATAAGTCTAAGATAGCTCTAACTCGTTTCATACTCGTGATGGGAATTAATCCATCATTCTGTCGATTTGATTACATCAAAATCAGTAGACAAAGACTTAAGTCAACTTTGATAAATTTATGATGTCTTCTTATTCACTCATAAACGATAGTTATAAAATTTATTTACATTTCTCCAAAGTTAGGTAATATGTGGACTGGACAGAAATTTGACATAAAACTGTTGTTACACATTGACGTACTTTACTTTTTTTTACATAATGGCTTCTATTACTTAGGAAAGAATAAATTTAATTGTAAAAATGTATGTATCGTTAAATCAGTTTAGCATTAATGGATCTCTCGATACCACTTTTTCGAGCTTAGAAATATTGTGGTTAGTCTTAAATTTCTTACTAACTTTTAGTCTTTATTCATTTTTCTACTATTTTTTTATTTTGCTAAATTCTTCCTTTTCTCAGTGCCAAGAACTATTTTTGATAATTTATTTATGTATTTTCATTTTTGTCCTTGATTTTTTTTAAGAAAATTTTCCATATCAAACCTAATGAAATCGCTTTGAAACTTGTTACAAGAAAAAGCGGGAAAAATAGGAAGTGCGCCTCATTTACTACTTTGCCATCATACTATGAGAAGGTTCTTTTTTTTTAGATCTTCATTATTTCCACTTCCATTTTCAAAATAATTTTAAATTTATTTTCATGTGTTTAGGTTAAACTAAAATAGTTCAGAAATTTTTGAATATCATTATGAAAACAAAGTAAAGAGAGGAATATTGAAGTATAAAAATGCTAAAAGGTACTTCTCGTTTAATTTTTCAAGACTTTATAATTTATTTTACTTGGACTTACTTCTGTCAGTAGATCTCCATATAAAGTGGAAAGGGAGGAAATAAAACGGAGGGGAAAAGTAGCCAATCTAATCCAAAGGAATAAACTAAAATTTGGATAAGGGGTTAGCGAAATTTGCTGCTCATCTGAAAAACATTTCTTGTAATTATGCTAAGAAATGTTTCATGATGTGAAAAGTCAGATTTATTCGGAAAAAGAAAAAAAAGTGGAACAGCCTTTTAGAATACTATGTTCAATTTCCGCTGCCCCTCGTTTCATCTTTCATCTCTTTTAGCTTTTTTATTTAAAATTGGGTGTAGTCTTTTGTATATATATATCTTCCAATTAATTTGTGTGAAAAAGATAGCATCGTTTTTTTTATTTTTTATTTCGTACAATCTCACCCAGAAAAGATGCATGAAGAAAGGGAGAAACTATTAGCAAAGTAAGTGCAATGGCTAACAACAATTTTGTTCTTGTTTTTCCGGAAATTTTAATCAGGATTGATCTGGCGACATAATTATTTCGTCAATTTATGCTTTTTGAAAATTTTATTATCCATGTTTGACTAGTAAAAATATTCAAATGGCACAATACTTCTCTTTATACTGATCTAGGAATGGATATAGATATATGTATAACATGAGGTGATAATAAATGCATTTAAAAAAGGCCAAAAGGTATATACATAAAATGTTAATTCAGGGAATTTTTATCGCCACTATCATCATTTAATCTGAAAATATAGAGTGCGTCTTCAAAAAAGAGAAGGAAGAGAAAGATGGTTGTATGTCTGTAAGACAAGAAAAATTATCGACCTGCTCGTTTTTAATGTTTTGATTGGTCGCTCCCTTGCTCTTTCAGTGATTTTAATTTTTACTTCTTTTTATCTTTATTATGATGAATGAGATAAGTATTTATGATTTACCATGTGAATGACTCGCTTAGTTAGATATCGCCTAGTTGACCTAAGGATTTGTCATGTAGAGAGATTAACTACTAAAGCCCCACGCATGGTTCAATAATTTCTTCATTATGATGAAAGAATTGACGAATTTATTGTTGTTTTCTTCTTTTTTTTAACTTCTTTATATAATTTTTTTACGCTTTAAACCAATATAGACTTAGCCTTTTATGTGGCGCTGTTCTCTTTTTTTCTTACCCTTTCTCTGAATAAAAGCGGAAATAAATAAATAGAAACTAGGAAAAAAGGCAACTTTTTACGGCGATCTGTGTTATAGACTGTAATATAATTAATATTGTTAGAGGATATTTTATATAAAAGTGGGCTATGACGAAAGTAAGCAAGCTAGAAATGTAGAAACGATTGGCGAAGGAGTAAGCCCAGTATCGCCTAACAAGGGTAATAAATATAATATGACATATTACACTACGTTATACTAAAAAGTACTCAACTAATATATACATATTTGTTTAACACCTTTTCAGCGGTTAGGAGGCTCTTCTGGTGGGTTTTTGGTGCCATTGTATTACATCTAATTGCATTTTTGCTCTTTATGGCTTCTGTATCCATATATTTTCGTAAGCTTTTCTTGAGTAATTATATTTCATAAATAAGCTGATTAGATAAACAAATCTAGGCGGAGAAGGAAACATTCTAAAACAGCTCTCTGTGGGGAAATTAGTGCAATTAACTAAACAGTTGGCTCAAAAAAACAATGAGTATGGTATGCATTTTGGATAGAAGAGTAAAAAATTATTTTCACCTGGTATGTACAATCGGCCTAACTTTTTTTCTTTATGCTAAAGATATAAAAACCCCACGAGAATTAGAGAAAAAATAGCATAGCTATAATTGATACCCATTTGTCATTGTATAATTATGGTCTGGACTTGATCGGATTTTTTTTTGGACCTAAGAAACAAAATATATTCTGGTTGAACACTTCACAACAGCGCATATATACTCTAATTCTCAACTTCTAGTTTGATGATATTTATTTATATCAAGACTAAAGAAAACACAACGTGTATGTATGTAAATATACCTCTTGTGGTGGCAGCAATTAAATGGGATTTTAGATAAACAAATATTTATTTATACCATAAAAGGCTATTTTCTTATTATCTCATTTATTCCGTCATCGCCCATTTTTTTCTTCACTTCTCTCCTCTTTCATCTTCATCTTATTTTTTCTCGTTTATTTTGGAAAGAAAAAATACAAAAAAACAACTATTTACTCCTGGTTACCATGTCACATTTGAACAATAAATAATTTGGGTTGACATAACTACCAAAATTAATAAAAAATAAATAAAAATAACCGTATCTTCCTACTACCAAAATTAATAACAAATAGATAAAAATAACCTTATCTTCCTATTTTTAACTTATTTCCCAACATTCAAGATTTGGCTTAGCTTGACAGCGTGTTTATCAGAGAATCTACTATTTTTCTTGAATTTAAGGTCTTTTATTCTACTTTTCCCACGAAATGAGCCTGAGATGAGCCTAGATTTTATAAATTAAAGAATACTTGAGCGCATTTTAAGAAAGTCATTACATCAAGAAAATAATTGGGTGTCGCTCCATAAGAAGTATATCAAAAATTATATACCCTTGAACATAACCATAAAAAAACATCCTTTTCTACCTTTCTTCATAAGTCTTAGGATTAATGATGGAGGAAATTATATATTGAAGTATCTATTTTCCACTCTTTTGTAGAAAAATATAATCCCATTTTAATAGCACTTATATGTAATAGTGAAAGCAAATGAACAGTGATATATAAAAAATCAACAAAGACTACAAGGTGAGGAGCATACTTCTTTTTTTTAAAATCTATTTATGAGAATCACTATCTGATTACTTCCACTTTCATTCCATTATCAAAAAAAAAAAAGGAATTATTTATCCAAGAATTTATTTAAATTAAGCCAGAAGCCATCATTGAATATATACTAATTTAAATAATGAAAAATCAAAAAATATGTCACTAAATCAATGCTGAAAAAATTGTTAAAGTAACACTTCATGAATAATGACGACGATATGTATGTACAGTGCCCGGCAATAAATCCTCGTCACCCTCTTTTTTTGTACTACTCGCATAAAAATGATTCGATTTCATTCAAATTTTGTGACATGGTCAAGAGACCTTGAGATTCAGAATATAAAATAAAATAAAAAAAATTCAGTAGTTTTTTCACATTTTAAAAATTCGTCAGACCTCCAGTTTCTGGATGAAGAAGTAAGGATCAGAGAGATATAGGATTGGCACGAGTAAATAGGCAGAGAAACCCAGAAGGCAATCACAAAAAGAAAAAGATGAAAATCACAAAAATAGGTGAAGAAAAAAGGAAAAAAAGGTTGAATTAAACGGCAGGGGGTCGCCATATGCAACTACATTGTGCGGGTTTAGCAGAATTTTGGCATTTCTCGTAAGATGAAATTTGATGCCACAGATAGGTGAGTTGATTAGATAAACGTTCCATGTGTATTTTGATAGTTATTGAAGTGCTTCTTTTGCAGTCAGTGGTGTTATTTGGACGAAAATGGATGGTATCGAGACGATGGTGGTTGTAAAAAAGAAAAGTGAGCTAGCTGTATGCATATTGTGGTTGTTTGTGGGCAATAAAAAATTTAAGTGGCGACGAGAATATATTGCCGGGCACTGTACAGTGCCCTACCAAAAGTCTGTGAACGGTCTTTTTTTGATGTCACTCACTCAATATTTCTCAGAAAAACTTCTAGTTTGTATTCTGGTTCAAAAGCATGTTTTTAATCAAGATAATCATATATAAATACAAAATCACTATGATAACATAAAAATTAAATTGAAATCCAAAAAGCAAATTTTTCAGCTACCATAAATAATTTTTTTAGCCAGATGAAATACATACCATTAGATAGCCCAGACATCATAGAATGTCTCCCCTAAAGGAATTTTTTAAAAAAAATATTTAAATATAAAATTTTCAAAAATAAAATAATTTTCCCCCTCTCCTCCACTCCTGTAAGTAACATTTTTGAAATTTGCATATTGCACGCGCCAACTGTGCTCTCACATTCATTTCAACAACCACACAACAATCATAAACGATTTTTTGCCTTATTAACACTGCTAACGTATCTTGTTTTTATTGTTTTCCTCCTTTCCTTTCTGATATATATATTTTTTTCTTTAGATGTCAAGAGGTTGTGAAAAAAATACTGAGCTTTCATCTGAGACAAAGTGGCAAATTGTTGGTTTATTCAAGGGGGATGTGCCAAATTGGAGAATCTGCGAAATTTTTGATTTAAGGCCTTCAACTGTGTCTAACCTTTTCAAACGTTGGAATGAACGAGGCACTGTTGAAACAGCTCCCCGATCTGGACGTCCTCATAAGCTTCAGAGTCGCAACCTCCGTCAACTTAAACCCCCGACATATCCTAACTTTAATGGAAGACAATGCCCCTGTGCACAAAGCCCTCGCATCACAAACTTTCCGAGAAGAACATAAAATTAAGATAGTCTGGCCGGCTCAATATCCAGACCTCAATCCTATTGAGAATGTCTGGAAAGCTCTCAAATGTGATGTGCAAGATAAATACCAGCCTAAAAATGTGACCGAAATGCAACAAGCATTAAAACAAGCTTGGGGCGACTACCCAATAACTCAATTAGAAAATTTAGTTAACTCAATGCCTTCAAGGATGAAAATGGTGATTGATAACCATGGAGGATCAACTCGTTGGTAGCTTACAGGAGTGGAGGAGAGGGGAGGGGACTTATTTTATTTTTGAAAAAAAAAAAATTAATTTTTTTTTTTTGAAATTTCCTTTTGGGGAGACATTCTATGATGTCTGGGCTATCTAATGGTATGTATTTCACCTGGCTAAAAAAATTATTTATGGTAGCTGAAAAATTTGCTTTTTGGATTTCAATTTAATTTTTATGTTGTCATAGTGATTTTGTATCTATATATGATTATCTTGATTAGAAACATGCTTTTGAACCAGAATACAAAACTAGAAGTTTTTCTGAGCAATATTGAGTGAGTGACATCAAAAAAAGACCGTTCACAGACTTTTGGTAGGGCACTGTACATTCCTTCCCCAAACACTTGACCTGTAATCTGTTTTCACATCTTCCTTCAAGACAGATCCTACGAAATAAAAAAAATGGATAATTGTCGAGAGCCAGCACGTTGGCCCAAGTTTTCATTGAATGCATTGTCTCATGAGATGTCTCAAAGTGAAAAATGAAGGACATTTTGACTGATAAAAAACCTATCCACGTCAATATACTCGCACACATCTATACACGTTGTTTAAAAAATGATGCATGGGAAAGCCAACCTTTTTCATGTTTACCTGAAAAATCAAAATATTGGACCACTTTGATACCAATTTTTCTTTAACTTCAAATATACTGTGTCTAGACAACTATTTACTTTTCAAAAACAAATTTTTTATTTATTATTCATATTAAATCTTAATAGGTAGTACCAGCTGAACAAAATGGGGTCCCCTGGGGGCGAGATGGTCTCTATGTGGTTAGATCATCGCCCGGATGGCCACTAGTCAGTCACCTTGACTTTGGTGGTTCGAATCCTGGCCGCCTCTCCCCTTTTAACCACACCCCCATCGTCCATGGTTGGCACACTCGATTTCATGCTGGTGTCGATGTCTCGTTCTCCCAATGATATCTCTATTCTCCCTCAGTAACCTATGGTGGATGGACACATGCGTGAAGGCCGGAGAACCCACCCCACTCACCACACAATATGGGGGGCGAACTTGCTAGCGAGTCCGCAATCTTGGACCCAAACTCACCACAGATTGAACACACATTGAGCTATTGATAAAGGAACCATACGATCAGGGATGAACACCACTCAGCAGAACAGTTTTAGGTGGGTGTTCAAGTAGAGTTCAGTATGGGTTCAGTATGAGTTCAGTCTGAGTTCAGGTTGAGGACTTGCTAGCAAGTCTACCCCCTATATTGCGTAGTGACTTTGCCATCCCCCCATTATCTGGACTATCGTGCTTGGTCTCAATCTTGGGTCAGCTGCGGAATTCCACTCCCCTTACATTCTTGAAAACCCTGCTCATCAAACCACGACCCCTGGAGGATTAACCTCCACCCTTCCCCTATGGCAACCCCATCTGCGTCTTCAAAGGCACCTAGCTCCCCTGGTTATCCTGTTAATTTCCTAGACAACTTACCCACTACGTTCATTACTCCTCATAAGAAAAAAAATAAAAAAAATAAAATGGGGTCCCCCAACTATCAAGGTATTAAAGAGTCACCAAAGACGCCTGTCTGTGCCAACCATAGCTCTAGATAGCTACCATTCGACTTTCCCACTTCTTCTTGCCTGCTGAATAATTAAATCTTCCAGAATGGTTTATTGTTATTATTTTTAACAAAAAATCTATACCCCTTTCTTGATCCCTTTTCTACTTGTGCTAGCTGACTTACTTGTCTTATCATCTTTTCGAAAAAGTGTAACATGCTTTTGCTTCATTTAAGCGTGAATTAGTACAAGAAGACTGTTATCCAAAAAACCCCCATAGCAATGAGTTGCATAGGTTGTATCTTGGAAACTAAATCTATTTGCATGTTCTCATGAAAAACATCGACGACGGACTCTTCAATCACTATTAGACCCATCTTGTTGTCACTAATTGAAAAATAAGATATATTCTCTTTTAAATGGTTGTATAAGCCACCTGTGCATAGGCATAGTGACTTTCTTTTAAATAAAAATGTGACGGGAAGAAAGAAATAATATATAGTTAGATCTCAAGATATATGAGAGTAGCGAAGTGATTTTAAAGTATTGTGGCTTATGAACAACGAAGTTTTGTCAATTATCCCGTTGGTTGTAATTGTAATTCGCTAAGATTGAGATTGGAGTTGGAAGGGAGCAAGAGAAGAAGGTAGCGGGACTAATACCAGCCAGAGTGGGTTTTTCTCATCTCTGTGAAAATTATACAAGTCGGGTATGTTGCTGAAATATTTGAACCCGATTCGTGTAACGTCTTCTTCTTTCGCCCATTTTTTCATTTGCGGTGAAACACCAAAACGGTATATTAATGTTCGGACTTCCTCGCACAAAAAAAAAAAAAAATCCAGCAAAAAGAGAATGAAAAAATGTTGTCAAGGAGAACGTGTTAAGAGGACGTAGAAGATGAGATCCAACCAAGAGCTACTTTTTCCTGGTAGTTGTTTTCCACTATAAATACAAACATGTACAGCTACTTGGGAAAACCTTGTGGGTTTCTGAGATTTTTTTCTCCTTCCACCCCGCCTAGAATGTTAGTTTTGGCTAGCTGACCTGATGCATCTGGCCTCTCGGATTGGCCAAGCCCTAATTCCTCAAGGTTAGCTGATTTAAACTCACATTCTGAAGAGAATAGGAAAAATATGCCCAAAACGCTGCAAGCTTTTCTCAAATAGGTGTACTAGTTTAATTTGAGCTCAATCGATTAGTAATTATTGAGAAGGATTTGCTTGATACATCGCTAGAACAGAAAATTTGATACTGCTAGTAGGTCATTGCCCCTGACTAAAATATGGTAATTGAGATAAGGAGAGGCACCTGCTACCAGTTACCAGCTTTTCTTTTCCGGTGCATTTATGAAATAATACATAGAATCTTAAATGAGAAGATAAAAATTAAAAGGGAAAGGAATAATTTGTTAGTATAAACGTTTATTGGAGACGAACAGTGCCAAGGATACCAAAAGGAAAAAAACTTGGAAAAAGCAAACCCTGAGCCAATTAAGTTAGCGCCCTCCTAAGAAAACTACATGTGGAGGGCAAAATTACGTAGCGTTAATCAGTGTAACGTTCTAGGCCCCAGGCATCATATAGCATGTCGCGCTCAAATCATCCTATGATGTTACTCAGTTTTATAGATTAGAAGGATTATAGTTTTCTGTAAATAAACATTAAGATCTTAAATAGAGAAACTAATCAGTAATGATAACAAAATAAGAATCATTACTTGAAATAAAATATGTATGTTTGATTAACTGGGTTGTGAGAGGTATGTTGCCCGCCGAACCAGTTGTTGGAGACACACCACAAAAAAGCACTTGACATGTCAGCCTAGGTATCTCCAGGACTGAGTAATTCTTATGTTCAAAATAAGATAACCTTAATTACATTAAGCCTTTTACTTAAAAATAAGGTTAAAATACTTATATAAATGGTTATAATACATATATATATAATTATGACACTATTATATGACTTATAGTAGTTTAAATAGCTTATCCATAGCCTAATAATACCTATTAAGGTGTTAATGGAGTCATAATATACTAATCTTAAGTGATATTAAGTAATTATAGACATACATAAGCTTATATGTATACATAAACCTCATATTCAGTGAAATATGTAGTTATATTAGGGGGTATCAATGTTCAGGGATCCACAATTAAATTAATTGCGGATAAAAATCCTTATACTCCAATTATCGTTTGCAATTTTTTTTGCTAATAATTGGGTTATTAGACACTTTACATGTCAATGTTCACCTCTTATCCAACATTTTTCTACTCAATTTTTCATAACCACATCTTGGACAACTTTCTGTCATAACCACATGTTGCACAACTTTCTGCCATAACCACATCTCGGACAACTTTCTGTCATAACCACATGTTGCACAACTTTCTGCCATAACCACATCTTGGACTACTGTCTGGATATGCCTCATGGATGTGATGAGTTTGGAATCAGGAATTACACATGGAAATTGGGGTATAAGAGGCAGGATAATGCATTATGATGGATTCCTTATCCACTAGCCCTGGGGCTAGTTGATAAGAATCTTCCACAATTAATAATGTCTGATCCCAGGAAAAAAAAATCCTGATCCCTAATTGCAGATCCCTGAACATTGATACCCCCTATTATGTATATTTAGGTCTATAAGTGGTTTTAACTTCTTAATAGCCTATAACCTTAATTTTTGGGCTTATTTTAGGTCATATGGATGTATTCGGTGGACTCACAACACCTATACAAGCATATACACCTATTTCAGGCGCATATATCCAGTTTGGACAACTTAATATGCTTCCTTGGATGGATTTTCATGGATTTATGGGTTGGGATATGATTACTGGGTTAATATGGATGCTTGGGGATGTTATTGGGGGCTTGGACAGTTAATTTGGTTCCTTTATATGCTTTGGGTTTCATTATATACTCTTTTGATGAGTTATTTTACCTGTTTCTTTATGGTCTCCGTTTTTATCTGTTTGTTCTATTTATGGTATGGGTCTGTGGTATCATTAATTGTGATGGAAGGTCCTTACTGGAGGTCTGGGTGTTGAAACTTCTTGAAGTGGACGCCATGGGGAGGTGATGGGCCCTCACAGTGCTGTAATTGCCAGGGATAGCAGTGACATCATCTGGATTGAAGGTCTATGCACTCCAGTGGATTTTGGTATAAGTAAGGGAGGAATTTGACGGGTTATTGGACATTAATTACTTACTACACTTCAAATAAACATTATAAAACAATTATAATCATATATAAATATATTATAAAGCATTTATAAATTGATATTATCTTTATATAAGCTATAACTATATTTTATTGATCTATTTTCCACCACTAGAATGCATAAAATCCAAATATTGTGAGTTTAATTGAGAAAAACTATTTTATTAGTCTTCCCCTGAGGTTTAATCACTAATAATTTATCAATAAGTAGTTGGACCATTAATATTTACTATTAAATCATACTTAGATACTAGCACACACTGACAATTGGGGGTCTTACCTTAGTTATTACTTATCATTTAGTATCAGCCTTAGGACATGATTTTTACTCTAGTTATCTCAGAAAAACCAAATATTTGGGTCTGCAGCACATTAGTGGGTCATCATAACTCAGTGATTGCGGAAAAGAACCCTTATAATAATTGTACTATTTTTTATAAAAAAATTAGGTATTTACAGTAGTAACTGTACCCAATATAAACCCAATTTCACTTGGTATTTGGTCACCAATATAACTGCCAATTCAATTGGTATTTGGTTAAAGCTTGGTAAGATAGTCATTCACCCTTATAAAGGTCTAGTTAAACTTATTATATTATTTTTACCAGATTTTTTCGATTTTTTCTTATATTTTATTTAAATAAATGAAGATATAAATTCAGGGTAAGCTCCGGTGCTTTTATTAGTAATTGTATTGCTGATAATTTCTGTCTACTAATTACCATATAGGTTTTACCTTTTGTAGATGTGAAAAATTGTTATTTAAGACACAATGAGTGCTCCACAGGACAATGTAAGTGAAAAACCTGCTTATAACACCAGGTCTAAAGCTAAAAACATTGCCCCAGGACATCACCATGGAGGGTCAATCCTACCCACAACCAGAGTTAATGAGCACAGAGGAAAAGGACACCCTTTTAAAAAAGATAACAATCAAAAAGACTTCACCTCCTCTGCAGGATTAACTGTCCCATCTGGTCAAACAGGTTCTGAAACTAGAGGAATCAAAGTCTACCATGCTAAAGGAGGTAGAGCAGTTGCAAAAATACTGCAAGGTGGGGTTCCAACAGATGAATTAAACCTTGGCAGAGTTAAAGGTAGGGCAGCCAAGCCAACAACCCCCTACCCAAGGAAGGTCACATCATTCCCAGGAAAAAATCTTTGTAGAGAAATGGAAGTGGGACTGGTTCCACCAGCAATGGTCCAGTCACAATTGCAACAGGGATCCTCCCCCTCATCAGACTTCCTCAGCTCACACCTACAAAGGAAAGCAAAAGTGCCAAAAATAAGGGCTTGCACCTATCCTGTGGTAAGTAGATTACCCTCTCAGATTGAACACAATACTGATGATTACAATATAGGTAATATTATTGATGTAAAATCTGTACAGAGAATTGAGGAGGGCTTGAGAAAATTAGGTTTTGATGTAGATACACCTGACTTATCTTTTGTCAATAACAACAGTACTATTTATAATAATAATACAGTTAACCTTTAGTTGCCACCAATTACTAGTGAGATGAGAAGTTCACAAAACAGTGAAAAAATTGAGAAGGAAGACATGGAGTATTTTAATAATAACCCAACTGTCCATAGAATTGTTTCAGCATTATGGAATAAAATGACTGAGTGTGAGGAACAGACAATTAAGCTCACAAGTGATACAATTTTGTCCTTGACATTGAACATTTCTCAACTGGAAACAAGAAATAAAGAATTAGAGAATGAACACTTGGCTCTAACTCTTAAGTATTATTCTTTGAGTAATAAATATAGTGAACTTTCAAACAAATTCTGTGAGTTAGAAAAGTTGTATTAAGCACATTTATTGAAAACTGAATCAAGAACAAATTTATCTTTTGCCCTGACAAATCAGAGTGTCTCTGATCTGCTACAAAGATTGATTTAAGTTGAGATTGAAACTGCTAATTTACTAATGAATCAGGATAATCATAAGTATACTCAGTATAATAATAATCCTTTCATTGGCAAAAATGAATCTCAATCATTCCCCATACCACCACATGTAAAATCATCTGGTGGTAGTGTCAAATCTGAGAAAACAAATGTAAGTCACAAATTCGTGCAAGAGGAGATACAAGAAAATTTATCCAGAGTAAATGAGTTATTGAATTTACCTAGGATTAGTGAAACAAAATCCAATCAGAAGAACTGGCCTAAGATAGATCAGTACCCAACTTATGATGGGGAAGCCAGCTCTGATTGGCAACATTTTATCCAAAAAATTGACAACTTGAAATTTTCATATAGGTTACCAGATGAAGAAATAACATCAAATTTGATCTCTTTAATTAAGGATGTTGCTTTATTATGGTTTGAAGCTGTTTTAAGTGAGGGTAAAGATTACTCTTAGGCTGAATGGAAACAACTAATTGAAAAACAATTTGGAGGTTCTAAATTCAGGCTCACTGTCAGTCTAGATATCCTTGGGACTGAGTATTTTTTATACTTAAAATAAGATAACCTTAAGTAAATTAAGCTTATATCTTAAAAATAAGGTTAAAATAATAATATATATGATTATATTACATATATATATAATTATTACTCTATTATATAAATTATAGTAGTTTAAATAGCTTATCCATAGCCTAATAATACTTATTAAGGTGTTAATGGAGTCATAATATACTTATCCTAAGTGATATGAAGTAATTATTGACATACATAAGCTTATATGTATACATAAATCTCATATTCAGTGAAATATGCAGTATATTATGTATATTTAGGTATATAAGTGGGTTTTAGCCCCTTAATAGCATATAAACTTTGTTTTTCTGCTTATTTTAGGTCATATGGACATATTGAGTGGACTCACAACGCCTACAGAAGCATAAACATCTATTTCAGGCGCATACACTCAGTCTGGACAACTTAATCTGCTTCCTTGGATGAATATTCATGGATTTATGGGTTGAAAGGTCATTGCTGGGTTAATATGGATGCTTGGGGATGTTATTGGGGGCTTGGACATTTCAATTGTTTCCTTTATATTCTTTGGGTTTCATTAAATCTCTTTTTGATTGCTTATTTTACCTGTTTCTTTATGGTATCCGCTTTTATCTGAATTTTCTATTTGTGGTATAGATCTGTGTTATCATTAATTGTGATGGAGGGTTCTTACTGGAGGTCTGGGTGTTGAATCTGCTTGAAGTGGATTCCATGGGGAGGTTATGGGCCCTCACAGTGCTGTAATTGCCGGGGATAGAAGTGACATCATCTGGATTGAAGGTCTGTGCACTCCAGGGGATTTGGGTATAAGTAAGGAGGGATTTTGACGGTTATTTATCATCAATTACTTACTACAATTCAATAAAACACTTCAATAAAATTATTAAAATTTAGAAATATATTAGAAAGCCTTTTATAAGTTGATATTATCAACATATAAGCTATAACTATATTCTATTTATCTATTTTCCACCACTAGCATGCATTTAAATCCAAGTATTGTGAGTTTTATTTGAGTATAACTATTTTATTAGTCTTCCCCTGAGGTTTAATCACTAAATCATTTATCAATAGGTAGTAAGACCATAAATAAATACTATTATATCATACTTATATACTAGACTATACTGACACTCACTCAGCAGAGACTGTATGAGAAAACTAGGTATAATCCTTTGAATGGTGATAAACCTATGGTATTTTTAATGAATTACAATAAAATATTAAAAGCCATTGATCCAAACATGGATTTTAACTTTTGGAAAGATAAGATGATATATAAATTACCTATATCTGTCAGAGACATTGTTGTAGCTAGAACAATAATGGTTAATGAATATTCTGAATTTATTAATATTTGCAATGAAATATTATTAAACCATAAGTATGAAGCAAGGTAAACCACTTATAAAAAAATAATGAACCTGTGAAAAATCAGAATTCAAAAATACTTCAGGAGAAGCAGAAAAAACCTACTTCACCTGTAGTACCTAAAAAGTATGAAACTAATACTTGTTATAAGTTTAATAAACCTTGGGTTAAAGGTCACAAATGTGAGAAGAATATAAATATTGTTGAAAATCAGCATGAATATGAAAATGAAACAGAAAAAAATAAAGATTCAAGTGATTATGACAGTAATATCTCATATAGTGATGAAAATGAAGTCGGTATGTTGGGAGATAATTAGCCCATTTTTGAAAATCCAATATTAAATATGGACTCAAATGAATCTTTAATGAATTTTGAGGATGCTGAAATAATTAAGGATATACAAGCTGATAACTTGAAAATGACACCTATCACAGTTCCAGCTAACATTTCTGGAGAAAATGTGAATATAGTATTGGACACAGGAGCTGCTGGTTCTGTTGTTTCAACAAATACATTACAAAAAATTTGATAGTGAGTATAAGTCAAATCTTGAACCCCTTCAAAGTAAAAATTGAAGAGGTTTTGGACCAGTGCTACACCCAATTGGTAAATACAAAGCTGCTGTTTTCTTTAAACATCAACATGGTTATGTTAGAGTAACTTGTGACTTTGTAGTAATGGACAATACTAATTGTAGTAGCTGTTTTATCAATGGAAATGACATTCTGAATAAGTTTGGTGTGAAAATATACCCTGCTAATAATAATTTTACAATTGGCATTAATTGTAAAAGGAAATTTAAAATAAAATCTTTTAACACGGTCTTACACATTGAGTCAGTGATAAATGTTCCTTGCAAAGGAAGAGAATCCAATTAGATTGAAATTCTGGAAACAGAAATTTCAAAAGCATCATTTGGCACTCAGATAAGTAAAGATGAGAGAACAAAAATTTTGGACTTAATTAAAGCATTTCCAATGGCTTTTGCACATGGAACCAATAAACTTGGCCTTGTAAAAGATCATTAGATGAAAATTATTTTGACCTGTGATATGGATAATATTCCTGCTAGTCTTAAAAAGAAACCATACCCTGCTTCACCAATGAAGAGGAAAGACATAGAGGATAATATTAAGATGTTATTAGAAATGAAAATTATTGAAAAGGTTGAAACTACACAAAAATATTGTGTAATATCACCAGTGCTAATTTCTTATGAACATGATAAAGAAAGACTGTGCAGTGATTATAGAGCAATAAATACATTTACAGTGGATGATATTTATCCCTTTCCAAGGATTGCCTCTATACATGCTACCCTTAAAGTTGCTAAATATATAAGTTGCCTAGATGGAAATAAAGGGAACCACCAGATTCCTGTAGAAAAGAATTCACAGAACATTTTGTTGATAACAACACATATGGGAATATATAAATATGTCAGGATGCCATTTAGACCAAAAAATGCTCTGTCAGTATTTCAGAAATTAATGGATATAACATTCCATAATGAAATGATTGAGGGGTGGTTAATGGTATACATTGATGACATCATAGTGTTCTCTAAGACATATGATGATTAACTTTTGATGCTGGGGGCCGTCCTACTTTAGTGGCATACTCAGTACCAAACCAAGAATCATACTTAGATTTAGTTTTCAGCTAGTTGATAAGAATCAGATGATCATCTTTTTTTAATTGAACAGTCTTAGATTTCTCGGCTGAGCAGGGGAAAGAGGGAGTAATGGAATTAGAAAAACAACTGGGGGAAGGCTGTCTTTGAGAAGATCTATGATGACGAGGCATGTTGAGATATTTGAAGATGAAAAGGAGAAGAAATAAATAGATGAGATGGGGAGGGGTTTTGAACGGATTGAATAAATAGACAGAATGGAAGTGCGCAGCACGGTAGGGAGGCTGGCACATCCAGAAAGTTGTCCAAGATGTGGTTATGAAGAATTGAGGATAAAAATGTCAGATAGAGGTGAACATTGACATGTAAAGTGTCTTATAACCCAATTATTAGCAAAAATAATTGTGGAAGATAATTGGGGTATGCAGATTATTTTTGGCAATTGAATTAATTGCGGATCCCTGAACATTGATAATCCCTAATAAACAGATAAAAGCAGATACCATAAAGAAACAGGTAAAATAACTCATCCAAAGAGTATATAATTAAACCCAAAGCATATAAAGGAACTAAATTAACTTTTCAAGACCCCAATAACATCCCCAAGCATCCATATTAACTCAGTAATGATATCCCAACCCATAAATCCAGGAAAATCCATCAAAGGAAGCAGATTAAGTTGTCCAAACTGGATATATGTGCCTTAAAAAGGTGTATATGCTTATTTAAGCGTTGTGAGTCCACTGAATACGTCCATATGACCTAAAATAAGCAGAAAAATAAAGGTTATAGGCTATTAAGAGGTTAAAACCCACTTATAGACCTAAATATACATAATATAACTACATCTTTCACTGAATATGAGTTTTATGTATACATATAAGCTTATGTATGTCTATAATTACTTAATATCACTTACGATAAGTATATTATGACTCCATTAACACCTTAATAAGTATTATTAGGCTATGGATAAGCTATTTAAACTACTATAAGTCATATAATAGTGTAATAATTATATATATATGTATTATAACCATATATATAAGTATTTTAACCTTATTTTTAAGTTATAATCTTAATGTAATTAATTTTATCTTATTTTAAACATAAGAATTACTCAGTCCTGGGGGTACCTAGGCTGACAGTCAGCTCTTCATTGACCTCAACTCTTTTACTGTTGTTTCTATTGTGGCTTTGTAACCTGCATCTAGTATCACTTCTATTTTAGTACAATCAAGACACTGCCATGAGAAAAAAAAATATGGCATCCTCTAGAAGGCTCCCGTTATTGACTGTACCATGGTACTTCCATTGGGGAAAGGCACCTTCTAATAGGTTCCAATATTTTTTTCCTGGTGTATTAGGTGTGTGGTTCTCTCTAGGGTGGATTTCACACAAAATTTTAGGTGTTTTTTTCTCCAATGGTCTATAAAGTTTTTAATTTTTTGATTTTTTAGGCAGTCAAAAAGGTTTTTTAAAGGGGTTATTGTAACAGCTCTCTAATTTTCTGTAGAAAATCAATCTCACCTGATTTTTCAAAGGGAAAGGGATTTTTCTCTCCAGTTTTTCTCCAATGGCCATGTTTAAGGCTTATGGCTAGTACTATAATATTATCAAAAATTTCAAAAAAAAAATCTGATTTCTTGAAAACAGGGTGATTTCTAGGATATTACAACACTTCTCAATAGATTTGTGTAATATAGTAAGATCAAAAAACCTTGTTTTCTCATATCAAGAATTTTAGGGGGGCTTTTTTGACAACTATAAATACATCTATGGTGTTACTGATGAAGAAATATAACAGTATTTTTCTCTTTATTGATATATAGAATATCATCACTTTATTTTTTCTATTAATAAATATTATAGATATAGAGGCTTGAGTAAGGGTGATGAAATGAGTATTTTTGATTTCCATTCCATCATGTGTCCCATATTAATTGTTGATAATTTAAATAAATGCTTTGAAAGTTATTTAAAAGAAATTTTTGTTTCAGCACATGGCTTATCAAAGCTTTGTGAGCAATGAAGAAACCTAAGTAAACTAACATAGTTAAAAAGTTACACTAAACAGAGGTTCTTGAACTTTTAAAAAATTGCTCTCTAAAACCCCCCCTATTCTAATTTTTTTGTAGTTTCAATCCATTCAAATGAAAAAATTATAAGTCTTTGGTTTACATGAAAATTAATCAGTGAAACCAGAAACTTAAAAAAAAATGTATGAGTATGAATGAAAAACCAAAAAAGGCTGGATTGGTTAAGGAGGGGGTAAAATGAGGGTGAAAAAATGGGAAAAAATTGAAAAAATTGGGTAATCATTACTGTAAATAAATTTTATTTAGAAAATTCTTGCATGGTGCTTTGATGTATCTATTAATACTAGAAAGTTAAAGTATGATCAAGTCTGCTCTTCAAGAATTTCAGAAATGATAGGTTTGAACTTTCAAATATAATTACAGATTAGAGAGGTACACTTTTCTATAAAAGTTTTACTTAAATGAAATAATTGAAACCCCATTCACAATTCATCGTGTTACTTAGTACTATTCAGAAACCTCATTTACATATTACTCTTAGTTCTTATATTTTGATGTTTTCATTGCCACTAATACTTAAATTTCCCTTCATATGCAGCTCTTAATATCTAAGAAAAATCTTAAATTCTGAAGTGCATTTGCTATTTACACTTGCTGATGATTCCCTACCTCTAAGAAACATTAAAAATTCACATAATAGGGGGTATCAAACATTATCATATATGCTATTCAAGAAAGCCTCAAAAAAGGTACCAAGTAATTCATTTTTATTTGAATTACACACCTCATTAACTGGTTTACTTCAACAGTGTGCTTTTACCTACACATGCCATTTTTTGGGTACATACAAGCCCCTCAAGCACTTCTTCCCCTTAACTTGACTACTCAGCATTAGTGTCAGTATAGTCTAGTATATAAGTATGATATAATAGTGTTTATTTATGGTCCTACTACTTATTTATAAATGATTTAGTGATTAAACCTCAGGGGAAGACTAATAAAATAATTATACTCAAATAAAACTCACAATACTTGGATTTTAATGCGTGCTTAGTGGTGGAAAATAGATGAATAAAATATAGTTATAGCTTTATATAAAGATAAAATCAATTTATAGTGGCTTTATAATATATTTCTAAATGTTAATAATTGTATAATAGTGTTTGTTGGAGATGTAGTAATTGAATGATGATAAATAACCGTCAAAATCCCTCCTTACTTATACCCAAATCCACTGGAGTGCACAGACCTTCAATCCAGATGATGTCACTGCTATCCCGGGCAATTACAGCACTGTGAGGGCCCATCACCTCCCCATGGCGTCCACTTCAAGCAGTTTCAACACCCAGACCTCCAGTAAGGACCCTCCATCACTATTAATAATAACACTGATCCATACCATAAATAGAAAATCCAGATAAAAGCGGATATCATAAAGAAACAGGTAAAATAAACAATCAAAAAGAGATTTAATGAACCTAAAAGCATATAAAGAAACAAATAAAATGTCCAAGCCCCCAATAACATCCCCAAGCATCCACATTAACCCAGAAACATCCTTCCAACCCATAAATCCGTGAATAACCATCCAAGGAAGTAATTTTAGTTGTCCAAACTGGGTGTATGCACCTGATATAGGTGTCTATGCTTCTGTAGGCGTTGTGAGTCCACTGATTTCGTCCATATGACCTAAAATAAGCAGAAAAACAAAGGTTATAGGCTATTAAGGGGCTAAAACCCACTTATATACCTAAATATACATAATATACTGCATATTTCACTGAATATGAGATTTATGTATACATATAAGCTTATGTATGTCAATAATTACTTCATATCACTTAAGATAAGTATATTATGACTCCATTAACACCTTAATAAATATTATTAGGCAATGGATAAGCTATTTAAACTATTATAAGTTATATAATAGAATAATAATTATATATATATATAATAAAATAATATATATTATTATTTTAACCTTATTTTTAAGATATAAGCTTAATCTACTTAAGGTTATCTTATTTTAATCATAAGAAATACTCAGTCCTAAGGATATTTAGGCTGACACTCCCTTACCCCAAAAAAAACAATAAAAAAAATGTTAAGACATTTTAATTAAAACTAAGGAGTGAAATAAAAAAATAAAAAAATAATTTTTATAATACATATACTGAATGAACAGTATTATTTAGATTTAAATTTTTTCAAGAGATTTTTAAGATCAGAGATTTCATTTTATGGAATCCACTGGTCATATTCACTTGATTTATTTTTAAATCTTAATAGATACTCAACTCCCTTTTCTTTAGTAAGGTGTCTCTTTTTAAGTATCTTTTCAATTTCTGCCTTTTCATCTATTTCTTCAGGTTGCTGTTTATGCCTTCCTGATCTTCTTGGAAATAGAGCAGTATCATTAGAATGGTATGGTTTTATAAGAGAAATAGGAAATAATGGATGTTTTCTATCATATGGTGCATATAGAATAACCTCAACAGCATTATTACCAACCATCTTTTTAACTACAAACGGTCCAATGAATGGATCCTTCAATTTAACATTACCATTTAAATTGAAATGTAGTGTTGAAATAAGGACTTCATCAACCTCTTTGAACATTTGTTCTTTATGGACTTTATCCCATCTTTTCTTTTCATACTCAAAAGCCTTATTTATACATTCTTGAGCATGTTTTCTGCATAATTCATGCATCTGAAGAAAAGATTTAGTACCTGGATGGATATACAATCTAGGTAACTTATTAAGAGTTTTAGAAGGGGTATTAGGTACATAACCCAACCATAACTCAAATGGCTTTTTGCCAGTGACAGAATGTACTGTACTATTATATGCAAATTCTAAACCTGGGATAAGGGTTACCCAATCATGCGTGAATTTGTCATTGTCTTTAAAATTAAGACCAAAAGCACAGTATCTTCTTATCATTTCTTCTAAGGTTTGTATCATTCTTTCTGCTAGCCCATCAGTTTGTGGATGGTGTGCTGTAGAAAGTTTTAATTGACACCCTGAAACATCCATAAGTGACGTCCAGAACTCAGAAGTAAATTTAGGATCTCTGTCAGAAACTATTGCTTTGGGGAAGCCTGCTGTATTTAACATTTGTGTCCACCATAAAAAAGCTAAGTCCTTTGCAGAAACCTCTTTGTGGGTAGGAATAAATTTACACATCTTTGTAAATCTATCTACAATTACCCAGCAGGAGTTATAACTCTTATGCCCTGCTATTGGCAAACCTGTTACAAAGTCCATGTTAATGATTTCCCATGGAGCTTTTGGTTGCTCAATTTGTTGTAATAAACCAGCTCTTTTTCCTGTTAATCTTTTAGATTTTTGACAAGAATCACATGTTTCAACATATTTCTGAACATCCTCAGACATGTTAATCCACCAAGCTGTGTTTTTTACTCTGGTTAATGTTTTATGTTAGTCAAAATGACCTGCTAATATATCATCATGACATATACTTAACATTAACTCCTTCATTGAAGGGGGAATTAAAATTACATTACTTAATTTTTTCCTGTAATATATAAAACCATCCTCAATGGAAAATTTTCCTTTCTCTAATGCCTCTTTATACTTAATTGGTAATGTTTTTATTAAAACATTCATTGAAGCATTAGATGGATCATTTAATATTGTAGTTAATTTACTCAAGTCAGGATCTGAATTATAATTATCAAGAATTGATTGCATAAAATCATCCTCAAGATCTACAATATAAATTCCATAAATGTTAATAATCTCTGACTCAGGAACATAAGCAGGATTATCATTATTATTAGGGAGAGGTACTCTAGATAACAGATCTACATTAGAGTGCAAGGTTCCTGCTCTATGTGTAATAGTCATCCGGCCTCTGTATTCTTGTACAGCTAATTGCCATCTAAACATGTGTCTATTAGGAGTTTTCATGTTTAAGAGTGACTTAACTGCACTACAGTCAGTTATTAACTCAAATTTTTGGTCTTCAAGGTAATAATGTAGCTTCTCAAGAGCCCATACTACTGCCAAACATTCAAGTTGAGTAGCACCATATTTCAATTCACCACTTCTTAGAGTACGTGAAATATAGCAGATTACTACTTCTGACATTTTCCCTTCAATAAGTTGTTTTTGATGCAAAGCAGCACCCAGTCCAATAAAACTTGCATCTGTATATAATACAAAAGGTAATTGGAAATCTGGTAATCCCAAGATAGGAGCTGTCATTAAACATTCTTTCAACTTATCAAAAGCTTTTTGTCTTTCATTATTCCAAATGAAAGCTTCTTATTTCTTTATCAGTGTGGTCAGTGGTGCAGCAATTGATTGGTAGTTTTTAATATATTGTCTATAATAACCACACATTCCAAGAAAAGATTGTACATCCTTCACATTTTGAGGAATGCCAATATTCTTTATTGCAGCCACTTTATTTTGGTCTACACATATTTGTAAGCCAGATACAATATGACCAAGCACTTTTAAAGATTCAAACCCAAATTTACATTTTTTCAATGCAAGGGTCATTTTTATTTCATCCATTTTCTGAAATACTTTCCTTAAATGGATTAAGTGTTCATCAAAAGATTTAGAGAACACTATGATGTCATCAATGTATACCATTAACCATCCTTCAATCATTTCATTATGGAATGTTATATCCATTAACTTCTGAAACACTGATGGAGCATTTTTTGGTCCAAATGGCATTCTGACATACTTATAAATTCCCATGTGTGTTGTTATCAACAAAAAGTTCTGTGAATTCTTTTCAACAGGAATTTGATGGTAGCCTTTATTTCCATCTAGGCAACTTATATATTTAGCACCTTTAAGGGTAGCATGTATAGAGGCAATCCTTGGCAAGGGATAAATATCATCTACTGTAAATGTATTTAATGATCTATAATTGCCGCACAGTCTTGCTTTATCTTGTTCATAAGAAATTAGCACTGTTGATATTACACAATATTTTGGTATAGTTTCAAACTTCTCAAGAATGTTCATTTTTAATAACATCTTAATATTATCCTCTATGTCTTTCCTCTTCATTGGTGAAGCAGGGTATGGTTTCTTTTTAAGACTAGCAGGAATATTATCCATATCACAGGTTAAACTAATCTTCATTTCATGATCTTTTACAAGGCCAAGTTCATTTGTACCATGTGCAAAAGTCATTGGAAAAGCTTTAATTAATTCCAAAATATTATCTTTCTCAGTTTTACTTATCTGAGTGCCAAATGATGCTTTTGAAATTTCTGTTTCCAGAAGTTCCATCTCATTGGATTCTCTTCCTTTAGACGGGGAATTTGTTACTGACTCAATGTGTAAGACTGTGTTAAAAGAATATATTTTAAATTTCCTCTTACCATTCATGCCAATTGTAAAATTGTTATTAGCAGGGTCTAATTTTACACCAAATTTAGTGAGAATATCATTTCCAATGATAAAACAGTTACTACAGTTAGTATTATCCATTACTACAAAGTCACAAGTTATCCTTACATAACCATGTTGGTGTTTAAAGAAAACAGCAGCTTTGTATTTACCAATGGGGTGTAGTACTGATCCAAAACCTCTCCAATTTTTATTTTGAAGTGGTTCAAGCTTAAACTTATATTCACTATCAATTTTCTGTAATATATTAGTGGAAACAACAGAACCAGCAGCTCCTGTGTCCAATACTATATTAACATTTTCACCAGAAATGATAGCTGGAACCGTGATAGGTGTCATTCTAAATTTATCAGCTTGCATATCCTTAATGATTTCAGCATCCTCAAAATTCATTAAAGATTCATTTGAGTCCATATTCAATATTGGATTTTCAAAGATGGAAAAATCATCTTCCAACATACAGACTTCATTTTCATCACTATATGAGATATTTCTGTCATAATCACTTGATTCTTTACTCTTTTCAGTTTCAGTTTCAGATTCACGTTGATTTTCAACAATATTTATGTTTTTCTCACATTTGTGACCTTTTACCCAAGGTTTGTTACACTTATAACAAGTATTTGTTTCATACTTTTTAGGTACTACAGGTGCAGTAGGTTTTTTCTGCTTCTCCTGAAGTGTTTTTGAATTCTGAGTTTTTACAGGTTCAACATTTTGTTTATAAGTGGAATACCTTGATTCATACTTATGGTTTAATAATATTTCATTTCAAATATTAATAAAATCAGAATATTCAGTAACATTTAATGTTCTAGCTAAAACAATGTCTCTGACAGATATAGGTAATTTATATATTATCTTATCTTTCCATAAGTTAAAATCCATATGAGGCTCAATGGCTTTTAATATTTTGTTTAAATTCATTAAAAATACCATAGGTTTGTCACCATTCAACGGATTATACCTAGTCTTCTCATAAAGTCTCTGCTGAGTAAGCCTGAATTTAGAACCTCCAAATTGTTTTTCAATAAGTTGTTTCCATTCAGCCCAAGAGTAGTCTCTACCCTCACTTAAGACAGCTTCAAACCATAATAAAGCAACATCCTTAAATAAAGAAATTAATTTTGATGTTATCTCTTCATCTGGTAACTTATATGAGAATTTCAAGTTGTCAATTCTTTGAATAAAATGTTGCCAATCAGAGCTGGCTTCCCCATCATAAGTTGGGTACTGATCTATCTTAGGCCAGTTTTTCTGATTGGATTTTATCTCACTAATCTTAGGTAAATTCAACAACTTATTTACTTTTGATAAATGGTCTTGTATTTCTTCCTGCACGGATTTGTGACTTACATTTTCAGATTTGACACTACCACCAGATGGTTTTAATTGTGGTGGTACAGGGAAGGAATGAGATTCACTTTTGCCAATGAAAGGATTATTATTATATTGATTATACTTATGATTATCCTGATTCATTAGTAGATTGGAAGTTTCAATCTCAACTTTAGTTAATCTTTGTAGCAACTCAGAGACACTTTGATTTATCTGGGCAAAAGATAACTTTGTTCTTGATTCAGTTTTTAATAAATGTGTTTCATATAATTTTTCTAACTCACAAAATTTGTTTGAAAGGTCATTATATTTATTACTCAATGAATCATATTTAAGAGTTAGAGACAAATGTTCTTTCTCTAATTCTTTGTTGCGTGTTGCTAATTGAGAAATGTTTAATGTCAAGGATGAAATTGTATCACTAGTGAGCTTAACTGTCTGTTCCTCACAATCAGTCATTCTATTCCACAATGCTGAAACAATTCTATGGACAGTTGGATTATTGTTAAAATATTCCATGTCCTCCTTTTCAATTCTCTCACTCTCCCGTGAACCTCTCATCTCACCAGTAGGTGGTTGCAACTGAGGATTAACTGTATTATCATTGTAAATAGTACTGTTATTGTGGACAAAAGACAAGTCAGGTGTATCTACTCTAAAACCTAAATTTCTTAAATCCTCCTCTATTTTTTGTACAGATTTAACATCAATAGAATTACCTATATTGTAATTATCAGTATTATGTCCAATCTGAGAGGGTAATCTACTTACCAAGGGATGGTTGCCAGTCCTGATTTTTGGCGCTTTTTTCCCTTGTAAGGGTGAGCTGAGGAAGTCAGATGAGGGGGTGGATCCCTGTTGCAACTGTGGCTTGTCCACTGTTGGTGAAACCAGTCCCATTTCCATTTGTCTACCAGGATTTTCTCCTGGGAGTGAGTTGACCCTCCTTGGGTAGAGGGTTTCTGATTTGACTGACTGGGCTGGCCTCCCTTTAATTCTGCCAATGCCTGATTCATCTGCTGAAACCCTACCTTGCAATTGTTTTGCAACTGCTCTACCTCTTTGAACATGAGAGATTTTGATTCCTCCAACTTCAGAACCTGTTTGGCCAGGTGGGACAGTTGATCCTGAAGAGGAGGAGACGTCTTTTTTATAGTTATCTTTTTTAAGAGGGCGTCCTTTTCCTCTATACTCATGCTTTCTGGCTGGGGGTACTGTTGGCCCTCCATGGTGATGTCCTGGAAAGTTTTTGTTAGCTTTAGACCTGGTATTATAAGCAGGCTTTTCACTTACACTGTCCTGGGGAGCACTCATATTGTTAAGAATGACAATATTTTACGTCTACAAAAGGAAAAAACTCTATGGAATTAGTAGACAAATAATATTAGCAAATATATTACTAATAAAAAAGCAATGGAGCTTACCCTGAATTTATATCTTTATTTATTTAAATAAAATGTAAGAAAAATTCGAAAAAATCTGTTAAAAATATAATAATAAGTTTAACTAGACCTCTATAAGGATGAATAATTAGCTTACCAAGCTTTAACCAAATACCAATTTAATTGGGTGTTATATTGGTGTCCAAATACCAAGTGAAATCGGGTTTATATTGGGTACAGTTACTACTGTAAATATCTAATTTTTATGATAAAAATTTAGTACAATTATTTTAAGGGTTCTTTTCCGCAATCAATGAGTTATGATGACTCACTAATATGCAGCAGACTCAAATATTTGGTTAATTTTGAGCTGTACTAAGGTAAAAATCACGTCCCAAGGCTTATACTAAATAATAAGTAAAATATAAGGAAAGACCCCCAATTGTCAGTATAGTCTAGTATATAAGTATGATATAATAGTGTTTATTTATGGTCCCACTACTTATTGATAAATGATTTAGTTATTAAACCTCAGGGGAAGACTAATAGAATAGTTATACTCAAATAAAACTCACAATACTTGGATTTTAATGCGTGCTTAGTGGTGGAAAATAGATGAATAAAATATAGTTATAGCTTTATATAAAGATAAAATCAATTTATAGTGGCTTTATAATATATTTCTAAATGTTAATAATTGTATAATAGTTTTTGTTGGAGATGTAGTAATTGAATGATGATAAATAACCGTCAAAATCCCTGCTTACTTATACCCAAATCCACTGGAGTGCACAGACCTTCAATCCAGATGATGTCACTGCTATCCCCGGCAATTACAGCACTGTGAGGGCCCATCACCTCCCCATGGCGTCCACTTCAAGCAGTTTCAACACCCAGACCTCCATTAAGGACCCTCCATCACTATTAATAATAACACTGATCCATACCATAAATAGAAAATCCAGATAAAAGCGGATATCATAAAGAAACAGGTAAAATAAACAATCAAAAAGAGATTTAATGAACCTAAAAGCATATAAAGAAACAAATAAAATGTCCAAGCCCCCAATAACATCCCCAAGCATCCACATTAACCCAGAAACATCCTTCCAACCCATAAATCCGTGAATAACCATCCAAGGAAGTAATTTTAGTTGTCCAAACTGGGTGTATGCACCTGATATAGGTGTCTATGCTTCTGTAGGCGTTGTGAGTCCACTGATTTCGTCCATATGACCTAAAATAAGCAGAAAAACAAAGGTTATAGGCTATTAAGGGGCTAAAACCCACTTATATACCTAAATATACATAATATACTGCATGTTTCACTGAATATGAGATTTATGTATACATATAAGCTTATGTATGTCAATAATTACTTCATATCACTTAAGATAAGTATATTATGACTCCATTAACACCTTAATAAATATTATTAGGCCATTGATAAGCTATTTAAACTATTATAAGTTATATAATAGAATAATAATTATATATATATATAATAAAATAATATATATTATTATTTTAACCTTATTTTTAAGATATAAGCTTAATCTACTTAAGGTTATCTTATTTTAAGCATACGAAATACTCAGTCCTAAGGATATTTAGGCTGACAATTAGGTACACACACACCCATAACTTAAAATGTTTCTTCACCTAATATTTATGAGCTTATTCATAAACACACAGTACACAGTGTATCAAGTCTTATGGCACCCTAACATCATAGTATAACACTTAATTTATCCCACCCTTGATTACCCTCACTTAAATTTTTTTCATCCAAACACCAACATGACTCCTTCACTTTGTCAACAGCTTAAAAAATCTACTGATGCTCTAGCCCTTGATCTATTGGTTGAGTCTGAGCTATACTATGATGCTGAGTTTGATTTTTTTATATGAGTCACCTGTTAGAGAACTGCTACCTTACTTCCCAAACCCCATCCATTGGCAATCAACCACGATGTACACTTTGCAAACTTTCTGAAATACCTGAGCCCAGTTTTCAGAAAATTTTAAGAACTACTTATCATGGTTTTTCATACCTACATGATTTTATTCATGATCATTCTATTTACCACAACAATTGTCATTGCTGACAGAGGGACCCTGCAATATAAATCTCTGTGGCACTTTGCCAATTTGGTTCAAATGGGAATGGTGCTTCCATAATTTGCCTTGAGAATCTCTTCAGTATAAGTCATCAAGCAGTAGATTTATAAACCAAGAGAACCATCAAAGCCATCTGTTTCCTTCAATCACAATTACTCACATGGCCCACTAAGGAGGTTAGACTGGAAAATTCACAGGTCATGCAAAATAAAGGATTCTCTGGATGTATTGGTTTTCTTAATAGCACAACCATACCTTTGAGCCAAAAATCCTGATAAGGATGGAAATAATTATTTTGATTTGAAAAAGAGATCAGTTCTTATCTATATCTTACATATTCTTACATATAATACTAATCCTCTCTTACATTTTCTTTTTTTCAGGTATTCTTTTGCTCTACAAGTGGTTTGCATTATAAATATGATGTTTATTGTATTTCATGCCAGCTTTCCTGGTTCTCACCATGAGTCTTCATTTTTTCAACAAATGATGATTTCTCAAAACCCTGAGAATTACTTTGATGAACATCAATATCTTCTTTCCAACTCTTTTTACACCATGTAAATTGGCCTTGAGTATCTGGATTGAGCTTAGGGACATCACAATGTAAATGAAACCATTGATAACATTCCTAAGTTGAAGTGAATATCTTTACTCCAGTGTTTTTAACACAACAGTAATTGGACCTTTCACAATGAGTTCAAGGAATGCAGTATCCCCTTTTAAGCTTATAGTCTTTTGTGCTATGCTCTTCTGAAGTAGATGATGATGATGGTAGAGATGTCATATTGAGAATCTATTAAGGACTATTTAAGATCTTTTCATGTCCCTAGAAAGGGCAAGATGAAATCTTTGAATTTTTCTAGAAAGCTACTATGATTTTTTGGGGGAAGGAACTACCTTTTATATATTCCACACTTATATTTTTGTTAATCTTTTTATTTTGAAATTTTTGTTTGTTTGTACCATCTTGAGAATTGAGACCTACTTAGTTGGATGTTTTTTGGATTAGGCACTCTCTGCTTAAAATGTAAGTAAATTCATTTTTCATGCATTTTCAATCTTCAAAGGGAGATTTTTTTCTTTTAAGTGTATATAAATTTAAAAAAAATTCCAACCTAATCACACAAAGAAAAAATGGCAATACCCTCCCCTACCAAGTGATAAAGAAAAAAAATGGCAATACTTGCCCCTGAAATTTACTCTGGGAGGGGGTCAGGATTGCCAAATTTTCATTTTTATCTCATAAATGAATAAATAAATTTTTTAAAAAAGATAATCAACCAGGTAAAAGTAATGGCATTCAGAATACTAACAGCCAATGAGTTCAGATTTGAAAAAGCCAAATAATACATTGACATGGAATTTTATTGTGAACTCATTCAATTAATTAATTGTTTGAATGAATGCCTTTATACAGCAGCAAAGCCCAATGGCCCATTACTTAAAGTTGATGATTATCTTTAATGAATTATTAATTACAAATTTAAGAAATAAAAATGAATCTTTGGAAATGCCTTATTTACCATACTTAGCCTCCCTCCCTGTAGCTTCATTTTTCATTGAACCTTCTTGCCTCAATTTACTTAACCTCTTTATTAAATTTTGGTTGATCTAAAATGAGTAAGCTTTTCATTAGATTCTAACCCAGAAGGAGCTTGAGTTGTTTGATGGTTGTCTTGTGAAGAGTTCCAAATTGCTTTTACCAGACCATTCCCTAATCCAAAGTTGATAATATATTTGTGATCAGGAAGCATAATCCATGACCTTTGAGTTAAGAAGGTGAGGGAATTGGTAGTCCAGTAAAAGAATCAATATAAGTGAAAATCCAAAATGTAAGAAAATTAGAATCGTTTTTGTCCATATGAATCTTGTTGTGAAAGCCTCCATATGTAATAATAAAGTTAGATGAAAAGATATAATCATCTTCCAGATTGAACCATTCCATATTTGTCCAATTTAGTAAAAAAAAATGTTAGTAAAAACACTCTGAAATGTGCTGGGCATGCTACCAGGACATTTCCAAGGGGAAAAAAAAACTTACCAAAACACTTGGAAAAAGTCTAGAAATGTTCTGGTACTGTTTACAAATTGATTTAGAAAAAAAAATTTAGTAAAAATTCTTGGAAATGTGTTGGGACATGCTTCCAGAATGTTTCTGAAGTAAAAAAAAACTTACCAAAACGCTCAGAAACAGTCTAGAAATGTTCTGGTACTGTTTCCAAATTGATTTGAAAAAAAAAAATTAGTAAAAATGCTTGGAAATGTGCCAGAAATTCTGCCAGCACATTTCCAAGGCAAAAAAAAAACTTAACAAAAACACTCAGAAAAAGTCTAGAATTCTTCTGGGACTGTTTTCAAAGTGATTTGGCAAAAAAAAACCCATAAAAGGAAAAAAAAAGAAAAAAAAAGAGAAAAAAGTCAGTAAAAAGGAAATCAGGATCAGGTACCACTCACCTTAGGTAAGTGTTGGAAGGGGCTTGAAGAGAAAAATGAGAAACATGTGAAGCTTTGAAGAAAAAGAAAAAAACATACCTTGATGAAATGGCAGGAAAAGATGTAAAGAGGAAGAGAGTTGGGGGAATCAGGAAGGAGAATTGCATGATGATTAGGATATGCATTATGAAATGCATTCAGAAATGTGTTTTGAAATGGATGAATAAATAAATTTGAGTGGAAGTCCAGGATAATGTGGGGTTGGGGGCAAAGGGGTCTGATGTACAGTGGATTGTTAGAATGTGTGTATTGGTGGGTTGAATTGTGGTGGGGGTTATGGTGCAAGAATAGGAAGTATTTGATGAAGTATTTGACCAAATTTTTGACATTTCTAACCACAATTCTGCCATCTATGATGGCATCTTGGAATGGGGTTTCAAGACTAAACTCTGCCAGGTGTATATGGTAATGTTTGACACCCACTATTAGGGGGTGTCAAAAATTACTGTTGAGGGGACTATTGATACAAAAACCCTTTATCTAGGTGTCAATCTAATATCTGACTATGATTCTTAACATGGACTGAATTTTATGAGTCATACTGTCAGCCTTTATATCTCCAGGACTGAGTAAAAAGTGACTATAAGTTATGGTAAACACATGAACTATACATGGGAACAATAAATAAGAGTACACAAATAGTATACATAAGTAAAATTATGATAATACACAAAAAATGCCATTATAACACCTTATATACATGCATATATCCACCTTTTATAGGTCTTATGTACTTAATATTAAGTTGTAATATGTTAGGGTAATCTTAAGAACCTTAAGTATAAGGCTACATAATTTTTAAGTACACTTAAAGCTGTTATATTCATTGTTTTATGCAAAAAACAAGAAATGCGCTTTATTTCACTTAAAAGTTGACTATATGCGCTATAAAATTGAGAATATCAAAATTGCGCTTTGACAGATCAATTGGGCTCATTTAGAACTATTGATTTTTCTATTTACATGCATATAAATAACACTTTTCAAATTTGGTGTTTTTTATGCCAGAAATGGCTTCTGTGTACTGGCCACATACTGCCTGCTTTTTTCCCATGTGAATAGCTTCATTTTTAGCAAAGTTAGCTTTTTCACACTATAATTACCCCACATTCTATGCCCACTGTGGGGAAACACACTAAAATAGGCGACAGGCGCTTATTTAGTGTCCTAGCTTAATTAATAATGCATTGACCTTGTTTATATGCACTAATTTCATTAATAACCTCATTCTTGGCATCTTATTTCATCACCACGCTTAAATTCGCCTAATTTTAGTCAAGGATTTACCCGTGCAAGCGCCTGCCAAGGACTGCATGTAGTTACCCCACATCTCACGCTCTTTTTTAAGTTTTGGGTGGTTTCTCAGTCAATTTTGGTTATTTTTGGATGGAAATTTCACGTAGTATAATGTCAGGACTAGCCCCTCCATTTCTACATTAAATCCCCCTTATTATTAAGCTATTATTAACCTTAAAAAGTCTCCTTTAGTCTTTTATATTATTGTTTTAAACGCATATACTCTCTTTTTGTCTTTTTCTTTAATTTTGATGGATTTCCCTTATTATTACAGTATTTTGGCGGTTGTTACTTGTCTAATTATGTCATGGGTCACTAGGGATGTTGATGGGCAGGTCTATTAGTTGTTTTGAGGCTTCATTAACTGTGTATTGGATGGTATATCAAGGGATTTATTGGGGAACTCAGTGTGTATAAAAGGAGGAGGTTTTTGGGTCTTGTTTCTACATTCTTTATCATTACAATTTAACCAATATAACCAAATCAATTACAATACATATCAATTAATACTTTTATAAGACTTTTGAATAGTATCTGAATTATATAATCTATTTTTCTACCAACTACTAAGATTGTAAGCCATATATAATAATAGTGAGAATTATATTACTGAGACCTTTATATTTGATTATATTTTATAACTTAGTGGATTAAAACTACAGTATTCATATAGGACCATTAAAATCTTCTAGAAAACTGACCATTCAAGCTAGTTCACGTCCTTGTACTTGACTTTAGCCTGACACATACCTTGAAGATTTAGTATCTGATTCCAATTAAATTGACCATGGATCACTCAACATAATAGGGGGTGTAAGTTCTGTAAAATCTGAACTTAACTTAAGTGTGTATTTCAGACCAAATCAGTACTTACAAATCAGCTTTTAAATTTTGCAAAAAGTCACTTATTTCAAAATTGGGTGTCAGTTATGACCTCAAATCAGCACTTTTTTCACAAATTTTTTCACAACCACATGTTGGCAACATCATCTATTCCTTGCCCACTCCTTCCTTGTCACATGTGACACCCTGACCTCCATCCTCTCATCAATCCCTGACACACACCCTTCACTGAGATTTGAAACATTTTGTTGTGACATTTTAACCAGGCATGTTTTCCCTTGTTTTTTTTATGTTTTCAACCTCTTAATCTATGTTCTTTTAACATACCAGTTTTATGATGCCTCCTAGAATATCCAACACTCAAAAGGCAAATAAAAAAATGCTACATAACAAAGGTCTTCCTGTAATGCAAGCCCCTCACCTGAGAAAAAAAATTCTGGATAGCTAAAAAGGGAAGATTACCTCATCATCATCAACTTCCTCAAAATTAAATGAAATTATGATGCATTTTTTGGATGTGAGAAGGACATTCAAATCAGACATCCACTTTCATCAAAGTTCAATGGCTTCATGTTGATGGATAATGAAGTAAAAAAAGAAAACAAAAGGGAGAATCAACATCAATCCTAAGCAAATAAAGGAGATATTCAAAAGTTATCTATCAATATATAAAAAGGCTCATTATTCTTCCACTTCCACTGGCTTTGGTATTGATGATGACATTTGGAGATTGGAATTACTACTGTTTTGGAAAATCTCAATTTCATGTGTCCTTTCTATGAGGAATGGATAATCTTTTTGGTTCCTGATTTGATGTAAACCATTGGTTAATACACAATACTACTAAAGATATACCCTCTGGTTCTCAAACATCCAATAATCCTCCCAAAACACCTGTTCTTTAACAGCATCAATCACCTTTAGCTTCTAAACATAGTTCTGCTGAATATGATCCTGACTATCAAGAAGAATAATTATTCAGGAATAGATCTGATTCATCAGAGCCCTAAAATTTAAATGTATTTTTACTTTCTCTTTTTTATTCATTTCTTTGCTAAATTTCTTGTTCTTTATTTCCTAGTCTCTTCCTACTCAAACTCAAATTTCTAAAAATATTAATGATTCTGGGAACTACAATCCTACTTTTCAAGCTGCTTTAGATGAACTTCATGAAACCTCTAGATCAAACTCTAAACTAAAGTGTCAAGACTCAACTTCAATGAACTTGAACCATCTTTTTAAAATTGGTAATGCTTCAATGGAATTTCAGGTGGTGAAATAATACTGACACCTGTGAAAAACTCCTCATCATGTCCTTGCCACCATCTTAATTTTTATCCCTTCACCACCCTCATCACCAGAATACTTTTATAACCTCACCATCAATTTTCATTTCTTAATAGAGCTAACTTAACAAAACTCTATATCTGTTTTAAAAACTTGGAAACTTCTTCACCTGCATTTTATTGAAGTAAGAGGTGGGTATCACGTAAATTTTTACAAGTTATCAATTTAGCATGTCAGATTTAAAATCTAGTAATACCCTCCCCTGCATTTTATTAAAGTAAGTGGTGCAAGTCACCAAAATTTAATATAATTACATAAATTAATAAATAAATAAAAAAGATATGTCAAGTTTACTAGTTCTTGAGTGATGACAATTCTTCATGCCAAAATGGAGATCAAGTCTAGAAACTAAGTTTGGGACATTTCACAGGCATAGGCTAGAGGAACCCCATGATAAAACTTAATGTTTTGATGATTACTGTTTATACAACACAAAGTTTTTTGACCCATTAATTTAGTTTAGTAAAGTGAAGTATCAATTTACTTATTTATTGAATATTTATTAAAGAATAATAAATATTTGATAACTTTACAAATCCCCATACTTTTTATATCTACCTCAAGTTTTATTAGAGGGTATCAAAGTTAAGGGATTCGCAATAAGGGATCAAGAAATTTTTTCACAGGATAAGACATTATTAATTGTGGAAGATTCTTATCCACTAGCCCCAGGGCTAGTAAATAAGGAATCCACAATAATGCATTATCCTGCCTCTTATACCCCAATTTCCATTCCTAATTCCTGATCCCAAACACATCACATCCATGATGGATTTTTAAGACAGTCGCATGAATTATAATTGCTGATTCTATCCTTAATTTTTTCCTCACTCTATGCTACTTAATTTTGGTGGCAAACACTTAAATTTTTTTCTCATCCTTATGTGTCTCTTCACTCTATGCTACTTAATTTTGGTGGTGAACACATAACATTTTTTTCTATTTACACACCCCACCTGCTCATTTGGTGGAAAATTCCCACTTCCCACTCATCATCTAAATCTTCCACCAAAAATAATAAAGTCTCTCTCTACTGTCAAGTAACTTCACTCAGCTATGAATGCTATCACTTTAACTATAACTGCTGACTCTGATTCTGACTTGGGTTTGGAAGACACTTTAGCTTATATGTCTTTTCAATGATCTTTATGAAGAAGAGGATCCCAAAACTGCACCAGCTCTCCCCTCCCTTGAATCACAAAACATTATATTCACCAGCATACACTCTGTCATTATGCCAATTACCCTCCAACATTTTGAAACACAACCCTTTTAATTTTTTTCATACTCTCCAGATTTTCAGCTTGTGTGCTTTATTCCTTTGATTTGGTGTTTTTTTTTGTATATTCATTTTTATTTTGGATTTATTCTGAATGTCTCTTTTTTGGATTTCTCATTTGTTTTCATTCACCAGCTCAACATGAAATTGCATATTTTCTGCAATTGCATAATTTTTCACTGTTTCTTTTCTTCATTCATCCCTCATATCCTTTCCTCCTCTCTGCAAAAATCCCTCAAACAATTTGGTTTTATTTATTTTCTCATCTCATCTCTCCAGGTAAGTCATTCTATTCATTTTTTTTTGATTTTTTGATTGCTAATTATTTTTTTTTCTTTTTTGTATCTAAATTTTTTTGTAAGTGGTTATTTTTGATTTTTATGGTAAAATTAAGCTTTTTTTTCTCTCCCCCATTTCTTTCTTTTTTAGCTCCATCACCCTACTCAACATTCCTCCTTGGCATTTGCATTATCCCCCCTTTCCCCTATTTCACTTTTTTTTGGTTCCATGTCATTAAAACACATACATTGCACATTCTTTATGCATTTCACTTACTCCATATTCAATTTCCCCCAAATTCCAACATCATTCTTTCTCACTCTATTGTTCCTACTTTTCAATCAAGTTAAGTTTCATCTCCTTTTTTTATGCCTAAATGATATCTCTTTCCTTCTATGAAAATTTCATACTTAAATATATGCATGACTCTTATCTGAATAACAGTGGACTTATTAAATTCTTCTTGTTCTCATCTCCATTACCACTTTTCAAGTTTTTGTAAAAATTTACAAATCAGACTTGGAATTAGGGTTAGGTTTATTTGAATCTGATGTCTTTTTAACTGATGATTCTCCTGAAGACTAACTTTCTTTCCCACAAACTGATTTGAGTTTGGTTCAGTGGTTGTTGAGATATTGAACTTTAAATTTGAGACTTTTTTTTCCCAATTTAATTTGTTTATTTCATGTTTTTATGTAACAAATTAGAGTTAGGTTTATTTAAATCACATTTCCTTTAGCTGAAGACTCTCCTGAAGCCTATCTTTTGTTTCCCACAAACAGTTTTGAATTTGGTTCAGTGGTTGCTAAGATTTTGACCTTAAACATTGAGCCTTTTTTTCCTAATGTTACTTAATTTATTTTATGTTTTTATATTGCATAATTAGAGAATAAGGCTACTGAAACTCTTATCTGATGATTATCTAGGCTTATATCTCCATCTTGTTGGAATTTTCATCATCAATTTCAAATTATTTTACAATTTTGAAGATCAGAGTCAAAATTAGGGTTAGGTTTATTCAAATCTTATGTTGTTTTAGCTGAAGATTCTTCTGAAGCCTATCTTTTATTTCCCATAAATGGATTTGAATTTGGTTCAGCTGTTTCTGAGATATTGACCTTTAAAGTTGAGCCTTTTTTCTAAATTTCACTTGATTTATTTCATGTTTAGAGCAGGATTTGTTAAAGGCTATTCTCTTGGTATGTCTGACAATATATGTTTCACTCTTAAAATCATGTCACTCATTTTATTTCTATAGGAATCTATTCTTTACTTAAAAAATTTTCTTAGGATCATCACCAAACGACCAAAGCATCACCTGGCTTGGAATCTTGTCAAAAGTTCACACATTTCAGATGTTCATTTCAAATAAGTCAAAAATTAATCCACCAAATAAGCAAGGTAAGAAAAGAAGGTAAATTTAAAAATATAAAAAAACTTTATGTAGATCAAGAAAGTATGGGGATGAGTAGACTCTTCAAATATTTTTTATTTTTTCATAAATTTTTTACAAATAAATCTTATGTTTCAAATTCCTAAAGTAAAGTAATAGGTCAATAACCTTGTGTTGTATAAATGGGAATCATGACAACATTTATTTGTTTCATGAGGTTCCTTGGCCTACACTTGTGGAAAGTCCCAAACAATTGTTTCTAGATTTATCCACATTTTAGCTAGAAGAATTGTCATTACTTTTAAACTAGGGAAATTGATATATATTACCTGTTTATATATTAATTTATGTAATTATTATATAAATATTGGTGATTCCCACTGCTTACTTCAATAAAATGCAGGGGGGGTTATTGCCAAATTTTCAAATCTGAAATGCAAAATTGATGACTTGTAAAAATTTTGGTGATACCCACCCCCCTTACTTCAATAAAATGCTGTGGGGGGGTATTGCCAAATTTTTAAATCTGACATTTAAAATTTTTGACTTTTAAAAATTTCTTCAATAAAATGTGGGGGGGGAGTATTTCCAAAATTTCTTATAAGACTTGCAAAATTCTTGACTTGAAAGAATTTTGGTGATACCTGTAAAATTAAGGGGGTAGTAATGCTAAATTTTCATATAAGACTTTTTCAGATTCTTGAATTGAAAGAATTTTGGTGATACCCACCCCTTACTTTATAAAAATGCAGGGGGGGGGTGGGGGGTTGGCAAATTTTCAAATGAGACTTGAAAATTTTATAAAAAAAAGAGTTTTTAACATTAAAATATGAAACTTCAACTAATGATGGGATATAGTAATGAAATAAAGAAAATTATTGTAAAATTTTTTGTAAAAATAATTATGAATAGTTGAAGTATGAAAGAAATAAAACACACTAGTCATTAAAAAATTTCATTAGACCTTCAATTTCCTCATAAGATTTATTGGATTTAACACATTCCATTAAAAATATTTTTTTCTTTCAATTTTCTTTGAGATCATGCTTAAATTTCATCTCTTTCCATAAATTTTTGATGCTCAAATGCTTTCTCCTCTTTCTTTGATTTTTCAATATTAAGATTTAGCTCAAATTTCTTCTCCTCCAAGTCTTGTGCCCTATTATGCTTCTGTAAAGAGAGCTCATACTTCTTCTCCTCCAAGTCTTGTGCCCTATCATTCTTCTGTAAAGAGAGTTTTTACTTCCTCCCCTCCAAGTATTGTGCCCAATCATCCTTCCATAAAGAGAGTTTTTACTTCCTCTCCTCCAAGTATTGTGCCCAATCATCCTTCTGTAAAGAGAGCTTGTCCCTCCTCTCTTCCAAATCATGTGCTCTGTCATCCCTCCTTAATGAAAGCTTGTATTTTTTCTTTTCAAAGTTTAGAATCTCTTTAGTAATTTCAACTTATTCTAGAGTGATAAGAAATATTAAGATAAAGTAGAAGAAAAGCAGAGTAAATTATTAAGAGGTATGGTATCACTTACCAGCATCATGTTTCTCCAAAAATTCTTCCATAGAAGAAAAAGGGTTTTTTGATGAAGTATCACTTTTTTGTCTTCTTTGTAAGTAGAAATTTGGACTAGTTGAAGCCCTTTGCTTTTTGTTAAATGTAGTTGGCACATTAATGGCCTCCTCATCATTTTTTCTAGCTTTAGACTCAGATGATGGTGGGTCCTGGGTTTGTTTGTCATCCTTTTTAGAAATAAGAAAAGATAAGTAAATAAAAAAAATAGTTGGTAAGATAGAAGAAAAAAAACATACCTGAGTTAGATTGAGTTGGTTTATATCACCATAAGGATCTGTGGAAAGGATATCTAGATTTGTTGAAATTAAAACAGGGGAGGCTTGAGTGGAGGAAGAGGATGGGAAAAGATTTGTTTTGACATCATGTTTGGAGATAGGATCTTCTCCATTCAACATTTTTTCAGGATTAACATTGGCTTGCTCTCCAAAAATAGCATCCATCTCTTTAAAGTAAGGACATAAAGAATCAAGTTTATTGTCTATGGATTTGATGCCCTTTCTGATATCAAGGTCAGGAATACCAAACCCAGTAGAATATGAAAGAGTCTTTTCCTTCTTGTACTTGACTCAATAATTCTTGAAGCATTCAGAGATCTGTTTTGGTAAAAGATCTATCCTTCCCTTAGTCTTATTCTGTAATTCATTGGCCATTATAAGATAACCATTAACTTTCGATGTGGGGGCCATCCTACTTTAGTCACATACTCAGTACCAAAACAAGAATCATAGTTAGATTTAGTTTTTAGCCAGTTGATAAGAATGAGATGATCATATTTTTTTAGTTGAATGGTTTTGAATTTCTCAGCAGAGTGGGGGGAAGAGGGAGTAGTGGGATTTGAAGAACAACTGGGTGATGACTGCCTTTGAGAAGATCTATGATGTCAAGGCATGTTAAGATGATTAAAGATGAAAACAAGCAGAAACAAGCAGATGAGAGAGTGAGATGAAAAGGAGCAGAATCAAATAGATGAAATGGGGAGAAATTCTGAGCGGATAGAACAAACAGGATGGGATGAGAATGGGAGTGCGCAGCAAGGTAGAAGGCATATCCAGAGAGTAGTCCAAGATGTGGTTATGGAAGAAAGTTGTGCAACATGTGGTTATGACAGAAAGTTGTCCAAGATGTGGTTATGAAAAATTGAGTAGAATAATGTTGGATAAGAGGTGAACATTGACATCTAAAGTGTCTTATAACCCAATTATCAGCAAAAATAATTGCAGAAGATAATTGGCATATAAGGATTTTTTTCCGCAATTAATTTAATTGTGGATCCCTGAACATTGATACCCTCTAATATTATATCAATATTCACAATTGAGTTTTTCATGTATGTTAATAATTAATGTTGACTCACATTTTAATAATAACTAAATACAGATAAATAATTAAAAAAAGTGCATTATTTTAGAGCTTAAGTTTTGTGCCAATATATTAAAATTAGTTTCTTTAATAGTGTAAATTTTTTAAAAAATACATTACTATTTTTTCCCCTTATAAAATATATATATATTTTTTCTCCTACATTAAATTTTTTGAACATTGTCTTATACTTTTTTATTCCAAGGAACAATGAGAAATTTCTATTGATAAGGGCTCAATATCAACTTTTGTCTAGAAAATTTAAAATTATGTGCAAATATTTTTACAGAGTTATATATTTATTAATAAAATTTCTAAAAAGGACTTAAATAGTGTGCTTTTTTATATATTTTCAGAAATAAAAATGATAATTAAAATAATTTTCCAGACCTAGTATACTATGTGTCATTTAAGATATTTCTACTAATATCAAACCTGACCTCCCAACATTCAATGGATCTAGATATAAAATTGAATATTATGGTATGTTAAGTGTTGTGGCTGAACCATTGCTCAAATTCGGTCCAACTGATGCTCAATTTAAATCCAAAGCTCTGCTCAAGAAGGGATAAATTGAGGCTCAATTCAGGGCCAATTTTTTTTTCAAACTTTTTTCATATAATTTAAAAAAAGTTTCCTAACACTTTCACGAAATTTCCCCAATGATTTCC
Source organism: Hemileia vastatrix (assembly GCA_030280995.1). Taxonomy (NCBI): domain Eukaryota; kingdom Fungi; phylum Basidiomycota; class Pucciniomycetes; order Pucciniales; family Zaghouaniaceae; genus Hemileia; species Hemileia vastatrix. Next base: position 28,545,107 of record JASXTE010000006.1, read on the forward strand.
CAACCTCTTCCTGAAAGTTTTAAAGAGAGGGAACTGCTAGCAGTTCACCCCCTGATTTCCCGTGGTGTCTGTAATCAGAATCCTTTTTTCCCCAATCAATACTCTTAACATAATCCATTAAAGACAAATCCATAAAAAATGCTCATATAATGTTATGCCAATTGAAGATTTCTCTGGTTGGATTGGTTTTTTTATAGTACTACTATACCATTATTGAGTTAAAATGACAAACTAATGGTTGAAATCCTTATTTTTGATTTTTTTTATAAAAAGTAAATTTCTTACGCATTCAATTTTTTAGATTTTTTTTTCAGATCTATCATCAAGATTTCAAATTTGTTTTACTAATCCCTATTTTTTTTTTTTTTTTTTTTTTGAGTATTTGATTAATTCTCAACAGAATTTTAATATTTCAATGAATTTGTTTTGTTTTTATTATTATTAATTCTTTTGTATTTCTAATGACTCCTTATTTTTTTCAAAAAAAATATATATTTTTCCAAAAACCTGAACAAGTGTTTTTTTGACAAACATCAATTTTATCCTGACTCCTCTCACACAAATGGAACCTATGTGATTCCAGAATTCTTTGGATTGTGAAATGAAAATAGTAAATAAATCAAAACTATTTTTTTATCTTGTTAAACCAATTGTCACTACAATAAATAGGGGGTCTCAGCCATGGCAAATTTGGAAATACATCAAATTTATTTTTAGTTATAAAAAAAATAGGAATTCCTTCCGTGTTAAGTCTTCAAAAGAACTGTGCTTGTGAGTAAAAACATCATAATTTAAAGATTATAAGCTATCTTTCGATTGAAACAAATGAGATTTTCTAATGGCTGATTTGCCATGTTTGAGACCGCCTAACGTTTGTTTTGCCATGGGGTGCAGCAGTGGCGCAACAATGTCACAATAGATAGTTAACAATTGTTTTTTGTTTTTTTTTGGAGTTAAAAGTCTTAAGTGAGTCTTCAATGCAAAAAAAACTTGTTTTGTAACTTTTTCATGATTGCTGCGCCCCATAGCAAAACAAACAAGTGCTGTAGTGTGTAAAGATTGAGCAGTCAATTTGTTCAATGGGTTGATACAGTAGACTATCAGAGCATAGTTTGTATAGAAGATAGCTATTATATTAAGCTGTTTATTTATATAAGTGTGAGGAAAGAGAGAGTGGGTTGTAAGGGGATTGCCATTTTAGGATGATTTGTTTGTTTGAAGATGAGTTGAGGAAAAGTGGATATGCAAGTGGATGAGAAATGAATAGGGAGATGGATGGCGAGCAGCTGGGCGTCACAGGCGAGGACACAAACAACAACAACGATGTCTTCACGTTCTGCGGCCATTGAGTGAGTTGGAGATTATTATTATGTTAATTATTATTATTATTATATTTATTATTATTATTATGTTTATGATTATTATTATTATGATTATTATTATTATGATTATTATTATGATTATTATTATGATTATTATTATTATGATTATCATTTGATTAGTATTATTATGATTATTATTATGATTATTATTATTATGATTATCATTATTATCATTATTATTATTATTATTAAAACTAACCATTTATTCTCCTTCTCATCTTATCACAGAATCCGCCCTCCTCCTTCTTCTCCCCACGATAAATCTCCTCTTCCACTCCCGTCAACCATCAAGCCTTTCTATCCTGTAATCCTCATCCTCACTCACTTCCATCTTCCTCTCTGATCACTTTAATTCCTCTACAGGGCTCCTCCCATCCCAACAATCCTTCTTCCTCTTCCCTCTCTTCTTCTTCCTCCTCTTCCTCCTCTTCCTCTTCTGTTTTCTCTTCAGGTCTCACCACCCATGCTCCTGTCTTTGTTCCCTCAAGTCTCGCCACCGTTTCTACTCTCCCAACCCTTAAACTCAGCATGGCTGCCACCGAATTCGCACCCTCCCATCTCTCCCATCTCTCTTCCCTCCAGTCTCTTTCTCTCTCCGATCAACCTATCTCTGCCAATCTCACTCCCTCTGATCATCAGCCTACTCAGCATTCTGTTCGTATTGACTAGTCTGATTATCCTTCACCATCTCTTCACTCTTTGACTCTTTCTCCCTCTTACCAGCGTTCAATCCTCTATGGCTCTGGAAGCATGTCTTCAGATATATCTTCTGTTCCTTTTGTCCCCTCTTCAACAGACTCTCTTTCTCATCAGCATCAGCAACATCTCATTTCTTCTTATCCTTATGATCGTGATCCCAGCAGCCCTCATCATCATCCTCATCCACCACCTCAGCCACCCCCTGCACAACCTCCGCCACCCCTTCCTCCTTCTCAAATTCCCTCTCAAGTCTATCAAGACTCCTCCTACATCCCTGTACCTTCAATGTCAAACTTTCAGAGAACGGTTGGGCTCTATTTGTTTAGCACCTTGGATTCACTCAATTGACTTGATGTTCCTATTTCACTCCCCTTTTTTTCTTTCTCTTACTACATCTTATTTAGCTCAATTACCATTTATATGCCCCTCCACTTCCTCATTCCTCAAATCAACATCCTCTTCAATTGACTATCAATCGTTTTTTTATGCCAAACTCACTCAGAGAGTGTCTCCAAAAAAGTATTTCTTCTTTCCTAAACTCATCTCTTTTCTTGAATTTTTCACCTCTTCTTGTTTCCTCTTTGACATCAACTATCTTGATATCAGAATATTCTTCTAATTGACTGGTAACATTTTTAGCAGATGATTGACTCTGCTTTCCTTTGAACACATTTCTTTTTTTTTCCAAATAATAATAATAATAATAATAACCCTTGTGGCTTGGCGTACGATTTTTCAGAATCTGCTGCCATATTACAGACACCTACTTATGAAGTAGCCCGTACACCAGAAGATCTAGGTGTCTATCATTCTCTAGTTGTTATCAATTCTCCATCTTCCAACCATTCAAACTCGACATATAAACATCCCTCTTGGGTCTACAAAGCTTTTTGTTCCCTTGATGGTAAAGCATATTGTTTGATAAGGATTGAAGGCGTCAAACTGATGGCCGGACAGGGTGAAGTGGCGATCAGTCAAGTTGAAAAATGGCGGAAAATTCGCCATCCCTCTATTGTCAACGTGCGAGAAGCCTTTACTACAAGGGCATTTGGTGATCACTGTAAATTTTCATATATATTTTTACATTTTATTCACTTTTATATAAAATAATATTCATCAAATCTTTTAAATAATTCCTTTTTTTTCAGCCATTGTGTTTGCGTTTGATTACCATCCATTGTGTGAAACATTGCACCAGGAACATATATCATCATCATCCTCAACCACCACCACCACATCATCATCTTCCAAGACATTACAATCTCCACATCATCCTGATGGCCGGTCTTCAGGTAGATATAATTCATTGAACTCAAATAATCATTTCACACATCAGCATGTTCCCGAACGGATCATATGGACTTATGTTGTTCAGGTTTGTATAAAGCTTCTCGATTATCTATTAATTGTAAAATCGTTTTTTTAGCTTGATGGTAAACATCTTTTTTCTAACAAGTACTAACCCAAACTAAATTTTGTTTCTCTCTCTCTCTTTCTCTCTCTTACTAATATTATAAACTTTCAATTAAAAGATTGCAAATGCTATTAAAGTCGTTCATGCTGCCAATCTTGCAGTTAGGACAATACACCCAACCAAAATTTTACTCACCAATCAAAACCGGTAATACTCCATTTAATGTATTTTGAGGTCGTCAGCAAGGCAATACTTATTAAATCGATTTTTTGTCCGTACACGTACACCCACCCACCCACTCATCTATCTCTATCTCCATCTATATATATTAGTGTCCGGATTGGAGGGTGTGGTGTGTTGGATGTCATTGCCTATGATGGCTGTAAAAGAGTTCAGGAACTTCAGGATGAAGATTTGCATAACCTTGGCAAGCTAATATGTACTCTTGCATCAGGAGTTTCATTATTTTCTGCCTCAACAAATTTAAACAGCTCAACCGCCAAATCCTTTGAAATTATCAATCGTTCTTATTCAAATGATTTACATGATCTTGTTGTTTATCTACTCCAATCACCTCTTAGCCAGACAAACACTGAAAACAACTCATCATCATTATCATCATCGTCGTCATCATCATCATCACGGTCGATCCAAGGGCTTTTGGAAAAATTATGGAGTAGAAGTTTAGAAGAATTGACAGCTTCCTTCAAGTAATTCATCCTTTTTCATTTCATTTCATCATCCTCTTAGCATTTTGATGTGTCGAAAAAAAACCGTCAAGCCCTCAATAAACTTATTCATATCATTGACAGTGCGAACGATTTAATGGAAGAGTCTTTAATGAGAGAACTTGAGAACGGAAGGCTTTTTCGGCTCATGGCAAAGTTTGGATTTATTAATGAGCGTCCCGAGTCTGTTTATTTTTATCCTTACTTTATATTTTTATATTACAAATTGAAACTCACCCTATTATATTTCTATCTGTCTATTATTATGATCATGATTGTTATTTAGATTTGACCATGACCCTATGTGGTGTGAATCAGGAGAACGGCATATTTTGAAATTATTTCGAGATTATGTGTTTCATCAAGTAGATGAAACTGGGAAGCCTATTACTGATTTATCTCATGTTTTAACTTGCTTAAACAAACTTGATGCGTCATCTGATGAAAAAATCATGTTAATTAGTCGGGATGAACAAACTTGTGCGATTGCTAGTTATTCTGAGGTAAGTTTTCTTACAATGAGATTTATGCTAATACTTATTACTGCATTTTTTATAGATTCGGAGAATTTTAGACAGTGCGTTCAGAGATTTGACAAAGAAATAAGTCAAATCTTGTTAAATAAAGAAAACACCCAGGGAAAAAAAAATGAATCAAACTGTAACAATTATATATATATGTATACATAAATTTATATATATACACAGTAAAGTAGAAAGAGTAGTACCATTTGAGTAGATGATTATTCTAGCCTGCCCTTTTTTTGTTTTTTTATGTTTTGTACACTCTTGTCTGAAAGCTTATTTTATAAGGATGTTTTTTTCGAATGAATAAATATGATTTCTCTGCGATTTTTGGTTTTGTGTTTTTCTTTTTTTTTTTTTTGGATGATGATTTGCATTAAAATTTTTGTTCGTTTGTTTTTTAGCTGGTTGGTTTGTTGGTTTGTTTTTTTCTTGATTTGACAATGTGATAAACGAGTGAATGAATGAATAAGTATAAACATGTATGTAAGTGCTGATGTACATAAGTTGGAGAGTTGAGAGTTGAAAATAAGGTAGGGCAATATAATGTAATATGATGTGCTACAATTACCAGATAAAAATTCGGGATGTTTCAAGATTAGTTATTCACTTATATCTGAGAAGTTCTAATTCTTTGATATTAATTTTATTATTATGATTACTATTATTATTGAGAGCACACATTCTCAAATCAAGATAACTTGAAATATGATTTAATCGGTAAAACTTAGGAATTAATCAATTATCCTTTGAACTAGAAATAAGCTCAACACATCCTGAGAAATATTTTGGTTACATGTATTACCCGAGATGATTCAAGTTACAATTCTTTAGTTGGCCAAGTAAGAAGAAATTGATAACTCCATGAAATAATTTCAATGATATGTCTTATATATTATATATATATGTGTGTGTGTGTGTGTGTGTTTGGGTGGGTGGGTTTGTCTATGTATATGCATTAATGAAGACATTGTCTAAAGAAAAAGATGTTTTCTAATCATTTCAATGTAATGCAGGACTATTCTAATCATTTGGACCCAAATAGCATAATATTAAAGTAAATTCAACTAAAGTGTCTTACTGTGATAATGTTTTGACTTGTTATATTTTTTATTTTATTTTTATATTTTTATTTTTTTATTTTTTTTATTTTTATTTTTATTTTATTTTTTTTTTTTTATTTTTTTATTTTTTTTTATTTAAAAAAAAAATTTAAAAAAAAGAAAATAAGGCGATGGATAGATGATATTGGATGGGTTAGTAAAAAAAAAAAAAAAAAAAAAAAAAAAAAAAAAAAAAAAAAAAAAAAAAAGTTTTATGGAAAAATTGATTGAACAATTTTATTAAAAAAAGGTGTTTGGTAAAGCTTGTTACTGAGAAGTTAAAGAGAAGTGGACTCAGTTTAGATTAGAGAGATTGATTATGATGGATCATGGATAGGCTTATTTGTTGTAAGTGAGTAGTAGTAGTAGTAGTAGTAGTTGTTGTTGTAGTTGTAGTAGTTGTTGTAGTTGTTGTAGTTGTAGTAGTTGTAGTAGTTGTAGTAGTTGTAGTAGTTGTAGTAGTTGTAGTAGTAGCTGTAGTAGTTGTTGTTGTGTTGGTGGTGGTGGTAGAGGTGGTGGTGGTAGTAGTAGTGGTAGTAGTAGCAGTAATTCTTCTTAGAAATATATTGATGAAAAATATATAGCTTTTTCAATTTCAGACAGAGTAAAAATCAAAATCAAGAATGAGAGTGAATCTGTCAGACTGTGGTCAAGTACAGAGACGTGAACTAGCTTGAATGGTCAGTTGTCTAGAAGATTTTAATGGTCCTATATGAATACTGTAGCACAAATCCAATAAGTTTTAAAATGTAACTCAATATAAGGGTCTCAGTAATTTAAATCTCACTAATTATATATATGGCTTACAATCTTATAGTTAGTAGAAAAATAGATTTAATAATTCAGATACTATGCAAAAACCTTATAAGTGCTATTGATGTGTATTGTAATTGTATTGGTTATATGTTTGATTGTAATGATAAAGAATGTAGAAAACAAGACCAAAAACCCCCTCCTTTTATACACAATAACTTCCCCAATGAACCCCTTGATTTACCAGCTCTATATATTATTAATGACGCCTCATTCCAACTAATAGACATGTTCAACAACATAAAGAGTGACCAATAACTGTCACGCGCCACATGACACTCGAGGCAAAAGCAGCTCATTAAATCAATAATACAGAGGTCTAAATCCATACTCAAAGCGCAGAAAGCAATTCTACATAGCAACTGCAACTTTCCTTTGTGTACTCACTATTCAACCGCACTAGTCTAAACTCTAAATCTAAATTAGTCAATCTCTCAATAGTGTGTCTCAGTCTTTTTCTCAATAAGCAATGCACAGCGCAATAGTCAATGTAATAGTATGGTAAAAGGTTTATTAGGGGGTGTCAGTTCTGGCAAATCCGCACTTACAAATCCGCACTTAAATTTGACCAAATCCGCACTTAAATAAGTGCGGATTTCCAAAACACACTAGCCCCAATACTGGTGGATTTCAAAATGAAATAAGTCACTTATTTCACTCAAATCTGCACTTTCTCAACCAAAAGTGCTGATTTCACCATCAAGTCCCATTTCACTGATTTGTCAGCATCATCCCATTCATACGCAGCACTCCGCAGAATAACACTTCATAACTCAAAACATCGTACATCACTTACATCTTCATATCATATCATATAAGAGTCATGCCTTCCTCACTTTCAAATCGTGATAAATTACATAAAGCAATGACTTTCATGGCGCTTGAACTGCTCTTGGACTCTGATTCTGATTCTGATCTAGAAGAAGATTTTGTCGTTTTATCAAAAATGGCCAGGAAACGTTACCTTCTTCCCAGAAAGCCTCAAGTACTTCATACCCCCAAGTACACCATCCAAACACTTCTTAACCTATCTACACCCAGTTTTAGACAGCTGTTCAGGACTTCTCAGGAATGTTTCATTAAATTGCTTGAGCTTATTCAGGATCATCCCATATTTCACAATAATTCTCAAAAAGAACAACTACATCCTTCAATTCAATTGGCCATCACACTATGTCGTTTGGGTTCAAATGGTAATGGAGCCGCTTTGAAACGTTTAGAAAATGTCTTTGATTTAGGGTATGGTTCAGTTAACACTTATACCAAATGATGTATCACTGCCATCAACTCCTTGGAATCTCAACTTCTCACCTGGCCAACAAAAGAAGAGCGACTTGAATCATCTCAGGTTATGCAAGCAGAGGGCTTTCCAGGATGTATTGGTTTTGTTGATGGTACTACTATTCCTTTGAGCCAGAAACCTGCTCAAGGTGGAAACAATTACTTTGACCGTAAAAAGAGGTAGATTATTTTTAACTCCTTTCATCCTCCTTGAAACTAACACAAACAAATATATCTTCTTTATAGATATTCAATTAACGTTCAGCTTATATGTGACTTAAACAAAAAATTTATATCATTCTTTGCTGGCTATCCTGGCTCATGTCATGACTCCTACGTCTTCCAAATAATGCATATTTCAAATGAACCTGAAAAATTCTTTGATGAAAATCAGTATCTTCTTGCAGATTCTGCTTATGTGAATGGAAAGTATGTACTTCCTGATTTTCGGGGAGCAGCTTCAGAAGACAGTCAAAATGCCAAATTCAACAATCATTTGGCAAAGTCAAGAGTCCGTATTGAACATTCTATTGGAATCTTGAAAGGCCATTTTTCTAGTTTAAGGGAATTAAGAAGTCCTCTTAGAAATAAATCTGAAATGGAGGCGGTGATCAACTGGATTCTGTGTTGCACTATACTTCATAACCTACTTGCTGACCTCAAAGATCAATGGTTAGAGCTGTATGAAGATGAACAAGTTGATTCACCTCCGACTATATCCAACACTTCTATTTCTCAATCAACTAGTATAAGGGCGAAAATCCTTCCAATAACACTCCAACATTTTTCAACGCAATTTTAATTTTTTTCTCTTTCTCTTCAAATTATCAATTTGCATGTATTATTCACTGAGAATGGTAAATTTTTTTGCATATTTTTTTGGTTTTTGAATTTGCTGTTAAAGTCTTATTTTTTTTTCTCTCTGTGTTTTCTTTCATCAACTCAACATGAAATCGCATATTTTCAGCAAACGCATATTTTTTCAGTCACTCAAAGGTTGGGAAAGAGTTGGAAGGGAAGATTAAGGGTTCCGAGGCATTTTAAATGAAGAAAAGGGTCTGGGAGAGGTTGAGAGGGGTGAAATGGGGATCAAAAGAGGATGGCATACAATGGGGCTGGGAGGATAGCGAAAGGCATGGGGAGGGAAGACAAGCATGTGTTGATAGAATTGAAAGGGATGGAGATTGGTGCAAACAGAGTGTGAAAATAGGAGGATGAACTCTGTTCTTCGGGCGAAGAACAGAGTTCACTTCCATAAAATATTAGCTGAAACATAGTTTTCAATTCTATAAAAAAAAAACAGTTGTAAGTAATAGAAAAAGTCACTGATTTTTTTTATATGTAATCCTTGCTTTACGAGGAGACTTTTGTGACAAAGCAGATTTTTGAGTTACCTTTAAAAGAGGATGGCATACAATGGGGCTGGGAGGATAGCGAAAGGCATGGGGAGGGAAGACAAGCATGTGTTGATAGAATTGAAAGGGATGGAGATTGGTGCAAACAGAATGTGAAAATAGGAGGATGAACTCTGTTCTTTGGGCGAAGAACAGAGTTCACTTCCATAAAATATTAGCTGAAACATAGTTTTCAATTCTGTAAAAACAGTTGTAAGTAATAGAAAAAGTCACTGATTTTTTTTCTATGTAATCCTTGCTTTACGAGGAGACTTTTGTGACGAAGCAGATTTTTGAGTTACCCTTTGAGATTTGGAATGTCTGGGAGGCATTATGAAACTGGCACATAACAAGAAAAAAGATTAAAAAGTAGAAGAAATAAGTAAAAAAGAATGTAAACATGCCTGGTCAAAATATTGAAAATGTTGGAGATTGGTGCAAACAGAATGTGAAAATAGGAGGATGAACTCTGTTCTTCAGGCGAAGAACAGAGTTAACTTCCATAAAATATTAGCTGAAACATAGTTTTCAATTCTGTAAAAACAGTTGTAAGTAATAGAAAAAGTCACTGATTTTTTTTCTATGTAATCCTTGCTTTACGAGGAGACTTTTGTGACGAAGCAGATTTTTGAGTTACCTTTTGAGATTTGGAATGTCTGGGAGGCATTATGAAACTGGCACATAACAAGAAAAAAGATTAAAAAGTAGAAGAAATAAGTAAAAAAGAATGTAAACATGACTGGTCAAAATATTGAAAATGTTGGAGATTGGTGCAAACAGAATGTGAAAATAGGAGGATGAACTCTGTTCTTCAGGCAAAGAACAGAGTTCACTTCCATAAAATATTAGCTGAAACATAGTTTTCAATTCTGTAAAAACAGTTGTAAGTAATAGAAAAAGTCACTGATTTTTTTTCTATGTAATCCTTGCTTTACGAGGAGACTTTTGTGACAAAGCAGATTTTTGAGTTACCTTTGGAGATTTGGAATGTCTGGGAGGCATTATGAAACTGGCACATAACAAGAAAAAAGATTAAAAATTAGAAGAAATAAGTAAAAAAGAATGTAAACATGCCTGGTCAAAATATTGAAAAGGTTGGAGATTGGTGCAAACAGAATGTGAAAATAGGAGGATGAACTCTGTTCTTCGGGCGAAGAACAGAGTTCACTTCCATAAAATATTAGCTGAAACATAGTTTTCAATTCTGTAAAAACAGTTGTAAGTAATAGAAAAAGTCACTGATTTTTTTTCTATGTAATCCTTGCTTTACGAGGAGACTTTTGTGACGAAGCAGATTTTTGAGTTACCTTTTGAGATTTGGAATGTCTGGGAGGCATTATGAAACTGGCACATAACAAGAAAAAAGATTAAAAAGTAGAAGAAATAAGTAAAAAAGAATGTAAACATGCCTGGTCAAAATATTGAAAATGTCAGGAAGGGGTGTGTGCCAAGGATTGATGGGTAGGTAGCGAGGAAGGTCAGTGTGTCACATGTGACAGGGATGGGGTAAGAAAGGAAGGGATGTTTTGTGGCCAAAATGTGGTTGTGAAAAAAAACGGGAAAAAAGTGCTGATTTGAGGTCATAACTGACACCCTTTTTTGAAATAAGTGACTTTTTTGCAAAATTTAAGTGCTGATTTGTAAGTGCTGATTTGGTTTGAAATCCGCACTTAATTTAAGTGCGGATTTGCCAGAACTGACACCCCCTAATATCTAAGTTATATTAAATTAATTGTAATTCCATTATAAGTTAAATATAATTAAGCCTATAATATTATAATTAATTTAATTAATTTTTTAGAAATATTAAATACATAGAAATGTGCCATGTTTTTATAGAATATAATATTTTTTTTGTAATAAAACTTATTTAATAATAAAATTAAATATAGTAATTATTTTATTTATTCATAAAATATTTATAATTTTATTATTTAATAAAATAATTTATTGTAACTACATAGTGTTATTCCCTTACATGATTTCAGTAATTTATTATATAAATTACTGGGCTCCTGAGATAGCCTGGCTGACACCAGTACACAGAAGCCATTTCTGGCATAAAAAACACCAAATTTGAAAAGTGTTATTTTTATGGATTTTAGTAGCCAAATCAATAGCTCCAATTAAGAAAAATTGATATTTCAAAGCACATTTTTAATATTGTTAAATTTATAGTGCATATAGTCAACTTTTAAGTGATTTGAAGCACATTTCTTGTTTTTCACATAAAATAATGAAAACAACAGCTTTAAGTCTACTTAAAAATTATGTAGCCTTACATTTAAGGTTCTTAAGATTACCCTAACATATTCCAACTTAATATTAAGTACATAAGACTTATAAAATGTGGATATATGCGTGTATATAAGGTGTTATAATGGCATATATTGTATTTTTTCATAATTTTTACTTATGTATACAACTTGTGTACTCTAATTTATTGCTCCCATATATAGTCCATGTGTTTAACATAACTTATAAGTACTTTTTACTCAGTCCTGGGGATATCAAGGCTGACATAAATAAATAAATGAATTCTCTCCACAAACTAGGGTTTTCTTCTCAACCCAATACTTTTTATTGGAAAACAATCAGATTTGAGTCAAAGAAGTGATTTTTCTTTTTTTCTTTTCTTTTCTTTTCTTTTCTTTTTTTCTTTTTTGGAAATATACCTGTGTTGAGGGTTTGTGTAATTTCCAAACCAGGAATAAAACAATTGCTGATTAGATAAAAATCAATTGCTAATCTGTTCTCATTGCTGATTTGAGAATTTTGACACCCCCCTCCCCTCCCCCTCTCTATAAGCGGGTCTCAAAAATGCCACATCAGCCATTAGAAAATCTCTTATTTACTATCACTATGCAATATAGGGGGTGGACTTGCTAGCAAATCCTCAACCTGAACTCATACTGAACTCTACTTGAAAACCCACCTAAAACTGTTCTGCTGAGTGGTGTTCATCCCTGATTGTATGGTTCCTTTATCAATAGCTAAATGTGTGTTCAATCTGTGGTGAGTTCGGGTCTAGTGTATTAATTACATGGTGTCATCATAAAACATTATTATATGCACAGACAGTATCAATTACCTCAAGATATGTGCCCAGAAGGTCTCAATCACACCTCAAATGCATATATACACCTAAAGATCAAGAATTCACTCTGTCAACCACCTGTCAAGGCTATGGGAAAACCCCCTGCACTTACCACACCTCTTCTGGTCTCTGGATCTGGGTATTGGGTCAATGGTTGGGCATGGGAATGGTATTCTTTGTGTGGGGAATTAGTTATATTGGTTCCATTATTAATTTTTATGGTTATCCTTTAATGAGGCTTTTATTTGGTTCCTTTATGGGTTATTTTTAATTGGTTCCTTTACTTGTAGTCATGCAGAATCAGTGCTTTGGGCACCAGACATTCTTATTTGGGGTTTATTCCTTCTTTTGGGGTTATAATGACGTGTACTGGTATCTTTTTTTGTGAGGAGGAAGTTTTCTTGGTAACTGGGCCAGTGAAACTGCTTGAAGTGGATACCATGGGGAGATGAGCACCCTCAAAGTGCTGTAATGGCCAGGGATAGCAGTGTAATGGGTCTGGGAATCAGGGGAATGTACTCCAAGGATTTTGGGTATATATAGAGGGGGATTTTGGTGGATATTTAGTCATTCAATTCAATTATTTTATACAATACACAACACAATCTTATTATATATAATATAGTTATCTGGTTACAATCATTAGCCTTTTAAATATAATTTCTATTCTATTTTTCTGTCAATTGTAAGTGCCTTTTATATTTATGTTAGTGAGATTATTTGATATACAGGTTACTAATATTTGAGTTGATATAATATTTTACTTTAAATTGGATTGGTGGACAACTAATATTCATACTGGACCATAAATACTTCTAGACAACAATATTTCTGTGCCCTTATTAGTTCTTCAGCCTGACAGTTTTTCACTCTTAAGAATCTTTCTTTTGATGACTTAACATGGAGAGGATTCCTTTTTTTTTTTCTTTTATGACTAAAAAAATGAATTTAATGTATGTATTTCTGCATTTTTGTCATGTTTAAGATTCCCTATTACACAGCTATACCAACAATTGTTGGTGCACAAGCTTGAGACATTTTCCGTCTTTGAACCCCTATTGTGATAGCGAACTGAATCGATAATACACGCCAACAATTCAGTTGACCTTGAAAATATGGTGCAAAGTTGCAAAGTTTTGTCAACTTGTGCATTAACAATTATTGGTATTGCTGTTGTATTTGATATGATCACTATCTCACTCTTCAACCTTGCTTTCTCACCCATCTATGTGATTTCTATAGTGTAACTTTAGTTTTACAGCCAAGTCACAAAAACTTGCGAAATTTTGGACGAAAAAATTAAAGCCTTACTCACAAAAAAATGTTTTGCTTATTCAAAAGAGGGTACCCCCAACCTACCCCCGTTCCTTTTAAATAGGCCAATTATTTTTTGGTGAGAACAACTTTGATTTTATTTGTAAAAAATTCCGCTAGCTTTTGTGACTTGGCTGCACTAAGATCGTCCTATCACACATCTGGCCTTCCTCAATCAGCTTTCTCGCAATTCTACCACTTCACTATTCATTCGCTTATGTCAAAATAAAAAAATAAAAAAAGGTCGAGTAAGCTAAAAAAGTTCGTCAAAAGTTAATTTGTTTAAAATAAGCCTTCAAGCAAATACAGCTCTAATGCAGCGCCAGGATTTATTTAACAATACCCACAATTTAAGAAAATTAATTACAAAATATATTTCTATCGCTTCTTTGGAAAACAAAAAAAAGTTATCGAAATATGAAAGTTCCCAAGAATAGTATACGAATCATTTTAAAAGTTCATTTTATGCCTTCCCCCCAAAAAAAGATAAAAAATAAAAAATAAGGAAAAAAATTAATATAAATATAAATATAATCCAATTTCGTCAAGTCATGACTTCGTTAAAAAATTGACTCATTAAAAAGTAGGTTTCTACTCAGACGTTTCTTTTCTTGATAATCATCATTATTCAGTCGCTGGTTCATTAGATTCTCCGGTGGTATTATTATGAGTTTGATTAAAAGTCGATGATGAGGATAGACCAGAGCGAGATTTTTGCCTGGCGGCGGCTTCCTATTGCGACAAAATTATATTCAGTCAAACAAAAGAAAATGTCATTCAGTGGTATTTCAGAATCACTCACAGCAGCAAGTGTAATGGTTAGCTTTTCTCTAAAAGAAATTTTTGGCAAGGTTGAATCTTCCGGGGGGTGCTGACGCATATAGCTCCAACGCCAGCCATATAATTCCTCATTCTCTTCTTCCTCCAGTAAATTGTTCTGATTAGGAGAAATGCCTTGCAGAGGAGAATTAATGGAACACTGCGAGAATCTTTTAAGGGTGGCATTTAAACAGGCTTCTCCATTTAGTCCTTTGAGAGCTTTGTCACTCATTGAACGTGAAGAGATAGAGGAACCAATAACGTGAATTAACTTGACGGATGGTAGAACAGCCGCACATTTCAAGTGGTAACTTGCTCGAGAACTTTTCTTTTTGTGAGAAGAATGCGATATCCTGGAGGAAGCCCACACATAAACCTTGGAGAACATGTTGTAAAGACAGAAGATTTGTTGAGATTAAAGATTAAAGGAATTATTAATAACGGTATGGTTTTCTGAGAGTAAAGTTTGTTTGTTTTTCAAATTAGAGACAAAACCGTCATTCAACAGAGCTACAAGGAACAGATGATTGATCAATGTAGAATAAAACCGATGGTTTTCTCTAAAACCATCGTCACATAACACGGTTCCAGGACACTTGCTCATCAGCAGCAGCTTCCGTGCCTGTTCAAATGTTGAGATCACTGCGGGGGCTTATATTCTCACGAAGATATTCGAGCTGGACTTACAATCAACTAGACGGCATGAAGTAAAAAAAATCTTTGAGGTAGATTCTTCATAAAATAAGTGTATTTTATAAAGCAATGTTCGCTTTTCTGACTTCGGATGCAAATGCTTGCTCCGCAATTTCATTCAATCACCACTATATCGGAAAAGGTTGGCGCACTTTTCCAATATAGCTATATGTTAGTATTTTTATAGAGATAAACAAATTATGACTTTAGTTCCCAGACTGGCCACCATTATTGAATGAACATTTAGAACCTTCAAATTGACTTTAGCAAACCCATGAAAATTCCAAGTTTTCCCTCATCTCAAGATATGATCAAAATATCTTCAAAAATGAAACAGTTACTCAAAAGAAAAAACAACTAAATTTAAACCTTTCCTAAATAAGCTTTCAAGTTGAAAAAGGGAAAAGCTAGTCGGACACATCATTCACATCAGCCATATACTATTTTTGGAAAAGACGAAGCTTATTTCATTTTTTTCAGTCAAACTATGCTTTTATCTCTTTATTTCTGCCTTAAAACTGTTAAGTCAATAGGACTATGCACTTAGCTATGTATGAATGTATATAGTCTGTAGCCGCGGCGTCTCCTATTCTCCGGTTCTTTCCGGAGTTCTACAGGTTATGGGCTGTACCCGTGGGCATTGAAACATTAGCCATAAAAACTCCACAGCATTAGCGACACTAGGAACACTAGTAGCCAAAAGACCACCAGCATATGTCTGAAAGAAACTCACCAAAATCCTGTGCTGGTAAAAATAAATCTACCCAAATCACTCACTCTATTTCCAACCAAGAGCTGCAAAGCCTTGGTATTGATCCTTTTGAAACCCTGATTCCTTACCCCTCCACCTCATGCAACACCTGCACTCATACTGATAAAATATTGATTACACCAGCCCCTACCCTTACCCCCATACTGGCCACTCCCTCCAAACCAAGCATTTTACCTAAATCTGAATCCCCCCCTTGCTCTTCTTCACCTCCACCCCCCTCACAAAGCCTACCTACTGGTGAGGCCTTAATCTCACCTACTCTACCCACCCCCAATGAAAGTGAGGCACCCACACCTAAACAAAGCAAAATGCCACTTCCTTCACATCTTAACCCCACCCCTACCCCTTTTGACAAAATTACTCATGCAATAGGGGACCTATCTTTAAACCCCTACCCTAGTCTTTTATCTAGCACTATGCCAACTACCAAATCTCAACCGTTGACTGTACAAGGTCATTTGGCTTCCCCTTTTTGCCGACCCATTCCCCCTCACCTTGCCCAGCCTATAGGGATGATTGAGCAAAAAAGAACATTAAAAATGTAATTGACTTTACCAAGTCTATCCCCTGTCTTGAGATGTCAGGTAGCAACTTCCCTGAGTGGCACAATAATGTTATGGCTTTTATCAAAGATTTTGTTGGAACAAGGGCTTATGCAATGAACAATGAACCTGGTCATGGTGATTTTAAAGACGGAGTTACAAGTCTTATCCTTGTCCACTCAATTTCTCTTAATTTGTGCCATGAAATTTCAACAGACTGGAAAGCACGTCAAACCTATATTCACATTACCAACAAAATCACCAGATCTAATCACACATCAGTCATGACAGCTATTTGTAATTTCATCAATTTGAAACAAACACAATTTATGTCACATAGTGAATATTTGGAAGCTTTCAACAAGTATTTTGATGTAATTGAACAGAAGGGTATTGTGTTTGACTAGAAAGGTTTCAAAGCTCCAATGTCCCATGCTTTACTACAGTCATCCCTGAAAGACTTTTATGTCAATCTATGTGTTGCACTGGATGACCACCCTGACTCAAAATTGGTCACCTTTGAGAATCTTTGCCAGATCATGCTGACCTTAGCACAGAACAGAGCAGATAGGGAGACAATCTCCTCAACTCCTACTACTTCTTTGTCAACTGAACCTGTTTTTCATGCAGCTGCCCACAGCATCAAACTGACTCTTACAGACCTCCTGGTGCTCAACAACAATGCCAAAAATGCAAATCAACTGCTCACATTTTTTCTCACAGCCCCTACAATCTCAACTAAAACACTTTCTCAGCCAGACTTTACATCATGAGAGAACATGCCATGTCTTTTGCATCTGATTCAACTGCTAAAGAAAAACCAAGTTACATCCCCTACAAGCAACCACCACACAGACCAATCAGAGAAAGAGATGTTCAGATTGAAGCATATGAAGTCACAATTTTTGAAGAAAATTTTGAGGCCTTGTATGAGCAGGCTGCACAAATTTATCTAAACAGTGCAGAGTGGTCACCTGAAGCAATTGCACAAAATGTGGCAATTTTAGAATTCTGGAGCAACCCATCATGTCACTGGCAATGTGAGCCTTCTCAGCAATTTCAAACCTCTTAGAAGTCAAATACCAATCAAAGTAGTACCTAACTGTCCTTCCTCATTTATTAATGGGATAGGGGACCTAAAAATAAAAGGAGATGAAAAAGTTGTTACCATTACCAATGTTTTTTATTGTACAGATGTTAGAACTACTCTTTTTCTCTATTTGATTTGGTAGATTGTGGTTTCTGTTTTGGTTTATGCTCTGAGGACAAGAACTTAGGGATTTATTTTAAAGATGATTTGATTATGCCAGGGAATTTAGAAAGCACAAGGAGGTGTTGGATCCAAAATGTAATTAGGTTAAGTGATTTCAATCCAAATGATGTTTCTCCTTATCATTATTCCTTGCATCCCTCTCTCTTCTGTACTTTTAAAAAGAATGATCATATTAACTGACCTCCAGCTGCAAAGGGCTCCCTGATGGATTGGCACAGAAGACCTGATCATACCAGTGAAAATACAATCAGAAATATCATCAGAACCGGTATTGGTACTGGTTTACCCCTTTCTATTCCACCAGGTAAGATTGACTGTCAAGATTGTCTGATAGAAAAAAGTACCAGGAAACCTTCAGCTACATGTGAATCAAGACCTGAATCAATGATGAGCCTTATTGTTGGAGACTTGGTTGGCCCTATGGTTCCTACCATTCATGGTGCTAGATGGGCAGCTATGTTCAGGGAAAGTTCAACTTCTTATGGTGAGGTGTTTTTGCTCAATTCCAAATCTGAAGCCACATCTGCTTTTGTTAAATTTTGTAAAAAACTGGATATTTTCACTGGAAGAAAGTTTCAAATGTTACAAATTGATGGGGGGAAATGCACAGCAGGCAGATGGCTCAAATCCTTGCTGAATTTGGAGCTACTCATGAAGTTACTTGTCCACACCACCATGAGCAAAATGGATCTGCTTAATGTTTCAACAGAACAGTTGGGGACATTACTAAGACTATTCTACTAGCAAGTGAACTACCTGAATGATCCTGGGGTCTGGTGTATAAATAGACAGCTCATGTGCACAATCAACTTTCCAATGTCAAGACTGGTGATAAAACTCCCTTAAACCTCATGTACAACTGTAATACAACCTATTCCAACCTCAGAATCATTGGTGAAACAGCTTTTGTCCACATCCACAAAGAAACTCAACACAAACTAAACCAAGATGCTTTGATCTGTAAGTCTGTTGGGTATGCTTTAAATGATGCAGGCTGAATTTTTTGGCATCCAGAAACAAATTCTTTTTTCAAATCTGCTATGGCTGTTTCCCTGGTGACCAACTTCCAGCCCACCAAGCTGCTTTTATACCACCACCATCTAAAGGTTCTCTTGATCATATCCTTACTTCAATGAAACTAGGTGATTTCAAGGATGAAAAAACGTTTATTTCTCAAGAAAAATCTGTGCATGAAACAATAGAGAATGGTTTGTCCCAATCATCCATTATCCCAAAAACTCACTTGCAAGCTATGCTCTCACCTGACAGCAAAAAATGGGACCAAGCATGCAAAAACATGAAAAATATGGATGTGTGGTATGAAGAGAAGCTTCCTCCTGGTGCTAAACTGACCAATGCAAAATGGGTCTTCACCATCAAAAACCCTTCATCCAAATCACCAACTTACAAAGCAAGATATGTGGCAAAAGGTTTTTTACAGCAGTATGGTATTGATTTCACTGACACTTTTTCTCCAACTTCCACCTTTGCTTCACAATGTATCCTTCTCACACTGGAAGCATATCATAAATGGAATGTCCAATCTTTTGATGTCACTGCTGCTTACCTTCACAGTCCAATTGATGAAGAAATTTGGGTCCACTCTCCTGAAGGTTACCAGCTGCATGACATTGGAAATGCCCTACATTTATGAAAGGCCCTCTATAGCACTAAACAGAAAGCAAGAACTTGGTAACCTCACATTTCCAGAAAATTGGATGCTCTAGGGTATAAGGCAGGTCAATATGATAAGATTTTTAATGTTCTCAGGAAAAAGGTATGTGTGGGTGTGATTTGGATGCATGTTGATGACGGTATAGTTACTGGAAGTAGTGAAGAGCTGTTTAAGGAGTTGGAAGATGGCTTAGATGGTAGTTTGAAGGTAGTTGGAATGATAATGTGGATGGTACTGTAGCTGTTTCTATCAAAGAAGTTCCTGAAGGTTTTGATCTGCACAATTTTCAGCTCATTGACAAGATTCTGTGGACTCATAACCTGTCAGTGTGTGCTAGTATCTAAGTATGATTTAATAGTAAATATTAATAGTCCAACTACTTATTGATATATGATTTAGTGATTAAACCTCAGGGGAATACTAATAAAATAGTTATTCTCAATATAAACTCACAATACTTGGATTTTTATGTGTGCTAGTGGTGGAAAATAGATCAATAAAATATAGTTATAGCTTATATAAAGATAATATCAATTTATAAATGATTTATAATATATTTATATATGATAATAATTGTGTTTCAGTGTTTATTTGAAGTGTAGTAAGTAATTGATGTCCAATAACCCGTCAAATCCTCCCTTACTT
This sequence comes from Hemileia vastatrix, assembly GCA_030280995.1. Taxonomy (NCBI): domain Eukaryota; kingdom Fungi; phylum Basidiomycota; class Pucciniomycetes; order Pucciniales; family Zaghouaniaceae; genus Hemileia; species Hemileia vastatrix. The sequence goes on from JASXTE010000006.1 coordinate 28,565,275, forward strand.
ATACCAAAATCCACCGGAGTGCACAGACCTTCAATCCAGATGATGTCACTGCTATCCCCGGAAATTACAGCACTGTGAGGGCCCATCACCTCCCCATGGTGTCCAATTAAAGCAGATTCAACACCCAGACCTTCAGTAAGGACCCTCCATCACAATTAATGATACCACAGACCCATACCATAAATAGAATAAACAGATAAATGTGGATACCATAAAGAAACAGGTAAAATAACTCATCCAAAGAGTATATAATGAACCCCAAAGCATACAAAGAACCAAATTAACTGTCCAAGCCCCAAATAACATCCCCAAGAATCCATATTAACCCAGTAACTATATCCCAACTCATAAATCCGTGAAAATCCATCCAAGGAAGCAGATTAAGTTGTCCAAACTGGATATATGTGCCTGAAATAGGTGTATATGCTTATTTAGGAATTGTGAGTCCACTGAATACATCCATATGAACTTAAATAAGCAGAAAAATAAAGTTTATAGGCTATTAAAAGGTTAAAACCCACTTATAGACCTAAATATACATAATATAACTACATATTTCACTGAATATGAGGTTTATTTATACATATAAGCTTATGTATGTCTATAATTACTTAATATCACTTAAGATAAGTATATTATGACTTAATAAGCACCTTAATAAGTATTATTATGCTATGGATAGGCTATTTAAACTACTATAAGTCATATAATGGTGTAATAATTATATATATATATGTATTATAACCATACATATAAGTATTTTAACCTTATTTTATATAATAATCTTAATGTAATTAAGGTTATCTTATTTTAACCATAAGAAATAATCAGTCCTGGGGATACCTAGTCTGGCACTCCCTCACCCAAAAAAAAAAATAAAAAAATGTTAAGACATTTTAATTAATAAGTAAGGAGTGAATAGAAAAATAATTACAGAATTTCTATGATACATATACTGAATTTTAAAAGTATTATTTGAATTTAAATTTTTTCAAGGGATTTTTAAGATCAGAGATTTCATTTTCTGGAATTCACTGGTCATATTCACTTGATTTATTTATAAACCTTAATAGATACTCAACTCCCATTTCTTTTGGAAGGTGTCTCTTTTTAAGTATCTTTTCAATTTCTGCCTTTGTAACTATTTCTTCAGGCTGCTGTTTATGCCTTCCTTATCTTCTTGGAAATAGAGAAGTATCATTAGAATGGTATGGTTTTATAAGAGAAATAGGAAATACTGGATTTTTTCTATCATATGGTGCATATAGAATAACTTCAACAGCATTGTTACCAACCATCTTTTTTACTACAAATGGTCTTATGAATTTATCCTTCAATTTAACATTACCATTTAAATTGAAATTTAGTGTAGAAATAAGACTTCATCACCCTCTTTGAACATTTATTCTTTATGGGATTTATCCCATCTTCTCTTCTCATACTCAAATGCCTTATTTATACATTCTTGAGCATGCTTTCTGCACAATTCTTGCATCTGAAGAAAATATTTTGTACCTGGATGGATATCTAATCTAGGTAATTTAATAAGAGTTTTAGCAGGGGAATTAGGTACATAACCCAACCATAACTCAAATGGCTTTTTGCAAGCGACAGAATGTACTGTACTATTGTATGCAAATTATAAACCTGGGATAAGGGTTACCCAATCATGCGTGAATTTGTCATTGTCTTTAAAGTCAAGACCAAAAGCACAATATCTTCCTATATATTCTTAATGATTTTAACATCCTCAAAATTCATTAAAGATTCATTTGAGTCCATACTTAATATTGGATTTTCAAATATGGAAAAATCATCTTCCAACATACAGACTTCATTTTATTCACTATATGAGATATTACTGTCATAATCACTTGAATCTTTTCTTTTTTCTGTTTCATTTTCAGATTCATGTTTATTTTCAACAATATTTATGTTTTCCTCACATCTGTGACCTTTAATCCAAGGCTTATTACACTTATAACAAGTATTAGTTTCATGATTTTTAGGTACTACAGGTGCAGTAGGTTCTTTCTACTTCTCCTGAAGTGTTTTTAAATTCTGATTTTTCACAGGTTCATTATTTTGTTTATAAGTAGTGTGCCTTGATTCATACTTATGGTTTAATAATATTTCATTACAAATATTAATAAATTCAGAATATTGATTAACCATTATTGTTCTAGCTACAACAATGTCTCTGACAGATATAGGTAATTTATATATTATCTTATCTTTCCATGAGTGAAAATCCATGTTTGGCTCAATGGCTTTTAATATTTTATTTAAGTTCATTAAAAATACCAAAGGTTTGTCACCATTCAACGGATTATACCTAGTTTTCTCATATAATCTTTGCTGAGTGAGCCTGAATTTAGAACCTCCAAATTTTTTTCAATTATTTGCTTCCATTCAGCCCAAGAGTAATCTTTACCCTCACTCAATACAGCTTCAAACCATAATAAAGCAACATCCTTAAATAGAGAAATTAATTTTGATGTTATTTCTTCATCTGGTAACTTATATGAGAATTTTAAGTTTTCAATTCTTTGAATAAAATGTTGCCAATCAGAGCTGGCTTCCCCATCATAAGTTGGGTACTGATCAATATTTGGCCAGTTCTTCTGATTGGATTTAGTTTCACTAATATTAGGTAAACTCAATAACTCATTTATTCTGGATAAATGGTCTTGTATCTCCTCTTGCACAGATTTGTGACTTAAATTTGTTTTCTCAGACTTGACACTACCACCAGATGGCTTTACTTGTGGTGTTATGGGAAATGATTGAGATTCATTTTTTCCAATGAAAGGATTATTATTATACTGTGTATACTTATGATTATCCTGATTAATTAGTAGATTAGCAGTTTCAATCTAAACTTTAGTTAATCTTTGTAACAGATCAGAGACACTCTGATTTTTTTGTGCAAAAGATAACTTAGTTCTTGATTCAGATTTTAATAAATGCGCTTCATGCAACTTTTATAAATCACAGAATTTGTTTGAAAGCTCACTATATTTATTACTTAAAGAGTTATATTTAAGAGTTAGAGCCAAGTGTTCATTCTCTAATTCTTTATTTCTTATTGCCAGTTGAGATATGTTCAATGTCAAGGACAAAATTGTATCACTTGTGAGCTTAATTTTCTGTTCCTCAAACTCAGTCATTCTATTCCATAATGCTGAAACAATTCTATGGACAGTTGGGTTATTATTAAAATACTCCACATCTTCCTTCTCAATTTTTTCACTGTTTTGTGAAATTCTCATCTCACTAATAAGTGGTGATAACTGAGGATTAACTGTATTATTATTATAAATAGTACTGTTGTTATTAACAAAAGATAAATCAGGTGTATCTACATCAAAACCTAATTGTCTTAAGTCTTCCTCAATTTTCTGTACAGATTTTACGTCAATAACATTACCTATATTGTAATCATCAGTATTGTGTTTAATCTGAGAGGGTAATCTACTTACCATGGGATAGGAGCAAGCCCTGACTTTTGGCACTTTTGTTTTCCTTTTTAAGGGTGAGCTGAGGCAATCTGATGAGGGGGTTGATCCCCGTTGCATTTGTAGCTGGACCACTGCTGATGGAACCAATCCCACTTCCATTTCTCTACCAAGATTTTTTCCTGGGAATGATGTGACCCTCCTTGTGTAGGGGGTTGTTGGCTTGGCTGCCCTACCTCTAACTCTGCCAAGGTTTGATTCATTTGTTGGAACCCCACCTTGCAGTTGTTTTGAAACTGCTCTACCTCCTTTAGCATGGTAGACTTTGATTCCTCTAGTTTCAGAACCTTCCTGGCCAGATGGGACAGTTGATCCTGCAGAGGAGGTGAAGTCTTTTTTATTGTTATCTTTTTTAGAAGGGCATCCTTTTCCTCTATACTCATAGACTCTGGTTGTCAGGCTAAGATCAACTAAATGGACATGAACTAGCTTGAAAAGTCTTTTTCTAGAAGATTTAAATGGTCCTATATGAATACTGTAGTATAAATCCAACAAATAGTAAAATATAATTCAAAATAAAGGTTTCAGTAATATAATTCTCACTATTCTTATATGTGGCTTACAATCTTTTTAGTTGGTAGAAAAATAGATTCAATAATTTCAGATACTATTCAAAAGTCTTATAAAAGTACTAATTGAATTGTATTGTAATTTTTTTGGTTATATTGGATAAATTGAAGTGATAAAGAATGTCGAAAACAAGACCCAAAAACCTCCTCCTTTTATACACACTGAGTTCCCCAATAAATCCCTTGATGTACCATCCAATACACTGTCAATGACGCCTCAAACAACTAATAGACCTCTCCATCAACATTCCTAGTGACCTATAACATAATTAGACAAGTAGAAACCACAAAAATCCTATTAATAATAAGGGAGATCCATCAAAATTAAAGAAAAGACAAAAAGAGAGTATATGCGTATAAAAAAATGATATAAAAGACTAAAGGAGACTTTTTTTAAGGTTAATTATAGCTTAATAATAAGGGGAATCTACTGTAGAAATGGAGGGGCTAATCCTGACATTATACTACGTGAAATTCCCATCCAAAAATAACCAATATTGACTGAGAAACCACCCAAAAACTTAAAAAAGAGCGTGAGATGTGGGGTAACTACATGCAGTCCTTGGCAGGCGCTTGCACGGGTAGATCATTGACTAAATTTAGGCGAATTTAAGCGTGGTTATGAAATAAGGTGCCAATAGTGAGGTTATTAATGAAATTAGTGCATATAAACAAGGTCAATGCACTATTAATTAAGCTAGGACACTAAATAAGCGCCTGTCGCCTATTTTAGTGTGTTTCCCCACAGTGGGCGTAGAATTTGGGGTAATTATAGTGTGAGAAAGCTAAATTTTCTAAAAATGAAGCTATTCACATGGGAAAAAGCAGGCAGTATGTGGCCAGTACACAGAAGCCATTTCTGGCATAAAAAACACCAAATTTTAAAAGTGTTATTTTTATGCTTTTAAATAGCCAAATCAATAGTCCTAAATGAGCCCAATTGATCTGTCAAAGCGCATTTTTGATATTCTCAATTTTATAGCGCATATAGTCAACTTTTAAGTGAAATAAAGCACATTTCTTGTTTTTTTGCATAAAACGATGAATATAACAGCTTTAAGTGTACTTAAAAATTATGTAGCCTTATACTTAAGGTTCTTAAGATTACCCTAACATATTCCAACTTAATATCAAGTAAATAAGACCTGTAAAAGGTGGATATATGCATGTATATAAGGTGTTATAATGGCATTTTTTGTGTATTTATCATAATTTTACTTATGTATACTATTTGTGTACTCTTATTTATTCTTCCCATGTATAGTTCATGTGTTTAACATAACTTATAAGCAATTTTTACTCATTCCTGGGTATATAAAGGCTGACACTGGTTGTGGGTAGGATTTACCTTCCATGGTGATGTCCTGGAGCAATGTTTTTAGCTTTAGACCTGGTGTTTTAAGCAGGTTTTTCACTTAAATTGTCCTGTGGAGCACTAATTGTGTCTTAAATAAAAAAATTTTACATCTACAAAAGGGAAAACCTATATGGTAATTAGTAGACAAAAATATTAGCAATACAATTACTAATAAAAGCACTGGAGCTTACCCTGAATTTATATCTTCAATTATTTAAATAAAATATAAGAAAAATTTGAAAAAAATCTGTTAAAAACAAAATAATAAGTTTAACTAGACCTTTATAAGGGTGAACAATTAGCTCACCAATCTTTAACCAAATACAAATTTAATTGGGTGTTATATTGGTTACCAAATACCAAGTGAAATTTGATTTATATTGGGTACAGTTACTACTGTAAATACCTAATTTTTATTATAAAAAATTAGTAGAATTATTATAAGGGTTCTTTTCCGCAATCACTGAGCTATAATGACCCACTAATGTGCTGCAGACCCAAATATTTGGTTTTTTGAGATGTACTAGAGTAAAAATAATGTCCTAAGGCTTAAACTAAATAATAAGTAATAATTAAGGAAAGACCCCCAATTGTCAGTGTGTGCTAGTATCTAAGTATGATTTAATAGTAAATATTAATAGTCCAACTAATTATTGATAAATGATTTAGTGATTAAACCTCAGGGAAAGACTAATAAAATAGTTTTTCTCAATATAAACTCACAATACTTGGATTTTTATGTGCGCTAGTGGTGTAAAATAGATCAATAAAATATAGTTACAGCTTATATAAAAATAATATCAATCTATAAATGCTTTATAATATATTTATATATGATAATAATTGTGTTTCAGTGTTTATTTGAAGTGTAGTAAGTAATTTATGTCCAATAACCTGTCATATCCTCCCTTACTTATACCAAAATCCACTGGAGTGCACAGACCTTCAATCCAGATGATGTCACTGCTATCCCCGGCAATTAAAGAACTGTGAGGGCCCATAACCTCCCCATGGCGTCCACTTCAAGCAGATTCAACACCCAGACCTTCAGTAAGGACCCTCCATCACAATTAATGATACCACAGACCCATACCATAAATAGAATAAACAGATAAATGTGGATACCATAAAGAAACAGGTAAAATAACTCATCCAAAGAGTATATAATGAAACCCAAAGCATATAAAAGAAAAAAATTAACTGTCCAAGCCCCCAATAACATCCCCAAGCATCCATATTAACCCAGTAATCATATCCCAACTCATAAATCTGTGAAAATCCATCCAAGGAAGCAGATTAAGTTGTCCAAACTGGATATATGTGCCTAAAATAGGTGTATATGCTTGTGTAGGAATTGTGAGTCCACTGGATTCATCCATATGAAATAAAATAAGCAGAAAAATAAAGGCTATAGGCTATTAAAAGGTTAAAACCCACTTATAGACCTAAATATGCATAATATAACTACATATTTCACTGAATATGAGGTTTATGTATACATATAAGCTTATGTATGCCTATAATTACTTAATATCACTTAAGATAAGTATATTATGACTCCATTAACACCTTAATAAGTTATATTAGGCTATGGATAAGCTATTTAAACTACTATAAGTCATATAATAGTGTAATAATTATATATATATGTATTATAACCTTATATATATAAGTATTTTAACCATATTTTTAAGTAATAAGCTTAATGTTATTAAGGTTATCTTATTTTAACCATAAGAAATACTCAGTCCTGGGGATACCTAGGCTGACATAACTGCTCTGTATTGACCACAAGATCCCCCTTACTGAATAATCTAGAAATTACCACAGCCAAGGATGAAGAGGTAGCTATTAATACAACTAAATATCTCTCTATTCTAGGTGCTCTCAGCTATGTGGAAGTGGCTCCTAGGCCAGATATGTCTTTCCCTGTCAATTTTTTAGCACATTTATCCTCCAAAACCACTGCCATTCACTAAATTGCTTTAAACCACCTGCTCAGATATGTCCAACACACTGACAACCCATGTCTCCACATTCATCCTGACCAAAATTCTCTGCTTGAACTCATCTCCTTTTCTGATTCCACTTTGAAGAATTCTCCAGAGCTCAACGTGGACATATCCTTCTCCTCAATTCTTGCCCTATTGTGTGGACCTCAAGACACAAATTGATGGTTAGTGATTCATCATGCACTTTTTGAATATTTGGCACTTGGTGGTGGTATGAAGGATACCATTTGGATCTCAAATCTTAGTAAAGACATATTTCCTGATATTCCCCCAATCAAAATCTTCTGTAAAAACAAAGGAGCAATTGCCAATGCAAAAGAAAATCCAGGAAACAAGAGGACATGGCACATGGATAGGTGTTTCTATATTGTGAATGAACAGATATTCCTTAAAAAAGCTACTTTGGAATGGGTTCCCACTTCTCAAATTCATGCAGATATACTCACAAAATCACTGGGTACATCTCTGACAATGCTTAGAAGGAAGGATGTCTGTGTGTGGTGATGAAGTTATGTCTTCTTTCCTTTTATCTTTATTTTTCTTGCTTTATTTTTTGGTTAATTTCATTTCCTTTTCTTTCTGGTTTTGGAGTTGGTTATGCATGAATGGGGGGATATCAGTAATTTTTTAATAACTAAGTGTGGGGATGTTAAATCAATAGGACTATGTACTTAGTTATGTATGAATGTATATAGTCTGTAGTCGTGGTGTCTCCTGTTCTCCAGTTCTTTCCGGAGTTCTACAGGCTGACACTGTGCTACAAAAACCTCACCATTACATACATATTATACTAGCAGTATTTTTCACTCAATCAAGTTAGAAGTATCATTCACTTGTATGATAGCAGTGTCAGCAATTCATCCAGAGTGAAACATTAGTATTTCATTACTCACCTATGGTAGCAGTGTCAGTGCTTCATCCGGAGTGAACCAGAGTTAGACACGTCAGCTGCACCACAGACTATATACACCTTATGTAATTAACAATCACTAAGCTATCATACTACACATAACACCCCCCTCTTAGTGATTTCCCTATAACCATCCCTTTCCAAAAACAAGTAGAGAAAGTTGAAAGTAAATAAAAAGAAAAGAAAATAAGGAAAAACATAGAAACTAGAAAACCCCTAATAAATATATCTTCTCCTTCCAAACATTTGGTCCCAAATTCTTTGTCAACAAATCTGCCACCTGATCTTTAGTTGATACCCATTTAATGTTAATATCACGTTGATGAACTTGTTCATTCACAAAATAGAAATCTCTGCCAACATGCCTACAACGTTTGTCAGAGGGGTTACCAGTAGCTGCTACAATTGCACCTTTGTTGTTTCAATACAGAGCTGTTGGGCCATGGCACAAATCCACTTCACATAGAAGGTTAAACATCCAAAGATCTTGACATGTTGAACTTGACATTGCCATTAATTCTGAGTGAAGTGAAGCTGTGGCCACCCTTGATTGATGCTTTGATTGCCATAAGATAGGACAGTTTTTTACCTGAAGAACATGACCACCTGTAGCCCTAGCAAATTCGCCACCCCAAGTAGCATCACAATAAACTTTTGTAGATGGATTAGGATTTATTGTTGGGAAAAGATGAAATTTCATGTCTTTGGTAAATTGTAGATATCTCAGCAAATGATTAAGCACATCCCATTCAGATTTACCTGGTCTTGATGCATAACGTGCCATGAAGTTGACAGGATATGCCAAATCAGGCCTTGATCCAGCTACAAGATATGATAAAGAACCAATAATAGACAGAAAATTGAGAGGTTTCAGTGGAGGATGAGATTTTTCCTTTAAAGACACCAAAGAAAGACCCATTTGTAAAGGTGAGTGAGAGTTAAGACCAGCTGGATTGTGTAAATTCAGAATTTTGTTGACAAGAGCTGGTTGGTGGATAGTGAAACCTTTGAGACATCGTGAAAGTGCTAGACCAACAATAGAAGAGATACCATCAGACCATTTTACCTTCAAACTACTTCCCATATCCATTTCCAACTCACTCAAAACTGCATCACTACTCCCTACCACCACACCATCACCTACATGAATCCACAACATTCCCTTAGAACCCTCTTTTTCTAGCACATATACACTTGCATCCTGATTTCTTGATCTGTAACCCAAATTTGCCAAAATTTTGTTGAGATGTTTCCACCAACATCTGGCTGCTTGCTTAGTACCATAAAGAGCTTTCCTAAGTTTGCAGACATGAGTTAGATTAACGGAATCAAAACCTTTGGGTTGCTTGACATAAATTTCTTCCTCAAGATCACTGTGGAGATAGGCTGAAGTGACATCTAAAGTTTTGATTGGCCAGTTGTAGGTAGCAGCTAGGGTGAGAATCAGACGCAGAGAAGCAAAAGTGGCTGTGGGAGCAAAAGTGTTGTTAAAATTAACACCTTCTATTTGTTTGAAACCTTGAGCTACATATCTTGCCTTGTGTTTGATGATCTTCCCAAATTCATCTCTTTTTAGAGTGAAAACCCATCGAGCACCTGTGACAGTTTTTCCAGGAGGAAGAGGAACAATATCCCAAACTTTCATGTTAGACATGTTGTCTAATTCCTGAAGACAAGCTGACTCCCATTCAATTGCGTCTGGACACTTCATTTCTTGTTTGAAAGTTTGAGGTAGGTGGTCAGAAAGTTCTTAAGAATTATTGTTAATAAAATCAACCAAGACATCTTGGGTAGCAATAGTTTCTTCTGCTGTAAAATCACCAAATTTCAGTTGTTTCAAAATAAATGCTAGGTCACCTTTAGAATGAAATATGGCCGGATGTGAAACTGTAAGTGTTTTGGTATTGTCCTTGTCTCCTTCAGGGATGAAATTTGCCATTTCAGATTTAACAAAAGAATTAGACTCTGGATGCCGAAAAATCCAACCTTTACCACCATCAATAAAACCAACAACCCTGCAACGCATAGCCCAGAACTCCATTCTGGTTCTTTTTTCAGTTGGAATGTTCACATATGCCCATTGACCAAAAATTTTGACAGGAGATAAGTCTGATTTTTTGTTGAAAATGATTTGGTATGGGGCACTGTCAGTAACTCTCACATTTGGTAATTTATTGTGAAGGAAAGAAGCCCAACAATAAGCAAAAGTCCAGAAAGTGGGAGGCAGATTTGATGCAAGAAGGATTGTTCTGGAAATTTCACCAATGGTTTCATTGGATCTTTCAGCCATTCAATTCTGTTCATGGTGATAAGGCATAGAGTGTTTATCAGCCGGGGGTCTAGAAGATTTGAGAAGTGAAAAGGAATAATAAAGAAGAGAAATGGAAATAACAAGGTAATAATATAAAATGAAATAAAATAAATATAATTTGAGAGAATAGGACGACAATTTGATTGAGAGATGACAAAAGTTGTAAGTATTTAAGTTAAGTTACAAATATTATTAATAATAGTAATTGTTTAAAAGCACGTCAGTTTAATGTGAGTATTATAAGTCTTAAAACAACCAATAATTATTTATATTGTATTTAAATTAGATGTAGTGTACTAATAAAAATAGTAAATATAGAAATATAATTAAGATATGTTGAATGATTGTATAGTAAGTAAGTGATGAGCTACCAGATGGACTTCTAAAGCCCTTTTATAGGCAAGAGGACATTCTGGAGCATTCCAAAAGTATATACAAAAGGTAAAATTATGTGAAATAATTAATTTAAAAGAATCTAATTTAAAAACATAAAAAATAAATCCATTAATAAATAAATATCCGTTCCCATTAGTAATCCCTAAAAAGAATAGAATTAATATAACAACTAACTACGTGAATATAAAAAATATGAGAACTATGAGAAAAAATCTAAAGAAGGAATACCAATGACTAGAAAAGTATAATTAAAATAAAAGGAAGTATTTTTACGGTTTTAAATAAGCTTAACTAAGTAAAAATAATATTAATTTAACTATTTCAAGTAAGTGAACTATTAAATCAATTGAACAGCTAATTACGTCAATACAGGAACCTTTTAACATGAGAATTTGAATTTAAACATATTAAATTAATATAGTAATATTGGTAACAAAATTAGGGGTCACAGAAGCGCCAAATATTGATGGATATTATTATATGATAGGTTGTATTTAGTTTTATATAAATGTTATTATTTTAAAAAATTGTAATTACTGTGTAGATTAAATTTACACTGATAATATAATTTTAAATAATTTATTTATACATATAAATCACACCATAGTATTATAGAATATTATATTTATTTATGTAATACAATTTATTTAATAATAAAATTAAGTATAATATTTTATTTTATTCACAAAACATTTATAATTTTATTTTAAATAACTTTTTGTATTTACATAAGGTTATTCCTTTACAGTAATTTATTATATAAATTACTGGACTCCTGAGATAGCCTGGCTGACAGTGTTCATGGAGGATACCGTGTTGGGAAAGGTATTCAGAGAATTTCTTGTTCATGTATTCTTTGCCATTGTCAGTTCTGAGGATTTTTAGACATTGATTAGTGATGTTTTCTAAGCGAGTTTTGAAGTTGATAAAAGCATCAAAAACATCTGATTTCTTTTTTAGAACAAAAACTTCCCCATAATTTGAGAAGGATTCTCTGAAGGTAGCTACATAGACTTCACCTTTATCAGTGACATTGACCATGGACCCCACTAAATCCATGAGCTAATGGGTGCTCTTGGATTTCTTTCACGTGTTTTTACTTTTGCTTTTTGACACAGCACAAACATCACAGTGTAATCTGCATGAAGGGACGTTGTGGTATGTGCCTTTCAGGGAGTGTGGTTTTGGACCAATCAGCGCGCGTAGTCCAGGAAGAACAAAAGGGGATTTAGCGCCGTAGATAGTATTAAAATATAATATGTATTTGTGTGTTTCAAAGAAAGGGAAATAGAAGCACAAAAAAGGATTTAGGGTCTGTGCGCTCGGATTTTTCAGCGGGATGTGCTGCACAATGGGGAATTGTGTGTTATTGATTTAGGACCGCAAGCGCTAAACAATATGGATTTGGATTTTCCAATAATTGTGTGTTACGCATTAAGGAAGTAGTTATGGCTTAAGGAGGAATCAAGTGCATAATATACTGCACTGCGGCAAGTGCTATAATTACTGAGACAAGTAACATAAGTTGCAGAGTCTAACTAGTCAAGTAAATTACCAGAACTATCAAATAGTAATTAGGCAAGGAGCATGGGGACTCAATCACAAAAGAAAACTACCCAAGAGTCAAGGCAACTAGGATCAGCTTTAGAATGGGTCAAACCTGGAAGTAGCGCTGAAACAAAACAAAGGTATAGTCAAGAGCGCATATATGGAGTATGAGTGAAACAAGTTAAAAACTAGTGTTAGTAAGCATAGGGTGCAATTAGGTGCTGTAGTTGCTACAAGAGGTGTACGTAGTTTACTAATAGAATAGTTATTGTTTTACTAATGTGGCGCTAGAGCTAGCGCTGGAGATCCACTAGGGAACTGTGTCTTGAGCACTGGAAAAATATAAAAAGGAGGACTATTTGATAGGGATAAAGGGAATCCAGTTGGAAAATAATAACAATTGACAGATAATTAGTTAACATACGATTAGTTAATAATTGTGAAGTCAAGTATAAGATATTAATTTTTCTGTGGTCATTTGTTTGAGAATAATATTAGAGATATTTCTGAGTCTTTGTCATTTGTGCATCTGTGTGTGTATTTCATATAGTATAGTGGAAGAACGCAGCATAGAGAGAATGTATATATATTCAGTAGGATTGACTATTATTAGAGTTATTTTTTTGCTATAATAAGGCATATTCAAAGAGAGAGCTTCAAGAGGGAGTAGCTGTGGATATTAGCCCTTGTTAAGAATAGAAATATACAGATAGTAATATTTGTTTTTCCTGATCTTTAACCTATCTCTCAACTTATAAACTTTCTAATCAGATATTTGTGTTACACATTATTGCCCTGTCTTTAAAAATAAGAGTGGCAGGCGCTTCTTTTTAGAAGTTAAAAAGGAGAACCAACCCATCTTGCATTGTGTCTACTGCTTAGTACTTTAGAACTCTCTACAACGTAAGACGGCACATTTTTGCAAAGACCTTTTTTGGAAAGTCTTCTCAAAAACCTGGTGCTCGTATGTCCAAGACAACAATGCCAATCCATGATTGAGTCAGGAACTGCTGTTGGATAAGGAATTTTTGAAGGGGGTGGGGGAGAAAAAGGGGCAGGAAGGGTAGCAGAAGATAAAAAGTTAAAATAATTCATTTCAAAAACATTAGTCTCTAGTGCACAAGGATAGACTAGATCAATAGTCCATTTTTGACCAGAAGAAGATTTAAGAGCTAGAAATAATATTTTTTTGTTTTTTGAGATAACATAATCATGATTTTGATTAAAAGAAAGAGAAATGCCATTATCTAAATAATCAAAAGGAGAAATAAGAGTGGATTTTTCCCTATCACAATAGAAAAAACCTTTGATTGTAACCAATTCTCCATCACATCCTTAAATGAACATGTTTCTGTGACCAGTAATGAAAGCATCACCAGAGTCAGTTGCAGTTTTGACTGGAATAGGAGTATCCAAAGTTCTGAATTCAGAGAGAAGACGTACATCACCAGTGACATGATGTGTGGCACCAGAGTCAAAAACATCTTGACAATCTTTACTGTCTTGCTCTTCAGTCCAGCTATCAGTACCAAAATCTATTGCTTTCAAAGCAGTAGTGAGAACATCTAGCACTTTGCAGCTGATTTTGTTTAAGCAGGGTTTTGATGAACTTTGAGCTGGCTGCTTTCCCTTCCTATTGTTCAGTGCCTTTCGTACAAGATTCATATATTCCTTGTTGTCCTGAGAAAAAGCTTCACGTTGTCCCCAAACCGCTACATTAAAAATTTTACTGTTGGGATCATATGGACAAGTGTTCTGGAAGTGTTCAGAGGATTTTCAGTAAAAACAGGAATATTCAGGTTTTCTATTTCCAGGGAGGTAGCTGTCCATGTGGCCTTTTTTGAAAGCCATAGATGAAACAGATACAGTTTCAGTTGCCAGTTCAAAAGCTGTGGAAAGGGTAGGGGCATTGGAGGAAGATTGAGATGAATTGATAAATGAATTTAGAAGAACATTGATCATGTCATCAAAAGAGGGTTGAGAGATGTCTTTTTGCAATTTAAAATGACAATTTTCTTCAGTGAAAAGATGATTAACTGATAACGATAATACGATTTGGGTGAAAACTGCTGCCATTTCATCAAAACCAAAAACAAAACCTGATTGTTGAACTGCCTCTAAAAGTGACTTAACTTTTGCTCCATGTTCCATGACATTTGTGAAAGGGGGGTTTTTAATATTCAAAAAATCATTAAATAGAGCCATGTGAGCAGTGTGAGATGCCTTATCAAACTTGGAGCTGAGAATCGAAAATGCTTTATAGCTTGTAATTCCAATGTCAATGAAACCCTGAAATTTTTTGTCAATGGTGTTGTAAATTGTATGCCAACTCATTTTGTCTTCAAATTTTGTTGTACTGTCTTTTATGGCATTAGCATCTGATATATATTTTGTTGAACGTATATGGCCCACTAAAAAAATGTTAATGTTTTTTACCTAAGTCTTCCAGTTAGAGCCATTGTTTTTTAATTTAGACATTTTATTAGTTCTCTGAACAATTACATCTATAACTTCTGCACACTCTTTGCCTTTGTAAGTTTCAAGTGGGGCATTATCATTATCAGGATCAGATAGAAATGAATCGTCACTTTGTGATGATTCCGAGATAGTGCACAGTGCAAAATTGGTTCTTGCAAGACGCAATGTCAACACACGTGTAAAACGGTGTCTCGATCTTCGCGTATGCAAACCATCGTTGTGTCACAAAGCCATGGAGCTAAGTATAAAGTGAGGGGGTGGGTCACAAAGGGAGCTAGGGTGTAGAGGTAAGTTGGGAGAGGAGAATAGGTGAGGTGGGGGTAAATCTGGGGCAGTATTTGTGGAGGGATTTGTTGGAGGGGTTAATGTTGATTGGCAAGCAGTGCTCACGCTCTTTCTAGAAGAAGTCAGTGAAGATGGATTACCTGAGAATGAACGCAATCAGTGTCTTGCACAGATATTTAAATTTGATGGAATATTAAGATTTTTCAATTCTCGGCTAAGAGTTGGTGGGCCTTCGCGAGCTAAGAGAGGGCGCGATTGGAAAGTATTAGGAGTATCAGGGGAAATCAGAATGGATTAAATGTCCAAAATAAAAGTTGGAGGAGCCTCAACACCCGTCGTTAGACATGTTTAATGTGAGGCAAGCACGGGGCACACAGAAAGATTCTGGGAAAATACAAAATTTGATTACTGCTAGTAACAAATTAGGGACAGCCCATAACCTATGGTAGCAGTGTCAGTGCTTCATCTGGAGTGAACTGGAGTTAGACGCATCAGCTGCACCACAGACTATATACACCTTATGTACTTAACAATCACTAAGCTATCATACTACACATAACAACTCAAATCAGTTAGAAGTATCTCTTGTTCAAAAAGTTAGCAGTATCATTCCCTCAATCAAGTTAGCAGTATCACTTGCTCACTCTCATTATTCTTAAAAGTTAGGCTTAGAATCACATTATTTTTGTTGTAAACGTTGTCTAATAGGTGCGGTATAACTATTGTTGCCAGATAACTGTCTCCAAAAGATATGGCTCATCTTTTCTAAAGATGGAGCATGCCTGATGTGTATGGTGTGTCCGACTAGACATTCCCTCTGGGAAAACCACTTTTAGATTAATCAAGGGGACTGGATTTTAACAAACTTTCTGTATAGTTTTCTGACTGTAGAAATAAGATTTTAGAAACAGAAGTCACACATGTAACATCTTTAAAATCTACATTTCAAATTAATGAAAAATCCTCACTCCTTAGTGTTATGCCACTTGGACTATGTACTTAGTTATGTCTGTTTTGTATATAGCCTGTAGTTGCGGCGTCCCCTGTTCTCCGGTTCTTTCCGGAGTTCTACAGGCTGACACTGTGCTACAGGTTATGGGCTGTACCTGCGGGCATTTAAACATTAGCCATAAAAACTCCACAACGTTAGCGACACTAGAAATGTTAGTAGCCCAAAGACCCCCAGCGCATGTCTGAAAAAGACTCACCATCCCATGCTTGTAAAATAAAATCTACCCAAATCCCTTGCTCATTCTCTAACCGAGAGCTGAGAAGCATTGGTATTGACCCCCTTGATCCCTCTATTTATCCCTCTACCTCGCGTGCCTTGCGCACTCACTCTGAAAGGCAAACTGTCACACCTTCCCCTACCCTTACCCCTATACCATCCATCCCTCCCACTTCACATAAAATACATTTTCCCCACTCCTCACCTCTAGCAGCGCAAACCACATATAGTGGCCCTGCAACACTTGCTACTCCAACACCGCACCCCATCTATTCCCCACCAAGCAATATACTCCCAGTACCTCCCCCTAATCCATCTCACCTTTTGGAAACTACCCCTACCCCTACCCCAATTGAAGATTTTACCTGAGCAATTGGGGTCTTATCACTTAATCCCCCCCCTCAGAGCAGAACATGGCAAATAACAATCCGTCATTGTCGACTGCACATGGTGGCTCCATCTCCCCATTCTGTCATCCTGCCACACCACATATAGCCACTCATACACAAACCATTGGCATTCTTGAGCGCCAACATACCTTAAGGAATGTAATAGAATTCACTAAATCTACCCCCAACCTTGAATTTTCTGGGAGCAACTATTCCATCTGGCACAGTAATGTAATGGTACTCATTAAAGATTTTGGTGGCACGCAAGCTTATGCAATAAATGATGAGACTGGGTCTGATGAATTTGAAGATAGAGTGACCCATCTGATTCTTTTGCACTCAATATCCCCCAAATTGCACCTTGAAATTTCAACAGATTGGAAAGCACGTCAGACATATCTTCACATCAGTAATAAGTTCACTAGATCCACTCACACTTCTATCATGACAGCTATCTGCAATTTCATCAATCTAAAACAAACTCAGTTTACATCACACAGAAATTATTTAGAGGCTTTTAACAAGTATTTTGATGAAATTGAGAGAAAAGGAATTGTTTTCGACAACAAAGTTTTCAAAGCTCTTATGTCACATACCTTGCTGCTGTCATCTCTTAAGGATCTTTACGTTGATCTTTGTGTTGCCTTGGATAATTGCACGGACTCAAAAACAGTCACCTTTGAAGATTTCTGCCAACTCATGCCAACTTTAGTCCAGAACAGAGTAGATAGGGACATTATATTGCCGACTCCTACTAACTCTTTATGTGCAGAACCTGTCCTCGATTCTGCAACTCAACACCAATGCCAAACTGATTCCTACATACCTTCTGGCGCCCAGAGACAATGTCACAAATGCAAATCAATTGCCCATTCTGTGTTTCACTACCCCTATAATCCTTATTCCTTAAACTTTTCTCCTAAACTCTACATCATGTGGGAATGTGCTATAATATATGCATCCAATCCTAATGCAAGAAACAAGCTGATTCACATACCTTTTAAGTGACCTCAACCCAGACCTATAAGAGGCAAAGACATTCAGATTGAAGCAGAAGAAATCACTATTTTTGAAAAAAATATAGAGGCATTATATGAGCAAGTTGCGCATATTGATCTAAACAGTGAAGAATGGTCACCTGAAGCTGTTGTGGGGAATGTGGCAATTCTGGATACTGGAGCCACCCATCATGTCACTGGTAATGTGAGCATCCTCAGAAATTTCAAAATTCTTAAAAATCAAATCCCCATCAAAGTAGCAACTAATTTCCCTTCTTCATTCATTACTGGTATAGGTGATTTGAAAATAAAGGAAGATGGAAAAATTGTCACAATAACAAATGTTTTTTACTGTCCAGATGTTAGGACCACTCTTCTTTCTCTTTTTGATTTGGTGGATTGTGGTTTCTGTTTTGGTTTATGTCCTGAAAACAAAAATTTAGAGATTTATTTTAAAGAGGATCTAATTATGACAGGGTGTGTTGAAAGTACAAGGAGGCGTTGTATTCTTGATGTAATTAGTGTTAGTACTTGCAATCCAAATGATATTTCTCCTTATCATTATTCCTTGCACCTGTCACTTTTACGCACTATAAAAAATAATGACCAAATAAACCATCCACCAGCAGCAAAAGGGTCTTTCATGGATTGGCATAGAAGACTAGGCCATACCAGTGAAAATACCATTAGAAATAACATCAAAACTGGAATTGGTACTGGCTTGCCCCTTTCTATGCCACCAGGTAAGATTGACTACAAAGACTGTCTGATAGCAAAGAGCACCAGAAAACCATCAGAAATAAGAGAATCACGACCTGAATCTTTGATGAGCCTTATTGTTGGCAACCTGGTTGGTCCTATGGATCCTACTATCCATGGTGCAAGATGGGCAGCTATTTTCAGGGAGAGTTCAACCTCTTATGGTGAAGTTTTTCTACTCAATGCCAAATCTGAAGCTACTTCTGCTTTTTTTACCTTTTATAAAAAGCTGGAAAATGTTACTGGTAAGAAATTACAAGCACTACAAACTGATGGGGGGGAAATGCACAGTAAACAGATGGCTCAGATCCTTGCTGATATTGGTGCTACTCACAAAATTACATGTCCTCACCACCAGGAGCAAAATGAATCAGCTGAACGGTTCAACAGAACAGTTGGAGACATTGCTAGGACTATTCTGCTAGCAAGTGAACTACCTGAATGCTTCTGGGGTCTGGCATACAAATGGGCAGCTCATGTTCACAACAGGCTCCCAAAAATTAAGACTGGTGATAAAACTCCCCTGAAACTCATGTACAACTGTGACCCAACTTAATCAAACCTCAGAATATTTGGTGAAACAGCTTTTGTCCATATCCATAAAGAAACCAGACACAAACTGGACCAACGTGCTTTTGTTTGTAAGTGTGTAGGTTATTCTTTAAATAATGCAGGTTGGATTTTTTGGCACCCAGAGTCAAACTCCTTTTTTGAATCTGCTATGGCTGTTTTTCCTGGTGACCAACTTCCTGCTCACAAAGCTTCTTATCAACCACCACCATCCAAAGGCTCTCTTGATCATATCCTTAAAAATATGAAACTAGGTGATTTCAAGGATGAAAAACCCCTTATTTCTCAAGAAAAAGCTTTAAATGACAATGTAAAAAAAGGTTTTTCCCAATCTTCCATTATCCCCAGAACCCACTTGCAAGCTATGCTCTCACCTGAAAGTCGTGAATGGGACCAAGCTTGCAAAAGGGAACTGTTGAATATGAAAGATATGGATGTATGGTATGAAGAAAAGCTTCCTCCTGGCGCCAAACTAACCAATGCAAAATGGGTCTTCACCATCAAAAATCCTTCATCTAAATTACCTAC
Source organism: Hemileia vastatrix (assembly GCA_030280995.1). Taxonomy (NCBI): domain Eukaryota; kingdom Fungi; phylum Basidiomycota; class Pucciniomycetes; order Pucciniales; family Zaghouaniaceae; genus Hemileia; species Hemileia vastatrix. The sequence continues at coordinate 28,585,131 of JASXTE010000006.1, forward strand.
CTACAAAGCACAATATGTAGCCAAAGGTTTCTTGCAACAGTATGGTATTCATTTTACTGACACTTTTGCCCCTACTGCCACTTTTGCTTCACAACACATTCTCCTCACTTTAGCTGCTTATCACAAATGGCCAGTAAAATCTTTTGATGTCACTTCTGCTTACCTTCACAGCCCAATTGATGAAGCGATTTGGGTCCCCCTTCCTGAAGGTTACCAGCTACAAGCCTCTGGGAATGCACTACGTTTAAAGAAAGCCCTCTATGGTACAAAGCAAGCAGCAAGATGCTGGTGGCTTCATATAGCCAGCAAATTGGATGCCCTGGGGTACAAGGCAAGTCAGTATGATAAGAGTTTCTATGTTCTTAGGAAGAAGGGATGTTTGGGTGTGATATGGATTCATGTTAATGATGGTATAGTGACTGGAAGTAGTGAAGAGGTGTTGAAGGAATTGGAGGGTGGTTTGGATGGTAGTTTAAAGGTGAAGTGGAATGATAATGTGGATGGTATTGTAGGTGTGGCTATCAAAGAAGTTCCAGAAGGGTTTGATCTGCACAATTTTCAGCTCATTGACAAGATCCTAAGGACTCACAACCCTTCTGGATTAATCACAAGATCACCCCTACCAACTAATCTAGAAATCACCACTGCCAAGGATGAATATGTAGCTATTGATACAACTAAGTATCTCTCTATTTTAGGTGCTCTCAGTTATGTGGAAGTAGAAACTAGGACAGATCTATCTTTCCCTGTCAATTTTTTGGCACACTTCTCCTCCAAACCTACTGCCACTCACTGGATTGCTCTCAACCACCTGCTAAGATATGTTCAACACACCACCACCCTCTGTCTTCACATTCATCCTGACCAAAATTCACCACTTGAACTCCTATCTTTCTCTGATTCCACTTGGAATAACAAAGAATTCTCAAGAGTTAAAAGTGGACACCTGCTGCTCCTTAACTCTTGTTCAATTGTGTGGACATCAAGGCACCAGTTGACAGTAAGTGATTCTTCATGCACTGCTGAATATGTGGCACTTGGTAGTGGTATGAAAGATGCCATTTGGATCTCAAATCTTCTCAAAGATATATTTCCTGATATTCCCCCAATCAAGATCTTCTGTGACAACAGGTGCTATAGCCAATGCAAAAGATAACCCAGGCAACAAGAGGACACGGAATGTGGATAGGTGTTTCTATATTGTGAATGAAAAACTCTTTCTAAAAAAAGTAACATTGGAATGGGTTCCCACTGCTCAAATTTGTGCAGACATACTCACAAAATAACTGGGCCCATCTCTGACAATGCTTAGAAGGAAAGATGTCTGTAAGTGGTAATGGGGATATATATATATTTTCTTTCTTTTCTTATTTTTCTTTTATTTGTCTTATTTTTCTTATTTCATTTTATTTTATTTTGTTTTTCTTTTTTTTCTCTTTTCATTTTGGAGTTGGTAATGTTTGCATGGGGGGGACTCCAGTAATATCTTTCATAATTAAGTGGGGGGGATGTTATGCCACTTGGACTATGTACTTAGTTATGTCTGTTTTGTATATAACCTGTAGTCGCAGCATCCCCTGTTCTCCGGTTCTTTCAGGAGTTCTACAGGTAAGCAATGAATAAATAGGTTCTTTCCAGAGTTCTACAGGCTGACACCGTGCTACACTTAGATATGCCATTCATTTGCTAGAATTGGTAACAACAGATTTTATAGAGAGTCTACCAAATCCTTAGATACACTTTTTGTTAACTAGATTATGTAACAATAGATTCTGTAGATATCCTAATAACCTTAAGTTTAAAGGCACACCTACACCTGTAATTATTCTCTAGAGGATTAATCTTTGTTTCTATTAACATTTCGTTATACAAAGCATTACAACACAGCATCCAAAAAGCTGTGGAATTTGACTAACCTACATTAACTAGGTGCAGCTGCATTTCAAATCTGTCTCTGAATCTATATACACCTAAAACTCTTTTTTTCCAATGTTGAAAACTGCTGAAACATGTCCCACACCTGGACTTTTGATATTATTCTACCTGCTTGTCCAAAAAACAACCTTCATAGACTAAAAACTATTATCTAATTTTAATTTTCAACAGCTTACCATATCTATTCCAATTCAAAATTAAAAAAATCCACTGTGACTTTTTCTACATCTCATTCCTGTATTCCCCTTTTCAGTTTAAAATTTCCTAAACTCACTTTTATCTGTGTGCCTTAATGTCCTTCTACAAATGCTTTCAATCAAAAACTTCACCTTCCCCCAGCAACACATCACTCACTTCTGACACCTTACCATTGAAGTAATGTTTGTATGTCATTTTTTTATTTTGTACAACCTGACATAGAAAAGGGTCATAAAGGAAGGATACAAGCTAGGTGACTAAATACATGAGTGAAAAATAAAGTGGGCTACTAAGGAGCAAGGCGATTGAAAGGTTATAACGTGAAGTGGGTGACGTCCTGTTGGGGAAGGTGAAGTTTTTGATTGAAAGCATTTGCAGAAGGGCAATAAGGCAGACAGATAAGAATGAGGTTTGGAAGTTTCAAACAGAAAATGGGAATACAGAAATGAGATGTAGAAAAAGCAGCTGTGGAAAATTAGAATTGGATAATAGTTTTTTAATGCGTAAAAGTTGTTTTTTGAAAAAGCAGGTGGAATAATATCAAAAGACAAGCACCACAAAAAATCAAGTGGCACCTGCTAACAGGTGCCTATCCCTATATTCAGTTTTGATTTAAGAGTAAATTTGATTTGATATTGCGTGAGCTAGTGTGCTCATTGTTCAGTGCATAGTCTTTCCAGAAGAATTACAGCTGAGCTGAAATTGAGTTAAATCAAAGATAGGGATTGGCACCTGCTATCAGGTGCCCATGTTTTTTTTCTGGTGAAGGTGTGTGAAATGTGTTGGTAGTTTTCATTATTGGAAAATGAGTTTTAGGTACATCTATTTGGAAAAACCTTGCTCTTTTTTTGCCCCTCATCCCCGGCCAAAAGCAGGATAAGCTCATTTTTTTGGCAGGGCAGCACAGCAAGCTTTTTTCAAATAGCTGTATAAATTATGAAAATGCAGCTGGATCCAAACCTAGTGGGGTTTTTTCACACTTTACATTTTTTGCACGCTGCGTCAATGTGAAAAATTTGATCCAGAGAGGAAGCTCATTTGATATTTAAAATATATATAGATATATTAGGGGGTGTCAATTCTGGCAAATTCACACTTAACTTAAGTGTGGATTTCAAACCAAATCAGCACTTTTTGCATGATTTTTTCTTTACAACCACATGTTGGCCACAAAATCCTTCATTGCTCACCCCATCCCTCTCATATGTGATGCACAGACCTCTCCCCCTACCCATCAATCCTTGGCACACTCCCCACACTGAGATTTTCAACATTTTAGCCAGGCATGTTTTCCTTCTTTTTTATTTATTTTTTCAACCTCTTAATAGGGGGTATCAAAGTTATAAATTTGTAATCATTCAAAAGGTATTTCCCAACACAAAAAGAAAGCCACAAACTTGACATTAATTCTCAGTAAAAAGGTGTTTTGGGGGCAAAATATGGCATATTTTAAAATATAATCAAAGTTGATTTAAGGGAAAAAATAGTTATTTTAAAATGGAAGATTTCTAACTTTGATACCCCCTAATATCTTTTTTTTAAATATACCAGTTTCATAATGCCTCCCAGAAAATCCAACACTCAAAAGGTAACTCAAAAAAGTTATTCACCACAAAAGTCCCCACATTAAAGAAGCTCCTGAACTGAAAAAGGAAGATTATCTCATCACCACCAACTTCCTCAAAATTACATCAAATTAAAATGCATTTTTTGAATGCAAAAAGTCCAGTCATATTGGAAATCCACCATTTTCAAAGTTCAATGGCTTCTTGTTGATGTAAAATGAAGTAAAGAAGAAAGCAAAAGGGAGAATTAAAATCAATTCTAAGCAAATGAAGGAGAGATTCAAAAATTATCAATCAATATATTATAAGGCTCCTTTCACTTCCACTTCCACTAGTTTTGGTATTGATAATGTTGATTTTCAGACTGGAATTACTTCTGTTTCTGAAAAGTTGAATGTCTTGTGTCATTTTTAGGAGAAAATGGATATTCTTTTTGTTTCCAAATTTGATGTCAACCCTTTGTTTCTACATGATACTAGTAAGGATATACCCTCTGAATATAAACCATCCAATAATACTCCCAAAACACCTGTACTTCAAGGAAATCACTCCCCTGCAGCTTCTAACCATAGTTTAGTAGAAGATCATCCCAACTATCAAGAAGAAAAATTATTTTGAAGAAGATCTGAGTAATCAGAGCCCCAATATTTTGATGTTGTGGAACTCCAAAGTTGAGTATGACATTAGAAATTTGTGTGGAAACAGATGTGGGGCCTTCATTTAGTAGATGGGAATTGTTATTTTACATTTTATTTGAATTTATTATGATGAAAAGTTGGGTTGGTAAAAGATGGAAAATTGTTACCCTGAAAATCTGGCATAAAATGAATATCTTAGCTGTGAAAATAACTTAGAAAGAATAAAAAATCATATATGAAGAAGATCTAGTCTGTCTCTACCTTCTGGAACTTTTCTGGATTATTGTGAATTTTTTTTATGTTTATTATAATTTTACAGTTTTTGAATTTTTAAATATTTTACTTAACTTTATTAATTTTTTATTTGGTAATTAGTGATTCACAGTCTACCAAATTATAGTAAAATAATATTCAAATGCTAGAATGTTATTATTAATTTTTTTTTTTGATTTTTAGAGCTATTTTTAGATACATATTAGCTCTGGACACATCCAGGGGTAGTTAAGATATGTGACTAGGATTTGAATAGTTGGGCTGGAGATTTCAACTATGCATAGGTATTAGGTGTTAGAATATGAGTTAAAATTAGAGAAAAAAGGTTTAGAAGAAAAAAAACTATCATTAACATTAAATACAATTTTTACATCTTATAATATTTATTTTACATAACATTTCAAAAATATATACTTTTAGAGTACCATTTGATAGCTCTAATCCTTGGGAACACAAATTTGAAATCATTTTCATAAAATTATAACATATATAAATATATGAATTACTCTCATTTTAAGTATGTTTTCTCTGCTGTAACTGTTTGATGAATTTTAATTATTTTTCTTATATCACTGGTCCTGAAACATCTTAAACTCAAAAAACAAAATTGGTCAAAAAATCTTTTCTTTACAAATTTTAATGTTTAGCCTAGTTAATAAAACACTCACTTTTACTTAAAGGGACAGGTTTTTCTCTTACTTCTTAAAGTCCCTTAAATTCTACATACAGCAAGGTGACTGTAGGTTCAGTCTAGGTATCCACAGGACTCAGTATTTCTCATCTTTAAAATAAGATAGCCTTAATTTTATTAAGCTTATAAGTCAAATATATGGCTATTCTGCTCATATATATAATTATTATACTATTAAATGACTTATATTGGTTTAAATAGCATATTCATAGCCCCATAATACTAATTAAGGTGTTAATGTAGTCATACTATACTTATCTTAAGTGATATTTAATAATTATAGACATACATAAGCTTATATTTGTCAGCCTGTATATCCCCAGGACTGAGTAAAAAGTACTTATAAATTATTTTAAACACATGAACTATACATGGGAACAATAAATGAGATTACACGGATGGTATACATAAGTAAAATTATGATAATACACAAAAAATGCCATTATAACACCTTATATACACACATATATCCACCTTTTATAAGTCTTATGTACTTAACATTAAGCGGAATATGTTAAAGTAACCTTAAGAATCTTAATTATAAGGCTACATAATTTTTAAGTATAGTTAAAGCTGCTATTTTCATTGTTTTGTGCAAAAAACAAGAAATGCGCTTTATTTCACTTAAAAGTTGATTATATGTGCTATAAATTTAATAATATTTAAAATGCGCTTTAACAGTTCAATTTTTCTCATTTAGGACTATTTATTTGGCTAATTAAATGCATAAAAATAACACTTTTCAAATTTGGTGTTTTTTATGCCAGAAATGGCTTCTGTGTACTGGCCGCATACTGCCTGCATTTTTCCCATGTGAATAGCTTCATTTTTAGCAAAGTTAGCTTTTTCACACTATAATTACCCCACATTCTACGCCCACTGTTGCGAAACACACTAAAATAGGCAACAGGCGCTTATTTAGTGTCCTAGCTTAATTAATAATGCATTGACCCTCTTTGTATGCACTAATTTCATTAATAACCTCACTCTTGGCACCTTATTTCACTACCACGCTTAAATTGGCCTAAAATTAGTCAAGGATTTACCCGTTCTATCATCTGCCAATGACTGCATGTAGTTACCCCACATCTCAAGCCCTTTTTTGGGTTTCTAGGTGGTTTCTCAGTCAATTTTGGTCATTTTTGAATAAGAATTTCACGTAGTATAATGTCAGGATTAGCCCCATCATTTCTAAAGTGAATCCCCCTTATTATTAATCTCTTAATGACCTTAATTTTCACTCTTTAGTCTTTTATATTGATTTATAATACGCATATACTCTCTTTTTTACTTATTCTTTAATTTTGATGGATTTTCCCTATTATTTGTCACACGCCACGTGACACTCGAGGCGAAATCAACTCATTAAATCAATAATATCGAGTCCTAAATCTATACTCGAAGCGCAGAAAGCAATTCTCCATAGCAACTGCGATTTTCCTTTGTGTACTTACTATTTAACTGCGCTAGCCTAAACTCTAAATCTAAATTAGTCAATCTCCCAATAGGGTACATTAGTCCTTTTCAATAAGCGACGCACAGCGCTAGGTTCAACAAAATAGTACAGTAGTAGTTTTCATTAAAGTTTTTTTAATTAATTAAAAAGGGGTAAATTGAGCATGGACGGATATTTAGTGAAGAGGGTCTAAGTGTATGTTAGTAATGGTCAATGGAATGGGAATGGTGCGATGGAAGGGAGGTCAATGCGAGGAGGAACAAAGGATATAAAAGGGGTTGGGTATTTGGTTCGATATTCCTTAGAATTAAATTATAAAATCGTATTTACATTAATAGTGGTAAATTTTTAAAGTTAAAATCATTGTTATTGTATCTTTCTCTTATTTTCTCAATATTCATTTCTAAATCCTAAATCTTTGATTATTGAGTTTCCAACCCTTCGTGAGATTTTAAGAATTACTATTACCTCTGAAACTAGTCTATAATTCTTCTCGAACAAACCTCGAACCTGTAGCTATTACTTCGAGTGACCTTCGAATCATTTCCTCGAATCATTCCTCTGTGCTTCAAAGAAGTTTCTAAATCCCTCTTCTCACTTTCAGGAACATCCTCGACCTTGTGCGTAGGTTGTCCGGTGACAGTATAATTTAATTCTCCGTAGTTCTCATTCTTTGCACTACTACGTCCTTTTAGGTGTTTCTAAAATTTTAAATGGCACCTGTTCAACGCACTCCTCCTACAGGCGCTACTACTAGAGCTCGCCCTAGAGGCAGGCCAACAGCCACAAGGTCTGTTTCTCGCACTCACTCTTTGGAACCACTCGACCTTAGGGAACGGCAACATTCAGTTCAATCTGTAGAAGACATCCCACAAGATTTTGAGGATTCTAGTGACGAAGAAGAAGGAGAGGATACAATGCACGAGGCACCATCCGCCCCTGCCAATCACCCTTCTGGCCAATCCTCAGAACCTGGACCATCTAACTCTCTGGAAGATTTCATGAGAATTTTCATGAAAACCCTCTCAAATCCAACGTCTTCAGAGGGATCTAAGTTCAAAACTCCTTCTATGAAATCTCCCGACAAATTCAACGGAGATCACCCCAACAGATTGCGACCCTTCTTGCAAACCTGAAAGCTACTGTTCCATAATGACCCTCGAACCTTTAACAGCGACCGATCAAAGGTTGTTTACACTTCCTCATTCCTAGCAGGGAAAGCAGAAAGATGGTTCGAACCTTATCTGCTCATGCTTTCTTTGACAGAAACCCACTTACTTATCAATAATTGGGAAATGTTCGAAGACCAACTTTTTACGTTGTTTGGGGACCCTAATGAAACGGACAACGCCGAAATTGAACTTGATTTTCTTCGCATGAGTGATAATGGTAAAGCCTCTGAATATATCTAGAACTTCAGAGCACTTCAAACTCGAGTAGGTTGGAATGATGCTGCCCTTAAGTATCATTTCAAGAAAGGAATTCCTTCGAGGATTCTAGATCAATTAAATCTTCACAGTCAGAAGATGACTACTTTAACGGATTTAATGGATCGAACCCTCGAACTTGACGGTGTTTATCAAGGACGACTTCAACATCGTCGATATGCCAACAAATCTCAAGGCCTAAATTTTAAATCGGGACCTTCTTCACACCAACGACCAAATCAATCCTCCTCGACTCAATCCAAACCCAATAAGGGAAAGGATAAACCTCGACCAAAAGGCTCGACCCCAGGTGATATCAGCAAAGTACTGGATCCTAAAGGGGAACTTAAAGAAGCTGAGAGGAAGAGACGAGCAGATAATGGGTTATGTATGTATTGTGGGGGTAAGCACAAGTTGGAAGACTGTGTAAAGTTGAAGGAAAGAGAAGGTACTAGTTCAAAGTCAAAAAACTAGTAGATAGTTTACTTGTGTGCAAAGCAAACTATCTTATCTCTCCCAGTGCACAGAACCTCCATGTCTTAAGGACTGGAGTTGCCTTAAACCGCTTGAGATTCATTCTTTTTAAGGAGGATATCCCCTTCAGTTGTCTTATAGACTCTGGAGCTTCAATTTCTTTTGTTAGTTTATCTTTTGCGGAGAAGCTTCAACTAACATTTACAGATATCGATCGAACTCCAATCTATTTGGTCGAATCAAAGGAACCCAATTATTGGGTAAGTAAGAAAGTTTTATGGGTTTTCAACTTTCCGAACTTTCCCCCCTTCGAGTGGGAATTATCAGTCTTGGACGCCCCAAGGATGGACGATACCATTCTTGGCCATGACTTTTTAACGCATTGGAATCCCGAAATTGATTGGACTAGGGGATTGATCACCCCACGCTCTAAGTATATTTCTGATTCTTCAATGCAGGTCAATAGGGAGTTAAACAACCCGCCTGACAACGTCCTGCTAGAGGACAAGTCTCTGCCAGATGACTTGCAAGCATCTGATCCTTCTCTAAATGAGCAATTGGCTAACCCTTCTAGCTCAATGACTTCACTCAAAGAGGATTTAAATTGCCTCGAAGTAATCAAATTCTGCTCTCTCAATACAGGTATCCCCTCAACAGATTCTCTCGAAGATGAAGAGGACAACCAAATCAACCTTGAAGCCATTAAATCAACTCTACCTGAAATCTACCATGATTTCCTCGATGTTTTCTCAATCCGTAAGGCTAATAAGTTACCACCTCATCGACCCTACGATCATCAAATGGAGTTAATAGGCCCAGTACCTCCGGCAGGTCCTGTCTATTCTTTATCGAAGGACAAATCTCAAGTTCTTCGAGACTACATTGCAGAGAATGTAGCCAAAGGTTTCATCAGAGCCAGTAAATCTCCAACCAGCTCCCCTTTCCTTTTTGTAAAAAAGAAGGACGGTAGTCTTAGGTTGTGTGTTGACTATAGAAAGCTCAACACAGTCACGAAGAAGAATGCATATCCTGTTCCTCCTATGTCATTACTTCTTACCCTTTTCAATGGTGCTAATTTCTTTTCTAAAATTGATCTTAGAGGCGCTTACAATCTTATTCGCATTGCGGAAGGTCATGAACCACTGACTGCAATGCGCACTAGATTTGGTAGTTTTGAATATCTAGTTATGCCTTTTGGATTATGTAACGCACCTTCAACTTTTTCAAACTTTTGTTAATGATATCTTTCAAGATGTTTTTGAACAATTTGTAGTAGTCTATTTAGATGATATTTTAATATTCTCGAAAACACTGGATGAACATATTCATCATGTTCGACAGGTCCTAAATCGTCTTTGAGATCATGGTCTCTACGCCAAGCATAATAAATGCGAATTCCACCTCAAATCAATTGATTTCTTGGGTTTTAAATTCTCCACTGACGGTTTAGTCATGGATGACAAAAAAGTCCAGAAAATCCTGGAATGGCCTGAGCCCAAAAACATTAAATTGCTCCAAGGATTTTTGGGTTTTGCAAACTTCTATAGAAGATTTATTAAAGATTACTCTAAAACTATTTCCAATCTTACTTCTCTTCTTAGAAAAGATATTCCTTTTGTTTTTACTTCTACAGCACAAAAGGAATTCGAAGCACTAAAAACGGCGTTCACCACAGCCCCAACTCTTCGACATTTTGATCCTTCTGCCTCGACAATAGTTGAGACAGATGCAAGCGATTATGCTATTGCAGGGGTCATCTCCCAATTAAATCCTGAAACAAATTTGTTTCATCCTGTTGCTTTTGAGTCACGCAAACTCATAGCCGCAGAATTAAATTATGAAATTCATGACAAAGAGCTTTTAGCTATTATCCATTGTCTTAAAAAATGGCGTTCTTTTCTTCTCAGCCTAGATAGTCCTTTTCAAATTTTAACAGATCATAATGCTTTGAAATACTTCATGTCTTCTAAAGTGTTAACCAGGTGTCAAGCCAGGTGGGCTGAATTTTTGTCTGAATTTTCTTTCTCTATTTCCTACCGCCCAGGAAAAAACTGCATTGTCCCAGATATCTTGTCACGTCGGGACGACATTTACCCACAGCGGGGGGACGCATTTGCTGACAAGAACCCAGAAAATGTGCAATCAATCTTCAACGAATCAATGTTAACAACTCATCAACTTAATTCGATGACAATTCAATCTTTTCGAAATCCACTATCCAACATCCTCGAAGCTCAGTCGAAGGACGATTATTGTTTAGGGTTAAAAGACAAAATACTCTCAAAGCAAGGGGCCAAAAGATTTAGTATTGAATCAGGTCTATTAGTCTTTGAAGGTAGAGTAGTCATACCCGACAACAATGAGATAAAATTATGGATTTTCAACAGTCGACATGATTCTCCATTAGCTGGTCATTTTGGGGTTGATAAAACCTACCAGTTAATAGCGAGGGATTTCTTCTGGCCAGGTATGACCAGGGAAATCAAGGCCTATATAAAAGCTTGTTCCGAATGTAATAGGAATAAGGCTCCCCGTCACCAGAAGCATGGGTTGCTTCAACCACTTCCTATTCCCTCTAAACCTTGGGAATCTTTATCGATGGATTTCATTTCTCAACTTCCTATTTCTAATGATTTTGATGCTATCTTAGTAATAGTAGATAGATTTTCAAAAATGTCTATTTTTATTAAAACCACTACTACTGCTACAGCAGAAGATTTGTCAAAATTGTTTCTAGAATATGTATTTTCTAAACACGGCTTACCGAATAATATTATTTCAGATAGAGGCTCATTGTTTGTATCCACATTCTGGACCCAACTGTGTCGACAACTCAATATCACAAGGAATCTCTCCACAGCCTATCACCCTGAAACCAATGGTCAAACAGAAAGAGTTAACCAAATCCTCGAACATTATCTTCGAATGTATGTCAGTTACCAACAAGACGATTGGACCACATGGCTACCGTTGGCCGAATTTGCTTATAATAACTCGACTCATTCTTCGACACGACAATCTCCCTTCGAAACCATTTATGGACGACATCCTCGATTCAACTCAATCCATGTAGGAACTAATCATCCTGCGGAACATTATCTTCGAACTATATCACAACTCCAAGAAGAACTTAAAACAAATTTGGAATCAGCGATTCGAAGATACAAGAAACAGGCCAACAAACATCGACAATCTGCTCCTTCCTTTAAACCAGGCAACAAAGTATGGCTCAACGCACAAAACATTCAAACAACAAGACCATCAAAGAAACTGGCTGAAAAGCGCTTGGGACCATTTGAAATCGACTCTGAAGTCTCTAAAACTGAATTTGGACTTAAGTTACCTCCTAAATGGCAGGCGATTCACCCTGTTTTCCATGTATCTCTCCTGGAACTGGCTCGAGAAATATACCTGGGCAAGAACCAACCCCCTCCGGAACCGGTCGAAGTAGAAGATCATTTAGAGTGGGAATTAAGTCGTATCCTTGATTCAAGAATACGCAAGGGGAAACTTCAATACCTCGTGGAATGGGAAGGCTTCCTCAATGACTCAGACAAAACATCCTGGGAACCAGCCATCAATGTTTCTAATGCTCCTGAACTTCTAAAATCTTTTCATTTGAAATATCCTTTAAAACCAAAACCTTAAAATTTCTTTATTTAAAATTTTCTTTTCTTTTTCTTTCTTTCTTTAAAATCTAAAACACCTCTTAAATTTCTTAGCCTTGTTTTCTTTTTTCTCTCTTCTTTTTTCTTTCTTCTCCTTCTATAAAATTTCCTCCAAAACCAACTAAAAATAAAATCAAAATTAAAATAAAAATAAAATAAAATAAAATAAAATAAAATAAAATAAAATAAAATAAAATAAAATAAAATAAAATAAAATAAAATAAAATAAAATAAAATAAAATAAAATAAAATAAAATAAAATAAAATAAAATAAAATAAAATAAAATAAAATAAAATAAAATAAAATAAAATAAAATAAAATAAAATAAAATAAAATAAAATAAAATAAAATAAAATAAAATAAAATAAAATAAAATAAAATAAAATAAAATAAAATAAAATAAAATAAAATAAAATAAAATAAAATAAAATAAAATAAAATAAAATAAAATAAAATAAAATAAAATAAAATAAAATAAAATAAAATAAAATAAAATAAAATAAAATATAATAAAATAAAATAAAATAAAATAAAATAAAATAAAATAAAATAAATAGAATAAACATAAATAATAAAATAAAATAAAAAACTCTTAAATCTCTCTAAATATTTTCTTTCTTTTCTTTTTCAATTCTTTAAATACATTCTTTTCTTAAATTTAAAATTCTCTTCAAAAATTTCTCTTCCACAAATTTATTCTCTCTTTTAAAACTTTCTTTCCTTCGAATCATCAAATCTTGTACGACACGACCATTTCCTCAAACTTAACTTCAACCTCTAAATCTCCCTATAATAATTCTTCGAAAAAAATAATTCTTCTTTTCAAATTCTCTTAAATTCTAAATTCTGTTTTTTTCTTTTCTTTCTTCTTCCACTCTTTTCAAACTAAAATTTCTTAAAAAAAAAAAAAAAAAAAAAATTTAAAATCCTCAATTTAACAAACTCACCTCAATCACAAAACCGTTTTTTTTTGTTCTCTTTCTTTTCTTACATAAAAATTTCCTTTTAAAAACATTAAAAATTCCTTCAATTAAACAACCTTTTTCTTTCTTTAAATTTCTTCTTTCAAATTCTAAAATTTTTATTTTAAAACTTCTTTTTTTCTTTTTCTCTCTCTCTCAAATCTTATAAAATTAATAACATTCACCTACAATAAAAAAATAAAATAAAATAAAATAAAATAAAACTAAAATACAAATTTTTTTTCCACTTCTTTACATCTCCTTTTCTTTTCAAATCTTTTCTTTTAATTTCTCTCGAACCAATCTTTACATTTTCTCCAAAACTACCCTTATCTCCTTCCTGCATTTCTCAAATACCTCCTCCTCTCCTACCGGAACCACCTCTCCCATCTCCAAGAGCTCCTCTGCCACGTCGATAATTGTGTCGACCTCCCCACATAATTCTTCCACGAACCTTACTCGTCGACCTTGACGAGGTTTCTTCGACCACACCTGGTCCAGGGTGTCTTCAGGTTCTTCAATTACTTCCGTGGCCAGAGGGTTTGCCTCAGTTGGTATAACCGACGCAGGCTCCGCAATCGGCTCTTCAAGGTTATTTGCTGTCTAAAACAAAACTCATCAGTAACTTCATCCTTAAAATAAACAATTAAAACTTACCTCGAAGATGGGGTCAGGCTCTAAAAATAACCTTGGCGCCACTTCGACCTCTACCTCTATCTCTTCCTCGTTGTCTTCGATGACCACCCGTCATTTCTTGGGTGCCCGCCCTGGAACAGGGACTTCATCTTCATCTTCCTCCACCAACTCGTCGACCTCTTCCTCGACACCTCGCTTCGAACTCATGGCCTGGGTTACCCAGGTTGAGATCTCATTGTTTAATTCCTTATTATTTTCCCCCACCGATTGTTCATCTTCAATCGAGACATCCCAAATGTCTTCGACCACCTCTTTGGTTTTAGGAATTACCCAAAACTTAGTCTTGGTAAATCGCTTTTCGATTTCCGCGTTCTTCGTCAACGCATCGCACGCCACTCGCCGCCAACGGCAAAACTCGCATTTCTGGCGAGGGCCTCGAGTCGCCGTACTTTTGACACAGAAATACTCCATGCTTTCACAAGCCGTGCAAGTCTGCGAAAACTGTCGTGTGATCATTCCCCCATTTGCTTTAGGGTGTGGAGGCGTAGGTGTGGGAGTAGGGCAGTTCATTATAAAAAAGAGTAATTAAGAAGTGAGGGAAAAAAGTTATTAGAAAAGGGGAAACTAGTGTGGAAAGATGGCTCAAGCTCAACGGAGTTCGCAATTTTTATACCCGGGCATCTGTCACGCGCCACGTGACACTCGAGGCGAAATCAACTCATTAAATCAATAATATCGAGTCCTAAATCTATACTCGAAGCGCAGAAAGCAATTCTCCATAGCAACTGCGATTTTCCTTTGTGTACTTACTATTTAACTGCGCTAGCCTAAACTCTAAATCTAAATTAGTCAATCTCCCAATAGGGTACATTAGTCCTTTTCAATAAGCGACGCACAGCGCTAGGTTCAACAAAATAGTACAGTAGTAGTTTTCATTAAAGTTTTGTTAATTAATTAAAAAGGGGTAAATTGAGCATGGACGGATATTTAGTGAAGAGGGTCTAAGTGTATGTTAGTAATGGTCAATGGAATGGGAATGGTGCGATGGAAGGGAGGTCAATGCGAGGAGGAACAAAGGATATAAAAGGGGTTGTGTATTTGGTTCGATATTCCTTAGAATTAAATTATAAAATTGTATTTACATTAATAGTGGTAAATTTTTAAAGTTAAAATCATTGTTATTGTATCTTTCTCTTATTTTCTCAATATTCATTTCTAAATCCTAAATCTTTGATTATTGAGTTTCCAACCCTTCGTGAGATTTTAAGAATTACTATTACCTCTGAAACTAGTCTATAATTCTTCTCGAAAGAACCTCAAACCTGTAGCTATTACTTCGAGTGACCTTTGAATCATTTCCTCGAATCATTCCTCTGTGCTTCGAAGAAGTTTCTAAATCCCTCATCTCACTTTCAGGAACATCCTCGACCTTGTGCGTAGGTCGTCCGGTGACATTATTCCAGGATTTTGGCGGTAGTTACTTTTCTAATAATGTTATGGGTCACTATGGATGTTGATGTACATGTCTATTAGTTGGATGGAGGCGTCATTAACTGTGTATTGGAGTGGTAAATCAAGGGTTTCATTGAGGAGCTCAAGGTTTTTAAAAGGAGGAGGTTTTGGGTCTTGTTTTCTACATTCTGTATCATTACAATTCAATCATATAACCAAATCTAATTACAATACATATCAATAGCACTTATATAGTCTTTGAATAGTATCTTAATTATTAAATCTATTTTTCTACCAACTATAAAGATTGTAAGCCATATATAATTAGTGAGATTAGAATTACTGAGACCCTTACTTTGAGTTGTTTTAATACTTATTGGATTTGTACTACAGTATTCATATAGGACCATTAAAATCTTCTAGAAAACTGACCATTTAAGCTAGTTCACGTCTTTGTACTTGACCTCAGCCTGACAATATTTATGTATAAACCTCATATTCAGTGAAATATGCAGTTATACTATGTTTATATAGGTCTTTATGTGGGTTTAACCCTCTAAATAGCCTATAAGCATTTTTTTAATGCTTCTTTTAGGTCATATGGATGTATTCTATAGACTCACAATAGGGGGTGTCAGTTCTGGAAAATCTGCACTTAACTTAAATGTGGATTTCAACCCAAATCAGCACTTAAAATTTGCAAATAAGTCACTTATTTCAAAAATGGGTTTCAGTTCTGACCTCAAATCAGCACTTTTTTCGTAATTTTTTTTTCACAACCACATGTTGGCCACATCACCCCTTCTTTGCCCGTACCATCCCTGTCACATGTGACACACTGATCTCCATCCCCTCCTCCATCCTCACTGAGATTTGAAACTTTTTATTGTGACATTTTAACTAGGTATGTTTTATCCCTTGTTTTTTTTCAACCTCTTTCTTAATCTCTTTTCTTGTAACATACCAGTTTCATAATGCCTCCCCAAAAATACAACACTCAAAAGGCATCTCATGAAAATTATTAATCACAAAAGTCTCCTTGTAATGCTAGCTGCTCACCTGAGAAACCAAAGTCTGGACAGCTAAAAAAGGAAGATTATCTTGTCATCATCAACTTCCTCAAAATAAAATCAAATTATGGTGCATTTTTTGGATGTGAGAAGTCCACCCTAATCAGAGGTAAATGGCTTCTTGTTAATGGAAAATGAAGTAAAGAAAAAAAC
The DNA here is from genome assembly GCA_030280995.1 of Hemileia vastatrix. NCBI lineage: Eukaryota > Fungi > Basidiomycota > Pucciniomycetes > Pucciniales > Zaghouaniaceae > Hemileia > Hemileia vastatrix. The sequence continues at coordinate 28,601,730 of JASXTE010000006.1, forward strand.
AGAAGGAAGAATTGACATCACTCCTAAGCAAATGATGGGGAGGTTCAAAAGTTATCAACAAAAATATAAAAAGGCTCATTTTTCTTCCACTTCCACTGGCTTTGGTGTAAATGATGAAGATTTAGATATTGGAATTACTACTGTTTCCAAAAAGCTCAATTTAATTTGTCTTTACTATGAGGAAATGGATATTCTTTTTGGTTCCCAAGTTGATGTCAACCCTTTAATTCTACAAAATACTACTTAGGATTTACCCTCTGGACCCAAACCTTCCTATAATCCTCCTGACACACCTTTACTTGAAGGAGATAAACCACTGAAGCCTCTCACCATAGTTCAGCCAAAGATGATCCTGACTATCAAGCAGAAAAATTAGTTTGGAGCACATCTGAGTCCTCAGAGCCACAATTATTTGATGTATGTTTAATTTTTCTTTTTTCTTAAATTCTTCTCTAAATTTCTCTTTCTTTCTTTCTTTCTGTTCTAGTCTCCTCCTACTCCTACTCAAACTCAAATTCAAAAAAAAATTATCAATCCCACAAATGAGAATCGCGCTTTGGAAGCTGCTTTAGATGAACTTCCTGAACCCTCTAGCTCAAATTCCAAACTAAAGTGTTGAGCCTCAACATTAATGAACTTGAACCATATTTTAAAATGTGGTAATAATTCATCCAGCTCTTTGGCTTCCCTTGATGATTATTTTGAGAAAAAAGATATAAGTAAGAATAAGTCACTATATATCTTATTCAATAACTTATTTTTTTCATTTCTGTTTTTGTAGCAAAATCCTGTATTGCAAAAAATGCCCTTCACTTTTAGAAGATGAAGTTTGATCATATGCTAATGAAAGATCAAAGGGCCTTAGATTTGGAGGAAATTTTTTTTGCTTCAATCTAATTTTGAAAAGGCCCAATTTGAGGCAGAGGAGATGGAAAGAGTTCATCTTTGCTCAGAGAGATCAAAAGACCATGAATTTCAAAGAGAAATGGAAATTCATGAATTGGAAAAGTAAGAAAATTAAAAAAAAGAATTTATTATGGAATTTATAAAAAATGGCCAAACTTATGAGGACATTAAAAAATTACTTGACTTTTTTAATTGCTTAGTTTTTATTTCAGGTAATGTGACATTTTTTCACATTTATAGTCTTTTACAAGTTTTTTTTGTACATTTTTTGATTAATTTTATGCCTGAATTGTGATTTAGTAATGTGCTGAAAAGACGCAGAATCTTTTCCATCATGTGACTTTATTTAAATTTCTATAGTTCAAGTTGTCAGCTTGACCTCATTAATTTCTTTCAAATTCACTGATGAAATGGAAGACTTTCAAGTGAGCAGAAAAGACGCTGCATCTTTTCAGCACATGACCTGTTATTTCTTAACACTACATTCTTTTTTTCTCCTTTTTGATTGACCATACAAGATTCTAACTCAAGGTTTGTCTGTCTATTATACCTCTTTAATTTCTTTCAAATTTACTGATTCAATGGAAAACTTTCAAGTGAGCAGAAACGATGCTGCATCTTTTCAGAATGTGTCCTGTCTTTTCTCAACACTACATTCCTTTTTTCTTTTTTTTTGATTGACCATACAAGATGATAACTCAAGTTTTATCTGACTATTCTTGATTATTGAACAAGATTTTGGTGAAATAATTGAAAATGATGCAGTTTGTTGTTAGTATTACATTTATTTTACTTAGTTACACCACAATTTTACTTTCCTGTAGTCCATCTGACATTTTGAACCAGAGAAATGGAAATAAAGTCATGCAACAGAAAAGACACTACGTCTTTTCAGAACGTGACTTCAATCAAATATCAAGCATAAAAATAATTAAAAAAAAAAGAAAGAAAAAGAAAAAATTGTAAATTAAAAAAAATACCAAAAAAACTACATTCTTGACCACTGCGGCTCTTGAAGAGTCTTGAGGGTGGTATATGGCCCATAACTAGCAACTTTTTCTCTCTCTACTAGAACCATACCACTACCAGGCCTAGATAAAACCTAATGAATAAAAATAAAGTTATGTCAGGAGAGAGCACACAGCATCATTCTTTTCTTTGAGACATAAAGTTTTCAAGCAAGAATTTTTTTTGCAAGTTGCTTGAAAGCACAAGCAAATTGTGCCAAGTAGTTGCCCCAGCAGAAGAGAGTCTGCTTGGGCAACCATGTAATTTTTTTGCCCCAGAAGAAGAAAGTCTTCTGGGGCAACCATGTAATTTTTTTGCCCCAGCAGAATTGTCTCTTCTGGGGCAAGCCTAAATGGGGCTAAAAACATTTTTTTCCAAAAATAAAAAGTTTCCCCAGAAGAAGCAAGTCTGCTGGGTCCAAAAAAATAAAAAATAAAATTCTAAAAAAAAATACTGAGAACGTTAGTTTAATTAGTTTTAGACCTTATGCCATCATAAAAATTTGCTGATTTTTTTTTGGTTTTTTCTTTTCTTTTCTATATAGTTGATTTTTTTTAATTTCACACCACGCAATATTGGGGTGGACTTGCTAGCAAGTCCGCAACCTTGAGCCCTAATTCATATCTTTTTGAGTCCACATTGAATTAGTGATGAAACCACCAAGAAAAAATATTGACATTCTGGTGAACTCAATATGCACACAACTTGATCATTTAATGAAGCATAGGTAATAATACTTTGAACAAATCTTGAGATATGAAGAATGAGATTTTTTTATAGAAATTTTAATACAGTTCAGATCACACTCAAATTAATCCGAAAAATACATATTTTAAACTATTTAAGCAGTTTCTATGCAATTTTTTAAAAAAAGAACACCAATGTATAGATCCGGCAAGATATCATCTGACATTATTATATAAGTTTCTTTGGCCAGAAATACATGGAGAAACTACAATTTGAAATATTTTAATTTTTTCATGAAAGGTTATTTTGTGCATTTATATTATTTATTGTATTATTTTCAAGAATTAAAAAATTATATACTTATTTTATGACTAGATAATATTTAATATTATAAATAATTAAAATATCTAAAGAAGGTTCAAAAATCTTAAAAATGATGTTACAAAGACTTTACTTAGACATATAATTTTCAAATTCAATTGACATACTATATTTCACTATTATATAAATAAAAAATTTATACTAATATTTATTAAAATCTATTTCCTCTCTTCTTCAAAATTTTCAAAATATTAAAATGTAGATTTTTATTAGATTTAAGTAAATGAAGAGAATAACAGTATAGGAGTTGTGGATTTTTAGGATTCAAGAAATTGCTGTTCCCACTATTTGTAACATATTTTATATATTTTATATTTTTTGTATATTTATTTTGTATTACTATCATCTTTAATCATCTTTTTTTACTCCCTCTCAAGAATACCCACTCTTTTCCCTTTGAAATATTTCTTTATCCTCACCTCATCCTTCTCCCCAACCATTTCACTCCCTTCATCATCATTTTCCACCCCTATCCACATTTTACTCTCCCTCTCCATGCCTCTCTACCCCTCTCCTATCCTCCTTCCAGTTTGCTTACCTCCCCATTTCTCCCTAACACTTTATTTTTATATACAGAAATAGGGACTGAGTTGAAAGGGAGGAAATTGGGGTTCAAGGATTGTGAAGGCGAGGTAAAGGGTAGGAATGGGGCTACAAGGGTTGGAAAGGCTGGAGAGAGGGGTGAGGAAGGGTATATGGGGTAGCAAAAAGGTTGGGAAAGAGTTGGAAGGGAAGATTAAGGGTTCCAAGACGTTTTGAATGAAGAAAAGTGTCTGGGAGAGGTTGAGAGGGGTGAAATGGTGATCAAAAGAGGATGGCATACAATGGGGCTGGGAGAATAGCAAAAGGCATGGGGAGGGAAGACAAGCATGTATTGACAGAATTGAAAGGGATGGAGATTGGTGCACACAGAGTGTGAAAATAGGAGGATGAACTCTGTTCTTTGAGCAAAGAACAGAGTTCACTTCCATAAAATATTAGCTGAAACATAGTTTTCAATTCTGTAAAAACAGTTGTAGGTAATAGAAAAAGTCACTGATTTCTTTTATATGTAATCTGAAAGTTTTAAATAAAATTATTGTATTTAAGAATTGTGATATTGTCTATAAATTTTTATTGATCAACTTAATTTAATAAAGTATTATTTAAATAAGTTGCTTCAAAAAATACTTTGAATTGAGTAGACTCATGGAATGATTTTTTCTGGCTTCCATTCAGTTATCCTCACACTTTCACTATTTTTTCAATATAGATCCATTATTATTTGTGTGATAATTCAAGTGAAAGTTCAGTATTACTTCAGTCTGAGTTCCATCTGATTTCCATCTGACTTCAAGTTGTGGACTTGCTAGCAGGTCCGCCCCCCATATTGCGTGGTGTCAGGACTAGATTATCTAAATGGGCGGACAAAGGCACAATGGTTAACCAAAAAAAAGCTTCTCATATGCAAATGGCTGGTAAAAGTTGGAAGGATGATGTTGGTTCTGACTTTGAAAAGGTTTGGTATAAGAAGTATTCACTTCTGGAGGGATTTGAAACAAATGAGCCAATACCCTCATCATGTCCTGGATCTCACAGCACAGGAACCTACCAAATTGCACATGTCTCAGAAATGCCTTCAGTTATTCAACCTAAAAATCAAAATATTCATCCTGTTATGGTGAAGTAATTCAAACTAAAGGAATTTGCTGAACTTTGTAAACTGGAGGATGCTAAGAAATGCTGCAGGTATATGAAGTTATTAAGACACTGTATCAAGATCAATGGTGCTAATCTGGAAGATGGGGGAGAGGGGAATATTTTTGCTTCTGCAGAGAAGTTAGGGAGTCAACATGTATTTGATATAAGTAAGTTACAAATTTTAAATTTCCAAATTCAAAAAGCTGAATCATCCTTCATGTCTCTACCAAAATTTGAAAATAAATGATGGGGAAGTGAGGGAGGCACTTGGATTTATATTTTCATTTTATTCTTATCTATTTAAACTATTAGCAAAGAAGTACTATGAGGAATTTTTGAATCTTGGAGCTAAAATAGACCTTCCTTGTTATGATGGGGTGGAGGCTTTTGAGGGAAAGCTAACATGGACTTCAGATGGTTTTTTGACTTCTCCCCCTAAGGATTTGGACAACAGTGAAATTAGTTTAGGTGTCTGGCTTCCAACAACTTTAGATAAAATTTTTTATGAATGCTCATGGGACAGCAATAGTCCAAGGTAGAATGGAGGTCATTTTGTATTTCCTGAATTTAAATACATGGTTGAGTTCAAAAAGTGTGATGGAATATGGGTTGTTATATAGCCTGCTAATATGCTATACCATCAAACAACACCTTTCAAAGAGTTTGGAAATTTTTCAAGGCTTGGGTCATCCATCCAGATAAGAAAAAAATTAGCCAGTTCTGTTAAAACTTTAAAAATCTTAATTCCAAATATATATGTGTTGGACTATATATATATGAAAGAAAAATAAAAGTTGGAATTTTTGCATGATAAGTTTCTTTTATCAATTTTAGATGATAATACTGAAAATATGGAACAAGTGTATTATTATTACCAAAAATCATGTAAATCATTAGAAAATTATATTTAGTAAATGATTTTTAGAAATTATAATGTGATTACAAAGTCTAAAGAGAAGAAAAAATTTTAAGAATAAATCATAGCTAATACTCCCAATGTGGTAGTGTGATTGGAAGAATTTTTGACCTTATGCTAGTGGGTTGAGAAGTTGTAGTGTTGGATATAGTTGGAGGTGTTTCAACTTCTTCATCTTCATACAGCTCTAACCATAGATTTTCGAGGTCAGCCAGTAGGTTATGAAGTATGGTGTAACACAGAATCCAGTTGATGACAGCCTTCATTTCAGAACAATTTCTAAGAGGACTTCTTAATTCCCTTAAACTGGAAAAACAACCTTTCAAGATTCCAATAGAATGTTCTATATAGACTCTTGACTTTGCCAAATTATTGTTGAACTTGGCATTTTGACTGTCTTCTGAATCTTCTCCACAAAAGGCAGGAAGTACATATTTTCCATTCACATAAGCTGAATCAGCCAGAAAATACTGATCTTCATCAAAAAAAAAATCAGGATCTTTTGAGATTTTCATTCTTTGAAAGACATAGGAATCATGACATGATCCAGGATAGCCAGAAATGAAAGATATAAATTTTTTGTTGACATCACAAATAAGCTGAACAGAAATTGAATATCTATAGAGAAGATGTGGTTTCTTGTGTTAGTATGAAAAAGAATGTAAAGATATAAAAATAAGCTACTTCTTTTTATGGTCAAAGTAATTGTTTACACCATGAGCATGTTTCTGACTTAAAGGAATAGTAGTACCATCAACAAAACCAATACATCCTGAAAAGCCCTCTGCTTGCATAACCTGAGATGATTCAAGTCGCTCTACTTTTGTTGGCCAGGAAAGAAGTTGAGATTCAAACGAGTTTATAGCAGTGATGCAACGTTTTGTATAAGTGTTAAAAGAACCATAGCCTAAATCAAAGACATTTTCTAAAAGTTTCAAGGCAGCTCCATTACCATTGGAACCCAAATGACATATTGTGATGGCCAATTGAATTGATGGATCACATTGAGGCTTTTGAGAATTATTGTGAAACACAGGGTGATCCTCAATAAGATGAAACAATTTAAGGAAACATTCCTGAGAAGTCCTGAAAAGCTGTCTAAAACTGGGTACGAATAGGTTTAGAAGTATTTGGATAGTGTACTTGCGGGTTTAAAGTACTTGAGGCTTTCTAGGAAGAAGGTAACATTTACAGGCTATTTTTGATAAAAAAAGAAAATCTTCTTCAAGTTCAGAATCAGATTTTCAATCAGAGTCCAAGAGAAGATCAAGAGCTATGACAGTCATTTCTTGATGTAGCTTATAAAGATTTGATATTGAGGAAGGCATGACTCTTATATGGTAGAAAAATGAAGATGATGCACGATTTTAAGAGATATGAAGTGTTACTCTGCAGAGTGCTGTGTGTGAATGAGAAGTGTTATGCTGCAGAGTGCTGCGTATGAATAAGATGATGCTGAAAAGTCAGTGATATGTGCGGAATAGTGAAACCAGCATTTTTGGTTTAGAAAGGGCATATTTGAGTGAAATTAGTGACTTATTTCACTTTTGAAATCCACCAGTATTGGGGCTTGTGTGTTTCATAAATCCACACTTAGATAAGTGCGGATTTTGTAACATTTAAGTGCAGATTTTCCAGAACTGACACCCCCTGATAAATACACAAGAATATACTCCTTTTTCATACACATATATCAAGTTTGGATAACTTAATATGCTTCTTTCAATGGGTTTTTTACAGATTTATGGGTTGGGATATGATTACTTGGTCAATGTAGAGGATTGAGGATGTTTTTTTAGGATTTGACACATAATTGGCTTCATATGTATTTTTTGGTTCTCATTTTGTTGTCTTTGATGAGTTATTTTACTTTTTTCCTTATGGTATCTTCTTTTATCTGATTTTTCTATTTATGGTATGGTTGTATGATATCACTTATTGTGAGGGAGGGCCCTAACTGGAGGTCTGGGTGGTGAAACTGCTTTAAGTGGATGCCATGGGGAGATGATAAGCCCTCGCAGTGCTTTAATTTCTGGGGATAGCATTGAAATAATCTTGATTGAAGGTCTGTGTAATCTAGTGGATTTTGGCATAAATAAAGGAGGGTTTGGCTGGTTATTAGACATCACTTACTTACTAAAAATCAATGAAACAGTATCAAAAAATTACTATGGTATATAAATATATTTTAAAGCTCTTATATGTTGATTTTATCTTTATATTAGCTATAACTATATTTTATTAGCCTATTTTCCACCGCTAGCACACACCAATCCAAATATTGTGAGTTAACAATTCAGTATATAAGTTTTATTAGTCTTTCCCTGAGGTTTAATCTATAAACAATTTATTATTAAGTAGTAGGAAAATTATTATTTACTATTATATCATACTTAATTACTAGCATACACTGACAATTGGGGGTCTTTCCTAATTTATTACTTATTATTTTAGTATAACCTTAGGACAGGATTTTTACTTATTTATAGCTCATATAAAATAAATATTTGAGTCTGAAGAAAATTAGTGTGTAATAATAACTCAGTAATTGTCTAAAAGAGCCCTTAAAATAATTTTACTGATTTTTATTTAATAAAAATTTGGTATTTACAGTAGTAACTGTACCCAATATAAACCCAATTTTACTTGGTATTTGTTCACACATATAAAAACCAATTAAATCACTTTTGGTTAAGGCTTGGTAAGCTAATTACTCACTATTATTAAGATCTAGTTAAACTTATTAGGTGGTACCAATGTTAGAAATGTGTAATAATTTAAAAGGTATTTCACAACACAAAAAGAGAGCCACAAACTTGAGATTAATCCTTAGTAAAAAGGTGTTTGGGGGGCACAATATGGAATATTTCAAAAAATAATAATGGTTGATTTGGTTTAAAAAGAGGTATTGTAAAATGGAAGATTTATAACTTTGATACCTCCTATTATAAAAATTTTAACAGATTTTTTCAAATTTTGTATTATATTTTATTTAACTAAATAAACATATAAATAAAGAACAAGCACCAGTGCTTTTATTAGTATTTAAATTACTAATATTTTTTGTCAACTGATTACCATATATATTTTATCTATTGTATGAGTATTAAATATTATTTTAGACATCATGAGTGCTCCACAGGACAATGTAAGTAATAAACCTGCTTTTAATAGCAGGTCTAAAGCTAAAAAAAATGTATCAGGACATAACTATGGAAGGACAATCTTACCCTCACCCATAAAATCTAAGCATAGAGGAAAAGAATGATCTCCTAAAAAGGTAACTATAAAGAAAACATCACCTCCTCTCAAGGATCAACTCTTCCACTTGGCCAGAAAAGTCCTGAAGCTGGGGGAATCCAAGTTTTCCATCATCAAAGAGGTGGAGAAAGTGCAGAACAATTTCAGGTTATGATTCAAGCAATTGAATCAAACGCTGGAAGAATTGAAGAGAGGACAACAAAACCAGCCACCCCCTACCCAAGAAGGATCAGGTCTGTTCCAGGAAAAGATCTTGGTGGAAAAATGGAAGTGGGATTGGTTTCACCAACAATGTGCCAGTCAAAACTGCAACAGGGATCCAGCTCTGCACCAGAAAACTTCCAATAACCCTAACAAGCCAAAGGTAAAGCACCAAAAACCATGTCTTACTCCAATTACTTTGTAGGTAAATCAACTTCAAATGTTGTAAATATTAATGATTATTACAATGCAGGTAATTTAATGGATAAAAAATCTGTACAAAAAATTGAGGATGACTTAAGACAATCAGGCTTTGATGTAGATACACCTAATTTCTCTTTTGTCAATAACAATGGTACTATTTATGATAAAAATAAAGTTAATCCTCAGTTTCAAACACATATAAGAGAGTTGAGAGCTTCTTTCATCCAGGCTACTAGACTTACACAGTAAATAATTAATTATTTACTGGGATAGACCCACACCATTTTTTTCTTATTTTATTTAATTTTCCTTACTTTTTAATTTACTTATAATAATTTAACTAATTAAATAAGTAAAACAAGTAATTAATAAAATTTAATGTTACCTATTTTTTATTCCTTGACAGTGTCCTCATGACAGCTGAAAGGTAAACCAAAAGTATAAAAATACTATATATTAAAATCAAATATTTTTATTTTGTTTTTACTTTGGCATGTACAGAAACTTAAAATAAAATCTAATAAATTATAATTAAAATTGACATATACAGATAATTACTGTATATGAGAATATTCTTTATAGAAAAAATTTAATTATTAGAAATTTCTATCATTTGAATTATTCTTTCTCCCATACTCATGTATATAGAGTTTTTGACTTTGTGTTTTCTCTCTTTTTGCCTATATAAGACCTCTCATTTTGGTTATTTTATTTCATCACTTAATTACTTACTTTACAATTATATTTTATATACCATAAATCATTTATTACTACTCATATTATCTTGGTATTTAAATTTGGTGTAATTCTAAGCTTTTAAAGTAATAATAAAACAATTCTTTACCTTCTTAATTGAGTAATACTTTATAAATAAATAAAATACATACACACTTGAAATCTTGAGCCTTCCTACACCTATTGTTCCCATTGGAACTCTGGAAATACTTCTAGACCAATAAGAAATCTCTGAAAATTGGCAGCCTATCCAAATTGTAGTTTACACATCAATACCTTAACACCTGCAACTGTAGAACCATCAACTCCCACAAACAATAGCAATTTTTGGATGAACAACAAACAACAAAAGTCAAAAGGCATGTGACTTAACTTTTTTTCATCAACTGGGAATAAAACCTTGCCCCAAAATTAAGGTTTATATAAGTGTAATTATCTTATATATTTGTAGTGACTATGGCAGTTACTATCTCACTATGAAATATAGGGGGTGGACTCGCTAGCAAGTCCCCAACCTAAACTCAGATGGAACTCAGAATGAACTCATACTGAACCCATACTAAACTCTGCTTGAACACCCAACTAAAAATTTTCTGCTGAGTGGTGTTCATCCCTGATTGTATGGCTCCTTTGTTAATAGCTCAATGTGTGTTCAATCTATGGTGAGTTTCGATCCAAGGTTGCGGACTCACTAGCAAGTCCTCCCCCCATTTTGTGTGGTGTCTGTAGGTCTCACTCCTCATATTTCAAATTTCACATATATATTTTTTACTCAGCACTCTGTAGTAGTATTAAATTGCTCAAATTACTAGGGGAGGTGTCTGGAATATAAAATAATTTTTTTTCCTAGTTGACCAAGATAAAGTAATTTTGTTCTTAGTCCTAGAAGTAATATATTTACATTATTAGATTATATTATATATTTTCTTTAATTATTTCAATTGAAATTTTGTCCTGATAATTAAAATATTATTTTATTACTTCAGTCAATAGTTAGTCCTGGTATTAAAATAATAAATATATGAATTAATTAATTGATAAGAAATTATATTTAATTATTTCAGTTGACAGTTAGTCCTGGTAATTAAATATTCAGTTGACATTTAGTCCTGATAATTATATATCAATATAGAAATTATTAATTAATTAAGAATTGTGTTAATTACTTCAGTTGACTCTTTTTCCTTATAATTAATAAATTATTTTACTATTTCTGTTGATTTATTTAAATCCTGGTAGTAAAATACCAATATCTTAATAAATTTGATTAAACAAAAATTTTAATAATTATTTCAGTTGATTTTTTGTCCTGATAAGTATTATATTTTCAGTATTTCAGTTGATTAATAATCGTGATAATTGATTATATATTTAAAATATTTTTATTTTATCTCTTATTTTTCTTTCCACAAGTTAAATAACAACTGGTTAAATATTAATATTTCCTTTAGTCTCAGTTCAAGTTATACAAACAATGGCTGATTTAAGTGCTTCTACTACCTGTGGAGAGGAGTTGGACCTGATTTATTATTATGAGACTTCTTTAAGTTCTCCTTTAACTTCTAAACTTGCTCAAATTAATCAATTATTGGACCAAACAGGATGTAGAAGTTCAGGAAGTAGAGATAAAACAAGAGAAGACTCCTTTGGACTCAAAGCCACAAGTGATCCCCCAGAAGAGCTTCCCAAAGCTTCAAAATAAAAAAGTTTCCCTTTCAGCAGCAAGTAAACAACCTGTCAACTCACATCATGAAGTTGAAATCATTCAACCTCAGGTTAAAAACAAAGGCAGAGTTTCTAGAAGAAAATCTAAAAAGTGTAAAGACTTTTCTCCTAGAGAAGAGGAAACCTCAACAAGCAGCAAAAAACCCTCCACAGTTTCCTCCTCATCAACAGGAAAAGGTGGAAGTTTCAAAATGGCAGTGGGACTGGCTCAACACTCAGTGGGACTCCCTCAAAGCTCAAAAAATACAACAAGCTTCCCAGGAAGGTCCCTCCAGATCCCAAAACTTCAAACCAACCTCTCCTCACCCTTACTAAGGAGGAAGAAGAAGGAAAATCAATCACTTCCAAGTCTTTCCAAAAACCATGATAAAGCCCTCCATTGAATCTCAAGTTCACTTTCTTGTTACTGATTCAGTTCTTTCAGGTAATTCTGGAATGGTGGATGATACCTTGAGACCAGTAGAGGCTGGCTCTAGTAGGCATATTAATCAATATTCTGATGTAACTACACCTATAGTATTAATTGCTACTTCAATGATAAACCCTGATATGGCTATTATAGATGAAACAATTGATTGTGAAGTTTATGAGACTCTGGAAAATTACTCTGTCTCTCTATTGAGAAATGCTACTGATGTAGCTACTATTAATGATGAATATTTGAGAGATATTATTACTAAAAAATATCATATAATTAACAACCTATAATTGACTCAAAAATTTAATAGTTTGTTAACTGAAAAAGGTTACCAATCAGTGAGAAATGAATTGAAGAGGGTTTCTAATGATTTGTATAATTAAAAAGTAACTCATGAAAAGAAATTTTATCTGTGGAAAAATATCAAGAATGATTTTTCCAAGTTAAAAGAAACTGTGTCTATCTGTTTCCAGGAGCTAGAAGGACATAAATTGAGTTTGAAAAGACTAAGTGACCATTATTCATCTCTGAAAAAGAAGAATCAATTATCTTTTGCAACTATTAATGAGACATTATCCAGTATTCCAAGAGTGAAAACTAGGCTAACAAAAAATGTAGAACAGTTGAACTCATTTTTACTTGACCAAAAATATTCTTCCATTTCTTTAAAAGAACCTGCTGCACAAAATACTCCAATTGTACCTGAGCCAAGTTCATCTAAAGTAAAATTAGTGCAAGAAATGCCTGTAGATATTTCTGAGTTTTAATCAAAAATTGATGATGCACCCTGTTCATCTACAGATGGTTAAAAAATGAGATTACTGCTCAGTTAGAGAAATTACAAACTCTTCTTACACAGAAACAAGTTTGTAACAAAGAAATTGCCTCAAATTAAAATAACTGGCCAAAACTTGACCAATACCCATCATTTGATGGTGATTCTTCCTCTGATTGGCAGAAATTTATTTACAGAATTGAAAACCTTAAGAATTCTTATAAACTTCCAGATGAAGAAATTGTATCTAAATTGATTTCTTTATTTTCCAATGTTGCCCTGATGTGGTATGAATCTGTACTTTTAGATAAAAATGACTACTCCTGGGAGGATTGGAAGAAATTGATTAAAGCACATTTTGGTGGTTCAAAGTTTAGGCTAGCCCAGAAAAGGCAGTATTAGAAAGCTAGATATAGCTCTTCTTCTAAAGAAAAATCTATTGAGTTCCTGATTAAACTAGTAAAGATCCTGAGAGCAATGGATCCAAACATGAAATTCGAACTATGGAAGGACAGGATCCTTTATAAATTTCCTATGTCTCTGAGAGACTTAATAGTTGCTAGGACTGAATTCTCAAGAGATCCTTCTTCTTTTATTAATACTTTTAATGAGGTCCTTGTAAATAACAAGTATTATTCTAGAAGGCTCACTCCTAGACCTTCATTGGAGAAGACCTCTAATTAGCAACAAAAACTTCCTGAAAAATTTGGTAGACCTTCTGCCCCTGTTGCACCTAAAAAGTATGCAACAAACACTTGATTTAAATGCAGAAAGCCTTGGAAGAAAGGCCATGTTTTTGACAAGAAAATAAATCTTGTTGAACAAACAGAGGAACCTGCTGATGACACAATTGCACTGAATGATACTTCAAGTGATTGTGCCAGAAACATTTCTTATGAATCTGACCAGGAAATCTTGATTCTGGAAGAAGATATTCAATATTTGAATAATATTGAAATTGAAAACAATGATTTATCTACAGTTGAAGATGCTGCGATCATAAGAAATCTTGAAGACAGCTCAATAATTATTACCCCTCTCAAGGCACCAGTCTTGATTAATGGAAAGAACATTGAGGTTGTCTTGGATTCTGGAGCTGGAGGAAGTGTTTTATCTGAAAAGGAACTTGCTTCAGTGGATCAAGATTATAAATCAAAACTGATTCCTATCACTTCTGAGAATTGGAGAGGTTATGGCTCTATTTTATCCCCCATTGGTAAATACAAAGCTGCAGTATTTTTCAAATATTACCATGGCTTTGTAAGAGCTATGTGATATTTTGTAGTTACAAAAAATTATAACCTAAGTAATTGTTTCATTTTGAGAAATGATATTTTAACCAAATATTGCATTAAATTGGATCCCTCAAACAAATTCTTCACAATGGGGTTGAATGAGAAGAGAAAATTTAAAATTCCTTCCCCAAAAAAGTTATTAACACCAGGATTGAACACATGTAATTCTGTGGTTCACTATAAAGGAAGATCTAAAAAGTAAATGTCTGCCCTATTTTCTGAAATTGACACAGCATCTTGTGGAGAACAACTTTCTGGTGAGGAGAAAGATTCCATCATTCAGTTGATAAAATCTTTTCCTATGGCCTTTGCTCATGGGTCACATGAACTAGGACTAGTAAAAGAAGAAATGAAGCTTTAATTATCTTTCCCATTGACTGAAATACCACCTAGTTTAAAGAAGAAGCCTTATCCTGCTTCTCCCACAAAGAGAAAAGATATTGAAGACAATATCTCTACCCTTTTAAAATTAATATTATTGAAAAGGTAGTTGAAACACCAAAACATTGTGTTATCTCACCTGTCCTAATTTCTTATGAGAAAGATAAAGCCAGGTTATGTGTTAATTATAGAGCATTAAATACTTATAATGTAGATGATATCTATCCTTTACCCAGAATTAGCTCTATCTATGCTACCTTACAAGGTTCCAAATATATTAGCTGTTTAGATGGTAATAAGGAATATCACCAGGTACCTGTTGAAAAGAATTCACAGAATTTTCTAATGATTTCTACTCATATGGGTATTTATAAGTATATTAGGATTCCATTTGGCCTCAAAAATTCCCCTTCAGTTTTTCAAAAAGTTATGGATAACACATTCCATCAAGAAATAATTGAAGGATAACTGATGGTTTACATTGATAATATCATCATATTCTCCAAAACATTTGAGGACCACCTTAACCAACTGTGTAAAGTGTTCCATGAAATGGATGAGATAAATATGACACTTACCTTGAAAAAATGCAAATTTGGCTTTCATTCCTTGAAAGTACTTGGTCATGTTGTCTCAGGGTTACAGATATGTGTTGACCAGAACAAAGTGGCAGCCATACAACAGGTAAAAGCTCCTACTACAGTGAGTGAACTCCAAAGTTTTTTGGGAATGTGTGGATACTATAGACAATATATTAAAAATTATCAAGTCATAGCATTACCCCTAACCCAATTAACTAAGAAATATGTTGCTTTTGTCTGAAACAGTGAAAGATAAAGAGCTTTTGACACTATGAAAATTTTTTGATGTCAGAACCAGTTCTTGCTTTACCTGACTTTAATAAACCATTTGTTTTATACACTGATGCCAGTTTTATTGGCCTTGGTGCTTCTCTACACCAAAAACAAGCTATGAATGACAAAGTATCAGAAGTAGTAATTTGTTATATTTAAAGAACATTGAGAAATAGTGAATTGAAATATGGTTCCACTCAACTGGAGTGTTTAGCAGTGGTGTGGGCTCTAGAGAAGCTACATTACTATCTGGATAACTAGAAATTTGAGCTTGTCACTGACTGCAGTGCAGTGAGATCCTTCTTGAGCTTGAAGACACCTAACAGACATATGTTCAGATGGCAGTTAGCTGTTCAAGAATACAGAAGAAGTATGACAATAATTTATAGGGCTGGTATTGTTCACTCAAATGTGGATATGTTATCAAGCTTACCTTTTCCAAATGATGACTCTAATCCTGCATATTATCCTGAGGATGAAATAGTACAAATTCATGGAATATATGTGGTTGATATGGAGGGAAAGATATTAGAGCTTATTCTGGACTCATATGATAAAGACACTGACTTGAAAAAGCTGTGTACTATATTAAATGATCCAAAGAATTCTTCAATACAAGCATTGATTAAAAGCCTCCCACTAAAGTACCAGATTGCTTTGGAAAAAGGTAAATTTTCAATTGATGAAGGCTACCTCTATTATAGAATAAAGTTGAGTAATGTTATTGTTATTCCTCCTTCCATGAAAGAAATTATCTAGAAAATTTGTCATGATGACATATTGGAAGGACATTCTGATCTTGAAAAAACAATGATCAGAATTAAGAACACTGTGTGGTGGGCTAATATGTCTGAGGACACCAAACTATATGTTGAATCCTGTGACTCTTTCCAGAAATCAAAGAGATTAACTGGGAAAAGAGCTGGGTTAATGCAACATATTGAATCTCCTGATTCACCATGACAAATGATAAACATGCACTTTGTAATGAGATTTCGCATTTCTGGGAAAGACAGTTATAACTCTTGCTGGGTTATTGTGGACAGATTCACAAAAATTTTTAAATTCATCCCTACTCACAAGGATGTTTCCACTAAATAATCAGCCTTCTTGTGGTGGTCTCATATTTTTAATACTGCTGGTTTCCCAAAGGCCATAATTTCTGACAGAGACCCTAAATTTACTTCTGAGTTTTGGATTTCTCTGATGGATGTTTGTGGTTGTGATCTGAAGCTTTCTACTTCCCATCACCCCCAGACTGATGGATTAGCTGAAATAATGATTCAGACTTTAGAGGACATGATAAGATGGTATTGTGCTTTTGGCCTTGAATATAAAGACAATGACAGGCTCACTCATGATTGGGTCACCTTACTTCCTGGTTTGGAATTTGCTTATAATAGCACTGTGCATTCTGTTACTCATAGAAAGACTTTTGAGCTCTGGCTTGGATATGTTCCAAATACTCCTGCCCAAATTCTCAATAAAAAATACCCAAATTGGATTTACACCCTGGTGTGAAAACTTTTCTTCAAATGCAACAACTTTTCAGAAGTCATGCTCAAAAATGTATTGAAAGATCTTTTGAATATGAGAAGAAGAGGTTGGACAAATCCCATAAAGAATACACTTTTAAGAAGGGTGATGAAGAACTTATCTCTAAAGTCCACTTCAATTTACAAGGTAATAAAAAATTGAAAGACCCATTTGTTGGTCCATATGTTGGTCCATATGTTGTGAGAAGAATGGTTGGTAATAATGCAGTTGAAGTTATCCTGTACTCTCCATATGAAAGGAAACATCCTTTTTTTCCAATATCTCTTCTGAAACCTTACACATTCAATAGTGATTTATTACCAAAAAGAAGAGGAAGACCAAAGAAGATCCGTAAGGAAATCACTGAGACAGCAGAAATTGATAGGATTCTAAATGAAAGAATTATCACTGTTGAAAAGGGCACTGAATACTTATTGAGATTCAAGAATAAATCATCTGAATATGATTCTTGGATACCTGGGAAAGAGATATCTAAACTTCCTGCTATACTAAAGAAATATAAAAAGAAAAAATCATAGCATTTTTTTTATTGTTTTTTAAGAGTGAGGGAGTGCCAGCCAGGCTACTATACTTACCCAGTAAATAATTAATTTTTTACTGGGATAGATCCACACCAATTATTTCTTATTTTATTTAATTTTACTTACTTTGTAATTTACTTATAATAATTTAATTAATTAAATAAGTAAATCAAGTAATTAATAAAATTTAATGTTACCTATTTTCTATTCCTTAACAGTGTCCTCATGACAGCTGAAAGGTAAACTAAAACTATAAAAATACTAGATATTAAAATCAAATATTTTTATTTTGTTTTTACTTTGGCCTGTACAGAAACTAAAAATAAAATAAAATAAATTATAATTCAAATTGACATATACAGATACATACTGTATATGATAGCATTCTTTATAGAAAAACTTTAATTATTATAAATTTCTATCATTTGAATTATTCTTTCTCCCATACTCATGTATATAGAGTTTTTGACTTTGTGTTTTCTCTCTTTTTGCCTATATAAGACCTCTCATTTTGGTTATTTTATTTCATCACTTAATTACTTACTTTACAATTATATTTTATATACCATAAATCATTTATTACTACTCATATTATCTTGGTATTTAAATTTGGTGTAATTCTAAGCTTTTAAAGTAATAATAAAACAATTCTTTACCTTCTTATTTGAGTAATACTTTATAAAGAAATAAAATATGTACACACTTGAAATATTGAGCCTTCCTACACCTATTGTTGCCATTGTACCTCTGGAAATACTTCTAGACCAATAAGAACCCTCTGACAGCTTCACTAAACAGTGAAAAGTGTGAAAAGGAAGATGTTGTGTATTTTAATAAAAACCCAACTGTTCATAGAATTTTTTCAGCATTATGGAGTAGAATGACTGAGTGTGAGGAACAAGCAATTAAGCTCACTAGTGAAAGAATTTCATCCTTAAAATTGAATATATCTCAATTGGAAACAAGTAACAAAGAATTAGAGAAAGAACACTTGGCTTTAACCCTTAAGTATGATTCTTTAAGTAATAAACATAGCAAACTTTCAAAAAAAGTCAGTGAGTTAGAAAAATTGTTTGATGCAGATAATTAAAATATGAATTAAGAAAAAAACTATTGTTTTAACAGAAAAATCAAACTCTCTCTGAATTTTTACAAAGGGCACCTAAATTTGAGATTGAAACGGCTAATCTACTAATAAATCAGGATAATCAAAAGTACACACAGTATAATAATAATTCTTTAATTTTCAAAAATGAATCTCAATCATTCCCATTTCCGCTAAAAGTAAGAACATCTGATCAAAGCCTCAAGTCTGAAAGAACAAATGCAAGTCACAAATAAGTACAAGAAGAAATACAAGACCATTTATCTAAAGTAAATGAGTTATTGGATTTTCCCAGAATTAGTGAGATAAATTTAAAATAATATGAGGCCCCCATCATCTAAGAAGATAATTATAAATTTAAAAAAAATCCCTTTCATTTAAATTTAGAAGAAAATATTCTCAGTCATTTTAAAAATAAAATTAATGAAAATTAATCTTACAATGAAAAACAATCAAACAAGTAAATCTTTTAGAAATAAAAATATAAATAAGAAAACTCATTTGAAAACAAAATAGTACATAAAAGCATTCCAAACGTAAGAATAAACATATTTATATATATTGTAAATGAATTAAAGTGTCATGGAAAGATATATTAATTTATCAATGCAAAACTATCTTACTTAAAAAAATAAACAATAGAACAAAAAAAATAAAAGACTAAGAAAAAAATAACGGAACAATCCAATTTTATTGGAGAGATATCTAAATTATTATTAGATTAAAAAATTTGTCAAAAAGCCAAAAATTTAACAAAGGAATGGTACATATATATATATATATTAAATAAATAATAAAATAATCACACTAAACTTAAAAAATTATGTTAAATTAAAAAATAAAAATATTCAAAAGATAAAAATCAATAAAAATTTATCAAAAATAAAATAAAATAAATTTACAGAGAGATTGAAACAAAATATTAAATAAAAGAAGAAATTGTTAAATCTAAGGTATAAATATATATGGTGTATTCTTTCAACACATGAACCATAAATATTTCCCATGCTGAAGACAAAATAATTTCATAAATAGTGTAGAAAGATGCAAGTTATCCAACATCAGATTAGAAATATTGAACAAATTCAAATATTATTTACCCAGTGTAAAATATGAGGAGATCCTGGAAAGTTACCTTTTTTAACCTTGTTTAATTCCAGGTTTGAAAAATTTTGAATGTTTTTGTAAAATTATTTTTGCCTTTTTGTACCTTTGTGCACAGGAAAACTCAAACTGGTTTCAATAAGTGGATCAAAAACAGGTGTAAATAATGATCGGTGGCAAATCTCCTCTATTGATTAGTATAAAGGATTCTAGAAAAACATGGGATTTTAGCTTCATATTGAAATAAAAAATAATTTATTCATTTTATTGTGATTTTTAAAAAATACCTGAAAAATTATAAGGAGAAAAGATCTTTGAGGCTGTTCAGGGCTATGGTGTCAATTCCAAAAAGGATAGGGTGATATATTTTTAATTTTTGGTATACATTAGACTTCTTCCAATAAATTTTGAGAATTGCTGTAAGTATAGCTTATGAAAAACTCTTTTTTATAAATTTTATTGAGTATTTTTTAAAACATAAACTGAAAACTATAGTATAAAAATATTTACCAAAAATAATAAGGAATTTTGAAATTTAATAAGATAGTTACCACTTTAACATATAAAAATAAAGTTCAAGACTTTTTAAAGGCTTTTAGAATCAAATTTTATTTTAATTGAAACTTAATAACACTGGTAAAATAGCATTGTATTTTTTAGAAATATGGTTGCAATAACTTTTTTCAATGCAAATTACACTTGTATATATCATAAAATATGGGAATTCTAGTTTCTGAAAATCTGAAACCTAATTTTCTCATTTATCCAAAATTTTTTAAAAAAATTGATGTTATTATGAAGAAATAGAAGTGTAAATTTAAAAGCTTACTGGAATTAACTTGAAACTTAGTTGGTATCAATTTTTATTCTGTGCTCAGTGAAAAGAATTAAAAGATTACTCAGTGAACAGACACTTCTTAATCAACTCTTAGTCACTTCCAAGTCATTTCTCAGTCATTTCTTAGTTATTGTTCAGTCAATTTTCAGTAAATGTTCTGTAAAGTTCCAGTCACTTTTAAGTAACCTTTCAGTTACTTTTCAGTAACTGTTCAGTCACTTGTTAGCAACTTTTCATTCAGTTTTCAGTAAATTCCCAGTTACTTTTCATAACCATAGTTCAGTTTAAGCTATTTTTATGCTATAGTTGATGAATTTCTAGCAATTTATCTCCCCTAATGTTTTTTGGAAAACCCTCAACCTCCCTTTTTCCTTTTTAAGGCCAGAATAATAAATAAATTTGCAACCCTAAAAGTGGCTCCACTCCATAAAATGTTCTAAATTGAAATTCATATTAGATGAAGTGTCATCAAAATAAAAATTTAACAGTAAAAAGGTATAAATTTACATATAAGAGAATAATAAAAAATAAGAAATACACCTCTAACTAAAAATCCATTAAGCTGAAAAAATCTCAAAGCTCCTGACTTCCTTGAGAATGAGTTGGAATCCCTAATCTGTAGATTTGTTCTTCAGTTCTTCCTCAGGATTACTGAGAGAGAAATTCCCAAGTTCTTCTTCTACTATCTTAATGAGGAGATCCTGAGCTAAAGAATGTATGTCTAGTGAAGATAATCAAGTTGAAATTATTATTATTCAAATAATTTTGCAATAAGCATATTTCACAATTAAGATAGAGAATAGGGGATGTAAAACATGGCAAATGTGGAAAAACATTAAATTCATTTATAGTCACAAAAATAGGAATAAAATCTCTATTAGGTCATCATAAGAAGGGTATTTAACAGTAATAATCCATATATTTGAAATTTTATATGCCATTTTTTTGATTGAAAAAAACAAGATTTTCTAATGGCTAACTTAAAATTCTTGAAACCTCCTAATTTATTCTATATATTTTTCATAAAAAAATTTCATCACAAGAATGATGGAGATGCAAAAAACACCAAATAAATCCACAATGCGGTAAGCTCTCCAAGGGCCTCCATTTTACCTCAAAATTTTAGAAAATTTTGCATTTAAATAAAGTTTTATCTTAAGACACCACACTATATGGGGGGAGGACTTGCTAGTGAGTCCACAACCTTGGGCCCAAACTCACCACATATTGAACACACATTGAGCTATTGACAAAGGAACCATACAATTAGGGATGAAAACCACTCAGAAGAACAGTTTTAGGTGGGTGTTCAAGTAGAGTTCAGTCTGAGTTCCATCTGAGTTGAGGTTGGGGAGTTGCTAGCCATTCATAGTGAGAGCTAATAAAAAAATTAAGTAATATATAATTCAATAAAATAAACTCAAAAAGTATATCTCACACAGCCATGTGAAATTAAATGGCAGGTGAAGAGTTTAGTAGGTATCAGAACATTCTTATTTTAAAATGGAAGGTCTTTAGGAATTATTAAAAGATACTTTCAAGTGAAATGATTATACAAAGCAGAATATTTTGACACTAAGTGGAAACTATGAATCTCAGAATTATCATTTCTCCCATTTAACTACACCTCAAAAATCCTTAAGGAAATTAAACATATCCTCAATACCAGTATGAGGGGTTTTTAAGACGTAATGTGGGCATACCCATACAATCACAGTGAGAAGAAATGGTAATTTTTGTGTTCTGGTTGGCAATTTAATTTGCATGAAATGAGACATGAAGTCTCATAATAAAATGGAGGAATTGATATTACACATTTCATGCACAGGCCATGAATTATGTTGCACATGTTTCTGGGAGGGGGCTTTAATTGAGTTGTGTGTTTGATGTATGAACTTAAAGAAACTTGTGTGATTTCATGTCACCTAACTTATGCATGACATGGGCTCTTGAAATGTCTCACATTTAATTGCAAGGCATTTCTAACTAAAATGAAAACATGACATGATTTTTCCCACAGTGAATTGTTAAAGATCAAAAAATAGTTGAATTAAATGCAATAGAAGGTTTTAATTATTAGGAAAACTTTATTTTTAAATCTTTCTAATTCACAGAGCTATCTATTTATTTATTTTTTAAAAAATTTATTAGAAATTGAAACTAATTAGTTGACTAACTCCCAAATTTGAATAAATTAACAAAGTAAGGGATCAAAAACTCTTATTGAGTCCAAAATATGATAGAAAATATACAAAACACATTCCCCTTCTATAGTCAACAAAATTTTCTCACTCCATACACCAGTATGCAAAAAAAATCATCATAAGATATATAATGAATAGGAAAAAAAAGGAAAATAAAATTAATCAAAAGATATAAAAAAAATCTTTTTGAATACTAATATTTAATACAGCTTTTAATTAAAGAATGTATAACTTGACTAAATATATAAGACTTTATCTCACATTGAATAATTTGGTTTTCAATGCAAGAGAATCTAACTGATCACTTCCAGAGCAAGAAAACTTCGCATTTCATGAAGAGTCATTAAAATGAAAAGAAATCATTTTGAAATAATTTTTGTTGCATAAAAATATTATTAATTCCTTGTCAGCCATACTGAAAATTATTTATAAGAGCTTCAAAGCACAAAAAAAGTGAGAATTCCCCAATCAAAGATTATTATTTTTTTTAAAGTCAAAATAAAAAAAGTGGGGAAATTTTAGCAAAAATTTTACTTGAAAGTGAAAAAATCACTAAAATATCAAAATGAAAATACAATTTTATTTCTCAGGCCTTAGAATAAAGTTAAACAAAAAAATACAAAGAACAATTTCAATTTTTGAGATATTTTTTTGCTAATTTCAATTTACCTACTGAATATTTTTTTTGTTAAAAGTAAGATTATTTATTTTTTTAGAACTCATAATGTTTTCTACATCATTCTGAAAAAAAAAGTTTCTATTTTTAGATTCACATTAATCAAACTGATAGTTTTTAACTTTTAAAATAGTTTTTTTTATGAATATTCTCAGTAATATTAACAAAAAATAGTTATAAAATAATTTTAGCAAAAAACTTGTTAAAGAAATTTGTTCAACTGTGGTTGAGTTTTTTAACTTCTCCCAGCACAAAACTTAAAGACTCAAATCTCTTTAATATAAATAATAACATAAAACTTAGGGATATATGTTATGATTTACTTAAAAGACATGAGATTTAATCAGTGCCTGTTAAATTCAAAAACAATTTTGTCCAAAAACCCATAAATTGGTTTATTTTGGTAATATATGGTGTTTTTTAGAAGAAATTTGCATATTGAGTATCTTTAAAAATTGATAGAGTCTTATATAATTTGCACAACTTTCTCTTTTTGAAACTTTTGAGATTTGAGTCTAATATTTGATTCATACTCTGTAGAGGAATATAAACACCTGAATAAGCCACTACTTTATAAATTTTTATTCCATAATTTCAGAAGAAAATAATTATAAATTATTTAAAGAATTGGGATGATAACACAACACAAGGGGAAAAAATGGGAGCCAGATGTTGGGTTTGGTTCCCATACTGAATTGAATCAATTCAGTATGTGAACTGAACCTTGTTTCTATTTGCCATTTTTTATCCCCATGTGCAAAAATGATCAATAAAAAACATCAAATTACAATTAAAAACAGATTAAGAAAGTTAGAGAGTGAAAGACTTCAACCAAGCTCTAACTAATATTACTTCCTACCCAGGAAAAACACATTTCTACTCTAATTGTCAGTAATTATAATTTTTTCAGCATACTCACTTTTTACATTAATAATCAATGTGTACATCATTTGATTCTTTCAAACAAACTAAATATACAGTAGCTGTGATAATATAAGTAAATTTAGATAAAACCAACCCAATATCTTATCTATGAAACAAAAAAATTATATTATTCCTGAATTTGAAATTTATAATAATTCTATAAAAGAGTTTTTAAGATGATATTTAATGAAAAAATAAACTAAGTAATGATTGGAAACGATATATATCAATGAAGCTACTAATAAAAGAAGAAAGACAAAACATAATTTCTACCATGAGAAGTTGAAGATAGGAAAAGACAATTTTAGGGTAAAAAAAGATAAAAAATAATATACTCACATTCATGAGTCAGAATCAAATAGTCCTTTATTCAGTTGGGAAGTTTTATCTTTTTCTTAGTGAGCTACTTGATTGAATTAACTTGATTGTTTGATAAGTCAGCTCTTTATTATTTTTATAGTGTGTTTATGATTTAGTTTTTATTTTTATTTTTTGTATATCTTGTTGGTTGGTAAGTTTATTTAATTTTATTTCAGTTTTTTTGTTGGTGAGTTAGTTAGCTTGTCACTTATTAAGATATTTTATTATTTTGAAAATTTTGATAGATAGTTTCATGCTGCTTTTACTATTTATTTACCTTGTAATTTT
This sequence comes from Hemileia vastatrix, assembly GCA_030280995.1. Classification (NCBI taxonomy): domain Eukaryota; kingdom Fungi; phylum Basidiomycota; class Pucciniomycetes; order Pucciniales; family Zaghouaniaceae; genus Hemileia; species Hemileia vastatrix. The sequence continues at coordinate 28,626,734 of JASXTE010000006.1, forward strand.
TTAGGTAACTATTGAGTTTCATCATTTTTAGTGAGCTGTTGATGTTTTTCTTCTCTGTATATGTGAAAAGTTTCCCTTTTTCTAGCTAGTTACATTGTCTATTTAATTAGATAATTAGTTATTCAATTTTTTTAGCTTTCATTTTTCCCTCAGCTTACTAAGTTAGTTGCTTTTTCATTTTCAGATAGTGGGTGGGAAAGGTAAGGAATGGAGTTGAAGAAGAAGAAGACAGGGAGGGGGAGGGAGGAAGTTGTAAGGGGAGGGAGGGAGAGGGAGGGAGAGGGAGGGAGAGGGAGGGAGAGGGAGGGAGAGGGAGGGAGAGGGAGGGAGAGGGAGGGAGAGGGAGGGAGAGGGAGGGAGAGGGAGGGAGAGGGAGGGAGAGGGAGGGAGAGGGAGGGAGAGGGAGGGAGAGGGAGGGAGAGGGAGGGAGAGGGAGGGAGAGGGAGGGAGAGGGAGGGAGAGGGAGGGAGAGGGAGGGAGAGGGAGGGAGAGGGAGGGAGAGGGAGGGAGAGGGAGGGAGAGGGAGGGAGAGGGAGGGAGAGGGAGGGAGAGGGAGGGAGAGGGAGGGAGAGGGAGGGAGAGGGAGGGAGAGGGAGGGAGAGGGAGGGAGAGGGAGGGAGAGGGAGGGAGAGGGAGGGAGAGGGAGGGAGAGGGAGGGAGAGGGAGGGAGAGGGAGTGAGAGGGAGTGAGAGGGAGTGAGAGGGAGAGAGGGGGAGAGAGAGGGAGGGAGAGGGAGGGAGAGGGAGAGAGAGGGAGAGAGAGGGAGAGAGAGGGAGAGAGGGGGAGAGAGAGGGAGAGAGGGGGAGAGAGGGGGAGTGAGAGGGAGTGAGAGGGAGGGAGAGGGAGGGAGAGGGAGGGAGTACAGCTGTTACCCTTCCAGGTGATACTCCTCCAATTCTTTCCCTACCATTACCTCCTTTGATAAAAGTGCCTTCATAAACTCCTTCACTACTTAATCATTTTCCTTCCCCCTTCTTACCCATCCCATCAAATTTTCATCCTCCATTTCCACCTCATCTATGATTACCCCCTCTTCAAGGTCACCCTTCAATAATGTTGCACCAACAGTACGTATCTGGTTTGGTGCTGGGTGCAAGTCAGGGCATTGTGATAGCCCATCAGATTTTAAAATTTTCTTACATGTATGAAATTTAACAACAAAATTAATGATTCTTAGCAGTCCTTCCCAGTGCCCTTGCCAGTGAGTCAATTTTTTAGTGGTTAAGAAGGTTTTCATGTTTTTGCAATCTGCATAGATAATAACTTAGAGACAATGTGGTCCCCCTTCCAAATAGTGGTGCCAGGTGCATAAAGCTTTCACTAGTTCTAATAGCTGCTTTTCATATATTTTTTAGTTTAATTTGGTGCCTAGTAGTGTACATGGAAAATATGATACTGGTTGTAAGACATTTTCAGTATTGAATTGGGATAATACCACACCTAGCTCAAAGTATGAACAGTCAAATTTCAGAAAAAAGGGCTTTAGTAAGTCTGGAATTGCAAGAATAAGGGCTGTCACAAATTTTATTTTCAGGTAGTAAAAAGAATATTGTTGGCTACTTGTTCAATAGAATTTTTCTTCCTTCTTTGTGAGGCTGTGAAGTGGGCAGCAAACGTGGGAATAGTTTTCAATAAAGCAGCAGTAGAAATTTTCAGAGCCTAAGAATGAATGGAGCTCCTTTACTGATGCTGGTTTTGGCCACTCTATTACTGCCTTTACTTTCTACTGGTCCATTTTCATCCTGTCTTTTAATAAGATCATACCTAGATAGGGTATTTCACCTACTTAAAAGACACACTTTTTAGGTTTTAACCATACTTGCACCTACCTCAAGCACTGAAAACAATCTTTCAAGAATATCTTATTTTCTTCTATTGATCTGGAGTAAATCAAGATGTCATCTATCCCTATCCTATCTCTGTATATGCCATTGGTGAAGTTTTGGAATGTGGCAGGCACATTACATGGACCAAACAGCATTACCAGTCATTCAAAATGACAAAATTTATTGTGAGATTCCAGTTTATGTTCATAACCTTCTTTTAAATGTGTGTTATGGTAAACTTCCCTAAGATCAAGGGAAGTGAAAATCTCTGCACCCTGAAAACTTTTAATCAGCTTAATATTCAGTGGAAGGAGATACCTGTTCTTAACTGTCAATGCATTCAACCTTGTTAAATCCATGCATGGTCTCAATCAACCATCATTTTTAACTGAAAATATCACAGCAACTGCCCAGGGAGACTTTGATTTTCTTATGAAACCATTTTTTAAATTTTCATCAATCATTTTTTTAGTGCTGTTGAATCCAAGGTTGAGAATGGGATTATGCGGCTGAATTGAGGAGTTGCACCAGGAATCAGATCAATGGCAAAGGCATACAGTCAGTGAGGTGGAAAGTTTTGGCTTCTCCAAATTTAAACAGTGGTAAGAATTCCCAATAATCTTTGAGTGCCATTTCCTTAAGGGATTTTTTTGGCTTTGAGAACTTGATCTTGGCTGAAATCTTGGAAGATGGGTGTGGCGGGTATATAAAATATAAAAATTAAAACCTGATTTTAGTTAAGAATATTCTGTTTATACTATACTCCCTATCCATCATTGTAAGTTTTATTTTCAAAAATAAAACCATTTTTCAATTATATTAGTTATATTTATATAAATATTCCACATAAATGCACAAATATACTTAACCTAATCCAAGGTATTTATTTTAGCAAGTCGATCTGATCATCTCTTACGCCTCCATCTTAGGCTCTTTATTTTAACTCTTTATTCTGATAAACTAAACCTCAGCCATTCATTTCAACTATTAAAACCCCATGACAGAAACAGAAGGGGTCTCATAACTAGTATTCTTAATCATATTGTTTATAAACTCTCATACCCTCTCTCTACATATGACAGACAATACATGGCACTTATGTTACACATTTAACTGAGGTCTTTTTTACAAAAATAAATTATTTATGCTAAGGACCTTCTAACAAGACCGGACCCATTAATAATTAATATAAATAAATCTTGCTATACTATCAAAATATTTTTATCTCACCTTTCTTTATCTCACAATCTTTATCTTTTTATGTTTTATTTATTTCTGTATTGTATAAATAAATTAAATTATTTTAAAGGTATAGTAGGGTTATGTAGATAGAATAGCATGCTGACTATGGTTGTTCACCACAATTTACTGCAATGCATTGCAGTAGCAAAAAAAATGTGGTTCCCCTCCACACAAGGATCTTTATTTTTGCATAAAGAGCACAACACCTGCTATACACCATGCTCTTATACTAATGTGTAGGCTTTTACGCAATATGTCATACTTATTATTTAATCTATTAAATTAGTCTATAAATAATGAAATGAATATTCTTTCTTATATTTAAATCACCTCACTCACAATAATCTATTTAAAACTCTCTATGTACCTGTTACAGTGTGTGTTAAAGCTGGGTATGCCAACTCATCCCCCCATGAAGGGAGGTTAAAGTTTAGGTATTCTAATAATGGAGAAAGGGAGGGAGGGATCTTATATTAAAACTCAAACAAAATTATATAAACAAAACAGGCAAACTTATAACAAGTGAAATATTCACTTGTTATTTGATTAATTTGAAGAGATAAACATCATATAAATTAACTCTTTTATACTATACTTACTCTTGTCTTGTCACTCTCACAGCTCTTCTAGAATATTATACTCATTTTTGTAGTGTTTGTGCTATATTCATATGGTTATAATTTTTGTGTATCTACCAGTCAAACTTAGATATCCTTTTATTTATATTAAATATATTCAATAATAGTATTATATCCGTATTCTTTAATAAAAAATGATATATATTATTAAAACCTCACCTCATTAGTCCTTAGCTTTTATATATTGTCTTTATATATCTTACATATTACTGTAAAACATTACTATAAAACAAGTTCCTGTGAAACAATGCTTTTATGAATAGGCTGTGCAGCAGCATCCAAAAGAAAATATATCATTTATATTTGTGGAAATATTATATTGAATAATGCTTAAAATTTTTATAAATGTTTTAACCTTTACACTAAGCAAGTTTTTATCTTCTCTTCTTTAGCCTAAATTATCTGAATTGCTTACTTGCTTTTTATAGATTATATCCGGGGGTTATTAGGATAAAGCCTTGAACAGGATATTTACTTTCCAGTTGAAGAGCTACTGACTATAATATTACTATTTATAGCTGAAAAAAATATATTATGTAACATAAAATATTTTTTTATTTTATGAAAGAATTAGATTTTTTTATTTTATGTTGTGTTGCATTCCAGTTTTTCCTCTTTCTCCAGCACCCCCTTTAAGTCCTGAAACTTAGCATCAAGAGAGAGTGTCAGTTCTTGCAGAAAGACTACTGATGATAATAAAACACCAGGAGACTCGCCAGGAGGGACCAGGGGGCTGATGCTTTATCTGTGCTATCAAAATTTCCATTCTCTGCCTTCTCCTTTTCTTGGAATTCTTCATCCCCTCTCTAGTACTCCCTGACACTTCCTGTTGGTGCCCCATCCCCTATCTTTTGCTTAGAATCAAGAAAAAGCATCAGTTCTGGTGGAAAGTAAAATGATGATAACATAACATTAAAATACTCACTTGGATGGGCCAGGGGGCCAATACTTTAGTATCAGCATCTCCGTTACTTCCCATCTGAAGCTTCCTTTCCTTCCAGTTAATGAGTGGGTTATATTGGTCCAGCCATCTCATCCCTAGTACTATTTCATACTGGTCCTTTAGGTTTTTTGCATATGCCTTTCATTTATACTCCCTTCCATTGCACCAGAATCTGCAAAAAAACCTTCTCTCTTACTTCTCCTCTCCCACCTGAGGATTCACCAAACATAATTAGACACCTGGGGTGGTCCAATTTTTCTTTTTTTTATTTCTCTGTAAAAACTTGTTAGAAATAAAACAGTATGTGGCCCCACAGTCCAGCAGGGCTCATATATTTGTTTTGGCATCAAAATTCCTTGAAGGAAATTTCAGTATAATATGATTATGATTTCTTTCAAGTGGCTTACACACTGATAATTCTACTGATGACTCTCCCTTATCTCTTCCATCTAATCTTCTTGAGGAGGGCACAACCTTTACTCCTGAGTGATTTTTTTCCTGTGCATTTCCTGCACTCTATTCCACTTTTCTAACACTTATTTTCCCTCTAAAATCCCTTTCCAAATGACCACTACTCCTGCATTGAAGGCACAGACCCTTGCTCATATTACTCTGGTATTCCTCATCAGATAAACTTCTCCTTCTACTAGGGCCACATTCATTTGCTGCATCAATATCTACGGCATTTGGGTTCTGAGCACTGGACCCACTTAATGGGGCATGGGTGCATGGCTAGCAAGCATCACTCACCCCATCCATGCGCTGATGAGTAAAATTGTTGTTAATTTGAATTACCAACTCCATAAGCGCCTGGAGATAGGTTGAATATGGGTGAGTGATTAGTGTGCTCCATATTTTTGGAAAAAGTCCATTTCTTAAATGAAACATGAGTTCCCCTTCTACCCATGTTGTAACATAGCTGACATGGCTTTATATTTCCAACACATACTCTGAAACTGATTGAGTAAATTCTCCAAGGTTGTGGCCACATCATGGTCACCAAAGGTTAATTTTAATGCTGCCATGAACTGGCCAAAAGTTTTTTCTTACTTGGAATCTTCAAGGAGCTCTTTGGTATATGGCCTTGCCCAGAATACTGCCTCATCTGTGAGGTACAATATTATGGACCCAATTTTTGATTGCTCATCTGGTAATTGATGACCATTCAGAAGGACATAAAGGTTTACCTGTGATTCATACTGATCTTCCCAGGGGCCTTGTTTTCCATCAAAAATTTCTTGGACTGCAATCTTTGGGCCTTTGATGGGTGGTGCCTGCACTTTAGCTTTGGAAGTATCCAGCTCTGCTTTGGTGAGGCAGCAATATGAGGATTTTTCCTCTGCTAGATTTTCCAAGAGTCTGGAATTCTGTTCTTGCATTGCAGTGAGGAGTGATGGGTTGGGTTGGCCTGAGAGGTTCATGACTCTTTTGTAGTGCGCTGGTTGTAGATTGGACAAGATGTTAAGACCTAGAAGGGAAGACTACTACTAGCACTTACACCAGCCTGAGATGGGACTGACTATGCTGATACAGAAGTGAGACAAACTAGACTTACTATGTTGGGGCTTCCAACAGTGAGGGTTACAATCACGTGAGACTAAGAAGTAACTGGATTACTAAATAAGTTGTCAAATGAGGAGTGCTCCACAGTGCTTACCCCTTAAAACCCCCTTATGCAATATTCCCTTCTCCCACCTATTACAATTCATAGTGCCCATAGCACTCCTCCTCCTTAACTCTCAACCCAAATCCTACCAGGGGGGCTGTGTAGATAGAAAATAATGTTAAGTTTTTGTCACCAAAACTGAGTAGCCTAGAGTGAAGAGTGACATAAGGATGGCATCTAAAATTATATGTCATGTGACTTGCTTACAAATCAATCATTGATGTAATGAGTTTGGGATCAGGAATTAGGAATGGAAATTAGGGTATATGAGGTAGGATAATGCATTATTGTGCATTCCTTATCCACTAGCCCCAGTATTGTGCCCTCAAAACACCTTTTTACTGAGAAATAATGTCAACTCTGTAGCTTTATTTTTGGGTTGTGAAATACCTTTTAAATAATGACAAATTTATAACTTTGATACCCCCTAATGATAATAATCTATGTATATTGAACATCTATTTATTTAAAATAATAGACATAAAAAATATCAGTTACACACCTTTTTCTTCTCATTCTTTTTTTTTTACATCCTCTCTCTTTTTCTCTCTCTCTTTCTATCTCTCTTATTTTATTTTATTTGTTTTTTTAATATATTTTTTTGTCTTCCCTTTTTTTTCCCTCTCTCCAATTCTTTGTCTCTTTCATTCTTTCCCTATCTATCTATCTATTGACCTTATGATAAAAAACTCATCCAAATTTAAATCCTTCTAATACTAACAATAAATTATTTCAAATCCAAATACCACTTACATAGGCACACAAACACTGTCAGCCAGGCTACAAGACTTACCCAGTAAATAATTAATCATTTATCAGGATAGAGCCACACCTTTATTTCTTATTTTATTTAATTTTACTTACTTTGTAATTTACTTATAATAATTTAACTAATTAAATAAGTAAAACAAGTAATTAATTAAATTTAATGTTCCCCATTTCTCATCCCTTGACAGTGTCCTCATGACAGCTGAAAGGTAGCCTAAAATCTATAAAAATACATAAAAATAAAATCAAATATGTTAATTATACTTTGACATATACAAAAAAACTAAGAAAATCAAATGATTCTAAATAAATTGACATATACATCTAAAATCTGTATATAAGAACATTCCTTTTAGAATATTCTTTTAACATTTGGAATTTCTATATTAGTAGTTGTTCTCTCTAATGTACTCATGTATGTAGACTTGTGGTTCCATCTTTTCTCTCTTTCTTTTGCCTATATAAGGCCTCTCATTTTCCATGCTTTTGATTCATCTCTTACTGACTTTACAATTATATTTTATATACAATAAATCAATCTATTACTACTATTTATCATCTTAGTATTTACATCTGCGTATTACTAAGGATTGAAAATAATAATAATAAAACTTTTTACCTCTTATTTGAGCAATTTCTTATAAAGAAATAAATATGTACACATTTTGAAATCTTGAGTCTTCATTCACCTATCACCACTGTTGGACCACTGAAAATACTTCTAGGCCAACAAGGACCTTCTGACAAACACCCACCCCACCCACTCACACACACACATATATATATATGCGTGTGTATATACCATACATAGAAACCAACAATTTAAAGTAGATTTACATATTGTAGCCATTAATATAATTCACATATCCACATTTTGATTTCTTCACACATCTTTATTTTCATATTTTCACTTTTTTTTTTCCTTGTTAATAGTCAATATATACATACATACAAACATACATATATATATATATATAAGGATGGAGAAACAGAGATCACAACAACAACAAAAAATAGAAAGTAAGAAAGAAAACAGAGAGAACAAGAACAAATAAATAGTATTTTTTTTTTTAAAAAAAAAAAAAAAAAAGAAAGATGGTGGTTAGGTAGATAGATGATTATCAGTAAAAAAAAAAAAAAAAAAAAAAAAAAAAAAAAAAAAAAAAAAAAAAGAAGTCAACCAACAAGTAAGACACCCTAAAACCCTTCCCCCCCCCCCCCCCCCCCCCTCTCTCCCTCTCCTTTCCTCACAAAAAAAAAGAAAGAAAAAAGAAAAAAGTAATAATATGAACAAAAAAAAAAAAAAGAGTAACAACAGTGAAGACAATTCTTTGCCTCCTATTCCCATCTCTAGTTTAACCCAAGTGTTCTTTACAAGTATAACATATATGTATATCTGGGTATGTGTTAGAGAGAGGGGGAGAAGGGTAGACTCAACACACAGAACATGAAAAAAATGACAAAAACAAAGAAAAAAATGACTGCAAGAACATGTGCTGAAGAATGACTGTAAAGACATGCACGCAATATATATGAAAAAACAAATTAACCCCCCCCACCAAAAAAAAGAAACATGTTGCTTGCACTCGACATCTTATGCATTGATCCGATTCTATGTAAGCTACCTATATTATAATAACTGAATGAAAAAATATTTTTTTTATTCTGAAGAATTATAACAAACGAATAAGAGCTTTAACAAACTCAAGTAAGGCGAGGGAAAAAAATCAGAAAGAGTTATTACAGATACACGATCAAAAATAAAGTTGCATAGAGCTGTGCAATAACTGAGTTTTTTTTATTGTAATTTTTGACTATTTTTGTGATGCCGTCCTGACGTAACGACTCTTTTTTTTTTGGAACGAGATCAAAGCCAAAGTATACGAAGTCTATAGAAATATGATAGAGTTTAATATATATATATATATATGTATAACTATGTATGTTTGTATATTCAGAAAAGAAACACAGCAAAATGATGCAAAAAAGGTGGTATAAAAATGATGTAGATGATTCAAGAAGACTGAGAAAGCGGCCGCGAGGGTGGCAATTGGTCTAGAGAGCCTACTAAAGAATAAGTGCAACATATTAATTATAACCAATCAACATCTCATACAGGTTGAGAAAAAAATTCAAGAAAAATCGATCAATGGAGAAAAAATAAAACTCACAAGCCAAATGAGAGGAAAGAGAATGTCCAAAAGACTGGTCATCGCAATTTGTTACCTTCGTTGAATTGGGAACACTTGCCTTTCTGAAGGAGTTGTCATTAGAATCCCTATTGCTAGAGCATGGTTGATCAAATGAGGAAACGTATCTGAACGTATCGTCAGAATCGTTGGCGTCCTTCTGCTCTCCAACAATGCTCTGTTCTGGTATTTGTTGTTCATGAGTGCTTTCACTCTCTAAATCTAAAGACAGATTGTTCGACTGTTTTGGAGTAGTAGGACTTGAGACTTCAGCTAGATTTGTATTGGCAAGCTGATCTGAAACATCATCTACATCTAGACAGGGATTATTCCGCCCTTCGTCAATAGTTGGCATCCCAGAATTTGACCAATTCTGACATGCAGTAGAATTGTCAGATTTTGATTGAGAGCTAGCTGCGCTGGTTTTAGTAGCAATAGATGATCCTGTTGACAAGTTGAGTGAAGGCGCTGATTGACCTGTTGTAGAACCACCTTCCACAGTGGCGCTCATACTACTCATCCTTCGAGTTCTCAACACGGCTGCCAATGCCTTAACCCTCACCTCTCTTGCTTGTTCTGTAGATACCTCAACATCGCCAAAAACGATTTTTCTTGGTAGCCGAAAAGGTGGAGTGCTATTGACGTTGCTGGAAGAGCAATTACTATCTGTAGGAGTTATGGAACGCCGACTAAGTAAACTGGAATTTAGGGCAGATTCTTTGATGTGAGTTTGACCCTTGGGGGTTTCAACCCCACGATTCGAAATCTCCGAGCCAGATGGTAGGATAGAGGGAATAGAATCAAAAGAAGCTGATCTGTTGGAAGCTGAAGAACGTCTACGTGGCAAGCGTGGTACTTCGTGAGTGGATAGATCCGAGTATGTTTCTTCAGCAATCCGATTTCGGGGGCTTAAAGCGCGTTCTGACCAATTCTGAGAACTCGATCTTGAAGAGGAATATGAGACCTGTTTTTGCTCTTCATCAAAACTTTGAGATGGTAAGTGGTATTCAGCTGCAGTAAAGTTGCCAAAACGAATCTGTCCGGTGGGTGATTGGGAAAAATTAGGCAGTTTAGTATGTGTAGCTAACGAGGAAGAGCTCGAACCGGTGGATGCTTGTTCGCTCCGCCGGCGGCAGGAGCTGGTGGTGCTACTATAGGATTGACTACGTTCGGACAGTAATCCTTGTGGGCGTGTTGCATCGTAGTCGGTTGTTTCTTCATGTTCCGAGCCAGCAGAAGATATCTGAGAGGAGTGTGGTCCAAGATTATTCGAGTGAAACGAAGGTGAGGTGGCGATAGGATGTGTGTTATAATGATCTGAAAAATGAGTTGATTGAGTGACAGAAGTTGGGGGGAAATCTGGGCCTGCTGATGTGGGTCCAGAATGATGAAAAAATTTATGAAAATAATCTGAAGAAATGTTGTTTGTACTACTGCTTGAACTCATGGCACTTGGAGTTTTAGGGTTTGCATAGAGGGTCTTATAGCTAGCCATAACAGCATCTGAATTAGGAGGAGCATGATTTTTGGTAGGATTACTACTAATTTCGTAAGTCCAGTCAAGATCCCGGTCTTGAGGAGCGGGTTCTGAAGCAATGCTTTCAGGCGGATACCGTGGTCTGGCATCCATAGAACTGGCAACTTGCCTGTATACATGATCCTGTATCAACCCATTAGTCAAAGGTGGACAGTTGGTCTCGAAAACATTCCCGTTACCATCTTGATATAGTCGTGAATCGCGGAATCCATCTTTTTCACATTCAGAGCCAGTGGGTACCATAGGAACCATGACAGCTGGTGTCAAAGTGAGTGCAGAGGGATGAGAACAGGTTTGAAAGGCTTGAAAATGTGCAATAGATGGGTCAAAGGGTGTAGCGAAATGATGTCGAGGTCCCACATAGGCGGTGGTCATAATAGGATTGGGAATCATTCCAGTTGCATTGAGACCCATAGTCATATTCGATGAACCCCATTGCCTAAAGCTGGGGGTCTGATAGTTGGGGACAGGTCTTGGATTAGGGGTGGATTTCCTACGACCAGAGATAGATGGAGGAGCCATCAAAACACCCTCCTGACGCTCTTCGCACAACTCTCGAATCATGATGTCAATTCGCTCAGCCCTGGTAGATAATATGCGAACTGCACGCATAAACTCGCCTCTAATCTAAATTGCAAATGAAAATTATATATATATATATATATATGTAAGTCGAATGATCAAATACTAATTATCCGGTAAAATTCTATAACACGCACCGTAAAAAGGCCATCTCTGGTTACAGTTCGAGCAACATTGTAATTAATCTGAAAAGGATCCTACATAAGATTTTTTTTTTTAAAAAAAAAAGTTGTGTCAGAGGGTACAACGGTAATCGATGAAGACATGCAAAAGATCGAACCTCTATACACAGTCGGTTGAGGTCGACTTTTCCATAGCCCACTTTGCCTTGTCCTTCTTCTATGAAATCATGCATCCACCCTTTGCTTTCTTTAGTAAGCAACCCTCCTAATGTTTTTATACTTATAACGTCATGAGTATATCGAAAAACAGTGGAAAAATATTTGAAAAAATCAATAAGTAGCTCCGCTACATTTTCGCGGTTCATCCCGATCCAAAAACGAGGTAAAGCGTCCAAGTCATCGAAAAAATAAATGTCATTGCCCTCATATTCTAACTCTTCAAGATTCATTGAGCGAGGAGGAGGCAATTGTTGAAGATTTCTAACAAAAAAGTAACATGTTGGGACCTTTTTTATCAAAAAAGAAAAGAAAAGAAAAAGAAGACAATCTTACGGTAACACCGGCGTTTTGCGAATGTTAACTAAATAGAATATTACCATTAAAACATATCCGTAGGAGCTTAGGGTACCAAGATAAGGATCGTTGATACGTCTACGCTTAGTCCAAACTTTCACTAAAAAACGAGGAAAGAATATTTTACTTCAGCAAGAAAACATGTGAAATCTGACGCCATGGATAGATTCTCGATCTCTACATCACATACAAAAAAGAACAATAGTTCGCATTCGGGGGTCAACCATCGCATATGTTAAAAGCAATCGAGTATTTTCCAAGGCGAGACGATTTTCAAAGCCAATGTCACAGGCCAGACCAAAAGGTTGGCCATGACTTGGCGGAAGCGAAAGCTTAATGATGGGAATTCGAGCCCTTGGTAGCATTTTAACCATAAAAGCAGTTTCTGGAAAGGGCCGGAAAAGCAAAAGCAGGCGAAAAAAAATTAAAAATGAAAAAAGTCAATTTAAAGTTTAAATCCATAAAGATAGCACCAGCTTGAAGAAAAAAATAATAATGATAGCACAATAAAAAATTTGAAGGGAAGATGGGTCCATATAAGGGTTACCTTGTTGAATGAGTTTACCCAGGATTTCAACCATTTCGGAAGGAGTGTGCTTAGGCTTCGGCTCAGATGAAGTGCTGGGTTGAGCGTTGGAACTATCTGAAGAATCAGTGGAATTGTTTTTATCAATAAGACAGCACAAATCCATGTCTGAATTTCTTAAAGCCAAGCCAGAAGCTGTGAACAAGACATGTCAGTGAAGGGAGAGAAGCCAGAGAGTAGTGACAGAGAGCTGACCAATAGAGCCAAAGGGAAGAAGACGGGCGCCTTTTGAAACCTTGTCAGCCAAAGTTTCGAGATACTGTCTAGTTTGTTCCTTCACCTGATGGATTGAAAACGAAAGAGAAGACCAGATAGATATGAAATATATATATATATAAAAAGAGAGAAAGAAAGATGAGAGGATGATCAAGGTAGGAAGAAAGAAAGAAAAAGCGGGAAGAGTACATTATACTCTTCTGCGGTCGGCAAGACAGAAGGAAGGAAAACTTGAGTTATATAAGCAGCCAGTTCGGCGGTATATTGCTGATACAAAGAAAGAGTGACAGGAGAGTCATGAAGGGGTTGATGATGCGTGATAGGACGATGAGGATGAGGCAAAGTGTTAATTCTTTGGGAACGATGAATGGAATGCTGAGGACCCTGTGAAAAAGAGGGAATTTTACGATTGTGACGAGAAAAAGATTGGCGCTGATGAGGAGAATGAGGGGGATGATGATTGTGATTGGAGTGATAATGATGAGAATGAGGATGATGGTGATGAGAGCTGCTATTATTGTTGTCGTTAGTATTGATATTAGTAGTAGTGGTAGTAGTAGTAGTAGTAGTAGTAGTAGTAGTATGATGATGATGATGATGATTGCTATTGCTATTGCTATTAGTATGACTACTGGGAGTGGGATGGTTGTGGTTGTGAAGATGAGAAGAAGAGGAAGAGGAGGCTGAAGAAGGAAAGTGAGAGGGAGGAGTTGAAGATGAAGGTGAAGGGGAAGACTGAGCAGATGGTGAGATGGAAGGAGGAGAGATTTCAGGAGACATGGCAGGTGATGGTTGATGGATGAAGAAGAAAGCCAGCCAAGTCAGCCAAGCCCTCAAATTCTTGGACCCTCACCACCCATCACACTCTCTATGCAATATGCACCCCATATGCATACTCTCCCTGTCCATCCATTCTCCCACAGCTCCGCCTCCCCTCCCTCTGTTTCGCATTCCTCTTGCCATTGCACTCTTCCTCTTCTAAATCCTCAAAATTCACTCTCTTCTTCTGCCCTACAAGTTCTCTACCTTTGTTTGTTAGCCTATGTAGATCTCTCATAATATCGGCTTGAGTCGTCTCCCCCCACATACCCCTCCATTTAACGTGAATAAATATAAAATAAAGATGTGACATGTTCAGAGTTTGCGGTAGTCTGAGGAAAGGAAGATAAGTACCAAGGAATTGTGTGGATGATGATCGAGCGAATCATAAATAGTCAGCAGCGTTCGTTCCCGTGAAATGTATAGTCATTTCGGTGTCTGCTCCGATGAGAATTGCGGGCAACGGCCCATGACCGGCTACGTGGCGCTGGTGGTTATCATCTTACCTCAAGGCGTTCAATTCGTTGGACTTCACTATCCTTTTGTACCTCCATGTAATCTTGTCTCTACTCTCCTTTTTTCGAGTCTTCTCCTTAGTTTCCTAACGCTTTCATACATTCTTTTATTCTTTACGAGAAGTGAGTGGTAACATGCGGAGTAATGGGGTTTTATGATTCTATAGATATACATGTTGGCTTAGATATAAATGATATAGTCTTGGTATTGACTTGTGGCCTAGATCTTTATAATATGATATCAAATTGGAAATTACCCTATTTTTATAGATTATACTTGTTTCATTAAATTAAAAAATCATGAAAATATTGAATTACAAATATATTGCATTAAATCATCTATCTATATAAAAGAACTATCTATTATATAAATACCTTATAGTGCCCTAACTTCCTAAAAAAATAGGGAACTCGGCCGCTAACCTAACTGACACCGACTGATTCCACATTGAATACTCGGGGTTGCGCGTAGCTAGATGCAGCAGCCCCCGCCAGCAATTCTCATTTCACAACCACTCATTACACTAAAAACCCATGCTGTGCATGGGTCACGTATGCTCGTACTATATATATCATGATATTTGTTCTTCTCTTCCTAATTAAATATCAATCAATCTCTTCTCATTCAACCTCATTCAGCTTTCATTTTTGTATTTTCATTCTCTGTGAATTAAAACATATCAAAATACTTGTCTATAGAGTGACTTTGATATAATATGGATATTGGCTGGGAAGAATTGAACAATGTCCTCCCAAGTTTTTAACTATGTATACTACACAAACCAAATCAAATCAAAACACGTAAACCTACCCACCAATACCAAACCTTCTCCGATATAAAACGCTCGAATCCCACATGGCTGACTCCAACTATTTTTCTTTCTATTTGTTTTACTCCCTCCCTCTGTATGTCTTCTCTCTCTCTCTCTTTTCTCTCTCTCTCTCTTTTCTCTCTCTCTCTTTCTCTCTCTCTCTCTCTCTCTCTCTCTCTCTCTCTCTCTATCTCTCTCTCTCTCTCTCTCTCTCTCTCTCTCTCTCTCTCTCTCTCTCTCTCTCTCTCTCTCTCTCTCTCTCTCTCTCTCCCTTTCTGTAGATATAGAAAAAAGGGATTTGAAAAGATGGTTAAAAGGTAAAAATAATATACAGTTAATCTTGGAAAGCTTGCGGTGGTCTTGTATCTGCCTTCCCCCGCCAAAATCATGAGTTTAGCTCAGCTGACCTATGCTTTTGGCGGGGAATGAGAGACGACAAGACAAGCGCAAGCTTTCCAGTATTAGCTGTATCATATAGACATATGAAAACAGGATAAACTTACATTTGACACACAGCGAAACCTAAAAAGCTTGCGAGTTTCTCGTCTTCGATCCCCCGCCTAAAACATAAGTTTATGTCGCTTTTGAAAGGGAATAGTTGCCTAGAACAGCGCAAGCTTTTCCGGTTTAGCTGTACAGGCCTGCGCCAATTTCAAATTATGATATTTTGACAAAATGAATTGTATTTGTATTGTATGGTCTACAAAAGATTGCTATGCATACTTATAAATTAAGAAATTGAGCTCACATACATATAAATATGTATGTACAAAAATCTTTGAAAGAAGTTACAGCTACATAATCCTGGAAAACTTGCGGTTGTCTTGCATCCCATTCCCCGCCAAAATCAAGAGTTTAGGACAGCTGTGATCTATGTCATTGGCGGGGAATTAGAGGCAAGACAACCGCAAGCTTTCCAGGAATAGAGCTGTACACAACAGCACAGGCAAGTTCACCTGGGTAGTTACACAAATTGAACTATGCATTGTGTATCGTCACCCGAATTTTCTGAAACGTCAGTAAAATGTTTCTTGTGTTATTTATAATTTGTCTTTGTGTTGCAGGGTGTTTCTGAATTCAGTTCACATACTGAATTGAATCAATTCACACTATGCACCAAGTGAGATATCCCTGATGGGGATATCCAGCCCAAGTTGGGGATATTTTAGAGAGGGAAATAAGGTCAGAAAATTCAATGTAAGAAAAGTAAGTGCAAGAAAAATAAGTACAAGAAAAGTGAGTGCAAGAAAAATCATTTGCAACCATGAGAATTTTTTTTTTTTCTCAAAAAAAAAAAAAAAAAAAAAATTTGTAAAACAACAGGAAAAAAAAAAAAAAAATTAAAAAAAAAACTAAATTTCCCTTGGTTTCAAGATAAGATACCTTTCTTACACTTCATTTTCTCACAAATTTTTTTGGCACATATTTTCCTTACACATATTTTTCTATCCTTATGTACCTCCCTACAATATCCCCAACTCACACTTGATATCCCTATCAAGGATATCTTACTTGGTGCATAGTGTCAGTATGTGAACTGAACCCGACGTCTGGTTGCCATTTTTTTCCCCATGTGATTATATTATATTATAATATTACAAGCCTGCTATCGGTCTGCTACGCAGACGGTCAGCAGGCACGCACCTCGCATGATAGATATATCTTACAATCTCAGGTTTTTAGTGGAATGAGTGGTTGTGAAATGAGAATTGCTGGTGGGGCTGCTGCATCTAGCGACGCGCAGCCCCGAGTATTCAATGTGGAATCAGTCAGGGTTAGTTTGTATATACAGATATTGAACACATGCTTGCTTGCTCACCCACTCAATTCTTCGTTCACCGCTTACCTTGCCTTTATCTGCCTTTCGTTCAATTTCTCCTTCTTCTTCTTTTTCTATTAGTGGCCATGTTGGAAACGGACGGTGCAGTTTTGCGCAAGAGAAGAAAAAAAAAATACTTTTTTTGGGAGGCTTTAAAGAGACCACTTTTTTTTTTCTGCTTCGGAGACCACCTTTCTTTTTTTAGTCTCATTTGCGTAGAATGGCGTCCGTAACATAGCTCCGAGAAGAATCAATATTCATTACTTGACCTGTAGAATTGCGTCTGTAACAGATCTCCGAGATGAATCGGAGTTAGTGAGACACGCATTGTACATTCTATCTACATGGATCACGTGGTAGTTAAGTATTCATATGTTTAAGTACATAACAATTTGAACTTTTTTACCTTAACCAGCCACCAGAACAATGGCGCTATCTTCAAGAATGAGGAAAAGTAACGGTAATCAAACGCTAACCTCTAGAGAATCAAATTGTGATAGAAATATGTTACTAACCTTTACAGCAGGAAAAAGAAAGGGTATTCTAACTCATTATCATCAGTGGAGGTGAGTCACAAGCAAGAGATACTGCTAACTTATACAGCGTGCAAGAAGGTGTGGATTAGTAAATATCTACATCACATTGGTTTACCTGAAGTTTCACTTTTTACCCGAATCATCGCATGAATCTTAATTGTAATGGTTCAAGGTTGTTTGTAGAGGGCTTCAAAAGTGGTTTGGAGACTTATCATTAAAATTTATGTGTTGACTTGAGAAAAAACTGCAACCGTAGGTAACCCAATTTTGTGTGGATTTTTGCTAATCCACACCTTTTTACACGCCGTGTTAATAGGATGGAAACACTAAAAATTGAAAGGTGGTCTCCGTTGTGTTGTAGTAATGGTTGTAATTGTTTAAAAATTGTGTATCTATATTGCCCTACTAGCTAACTATAACTATATATAACTATAACTATATATATGTACATTGGCCGGAAGCAAACTCTCGTCACCCATTTTCTCTTACATTACAAACTCATTTTTTTTTTCTTTTTCATTACTACCATCACTTCTGGTTGAACTGTAGGTGTAGTTTCATAATATCTAAAAACTTTTTTGTCATACCCCCTATTTCTAAATCCAACAATAATGACCTCTTAATGTAAATAATGTCACTGAATGGCCTACGCACAAGGTCAAGGGTGTTCCTGAGTAAGTGAGAATGATAAGAGTAATTGAGAACTACTTTGAAGTACAGAGGATTACTTCGAGGAAGTGATTCAAAGATATGTCAAAGATAAATTATGTGCTTTGAGGCAAGTTCAAGGTGAATAATAATGTATGGTAGAGTAACACTAAAATTCAAGGAATCTCACAAAGGATTGCAACTTAATAACCAAAAGGGATTTAGGAGTTTTTACAAATTTGAATAGAAATTGATTATTAAGATAGTTAGTTATATAAATTTAACTACTTTTACAATGATATTATAATTTAATTCTAAGGAATGTTGAACCCAATCCCCCCAATTAGGGGGTGTCAGTTCTGGCAAATCCGCACTTAAATTAAGTGCGGATTTCAAACCAAATCAGCACTTACAAATCAGCACTTAAATTTTGCAAAAAAGTCACTTATTTCAAAAAAGGGTGTCAGTTATGACCTCAAATCAGCACTTTTTTCCCGTTTTTTTTCACAACCACATTTTGGCCACAAAACATCCCTTCCTTTCTTAACCCATCCCTGTCACATGTGACACACTGACCTTCCTTGCTACCTACCCATCAATCCTCGGCACACACCCCTTCCTGACATTTTCAATATTTTGACCAGGCATGTTTACATTCTTTTTTACTTATTTCTTCTACTTTTTAATCTTTTTTCTTGTTATGTGCCAGTTTCATAATGCCTCCCAGACATTCCAAATCTCAAAAGGTAACTCAAAAATCTGCTTTGTCACAAAAGTCTCCTCGTAAAGCAAGGATTACATAGAAAAAAAAAATCAGTGACTTTTTCTATTACTTACAACTGTTTTTACAGAATTGAAAACTATGTTTCAGCTAATATTTTATGGAAGTGAACTCTGTTCTTCGCCTGAAGAACAGAGTTCATCCTCCTATTTTCACATTCTGTTTGCACCAATCTCCATCCCTTTCAATTCTATCAACACATGCTTGTCTTCCCTCCCCATGCCTTTCGCTATCCTCCCAGCCCCATTGTATGCCATCCTCTTTTAAAGGTAACTCAAAAATCTGCTTCGTCACAAAAGTCTCCTCGTAAAGCAAGGATTACATATAAAAAAAATCAGTGACTTTTTCTATTACTTACAACTGTTTTTACAGAATTGAAAACTATGTTTCAGCTAATATTTTATGGAAGTTAACTCTGTTCTTCGCCCGAAGAACAGAGTTCATCCTCCTATTTTCACACTCTGTTTGCACCAATCTCCATCCCTTTCAATTCTATCAACACATGCTTGTCTTCCCTCCCCATGCCTTTCGCTATCCTCCCAGCCCCATTGTATGCCATCCTCTTTTGATCCCCATTTCACCCCTCTCAACCTCTCCCAGACCCTTTTCTTCATTTAAAATGCCTCAGAACCCTTAATCGTCCCTTCCAACTCTTTCCCAACCTTTGAGTGACTGAAAAAATATGCGTTTGCTGAAAATATGCGATTTCATGTTGAGTTGATGAAAGAAAACACAGAGAGAAAAAAAAATAAGACTTTAACAGCAAATTCAAAAACCAAAAAAATATGCAAAAAAATTTACCATTCTCAGTGAATAATACATGCAAATTGATAATTTGAAGAGAAAGAGAAAAAAATTAAAATTGTGTTGAAAAATGTTGGAGTGTTATTGGAAGGATTTTTGCCCTTATACTAGTTGATTGAGAAATAGAAGTGTTGGATATAGTCGGAGGTGAATCAACTTGTTCATCTTCATACAGCTCTAACCATTGATCTTTGAGGTCAGCAAGTAGGTTATGAAGTATAGTGCAACACAGAATCCAGTTGATCACCGCCTCCATTTCAGATTTATTTCTAAGAGGACTTCTTAATTCCCTTAAACTAGAAAAACGGCCTTTCAAGATTCCAATAGAATGTTCAATATGGACTCTTGACTTTGCCAAATGATTGTTGAATTTGGCATTTTGACTGTCTTCTGAAGCTGCTCCCCGAAAAGCAGGAAGTACATACTTTCCATTCACATAAGCAGAATCTGCAAGAAGATACTGATTTTCATCAAAGAATTTTTCAGGTTCATTTGAAATATGCATTCTTTGGAAGACGTAGGAGTCATGACATGAGCCAGGATAGCCAGCGAAGAATGATATAAATTTTTTGTTTACGTCACATATAATCTGAACGTTAATTGAATATCTATAAAGAAGATATATTTGTTTGTGTTAGTTTCAAGGAGGATGAAAGGAGTTAAAAATAATCTACCTCTTTTTACGGTCAAAGTAATTGTTTCCACCTTGAGCAGGTTTCTGGCTCAAAGGAATAGTAGTACCATCAACAAAACCAATACATCCTGGAAAGCCCTCTGCTTGCATAACCTGAGATGATTCAAGTCGCTCTTCTTTTGTTGGCCAGGTGAGAAGTTGAGATTCCAAGGAGTTGATGGCAGTGATACATCGTTTGGTATAAGTGTTAACTGAACCATACCCTAAATCAAAGACATTTTCTAAACGTTTCAAAGCAGCTCCATTACCATTTGAACCCAAACGACATAGTGTGATGGCCAATTGAATTGAAGGATGTCGTTGTTCTTTTTGAGAATTATTGTGAAATATGGGATGATCCTGAATAAGCTCAAGCAATTTAAGGAAACATTCCTGAGAAGTCCTGAACAGCTGTCTAAAACTGGGTGTAGATAGGTTAAGAAGTGTTTGGATGGTGTACTTGGGGGTATGAAGTACTTGAGGCTTTCTGGGAAGAAGGTAACGTTTCCTGGCCATTTTTGATAAAACGACAAAATCTTCTTCTAGATCAGAATCGGAATCAGAGTCCAAGAGCAGTTCAAGCGCCATGAAAGTCATTGCTTTATGTAATTTATCACGATTTGAAAGTGAGGAAGGCATGACTCTTATATGATATGATATGAAGATGTAAGTGATGTACGATGTTTTGAGTTATGAAGTGTTATTCTGCGGAGTGCTGCGTATGAATGGGATGATGCTGACAAATCAGTGAAATGGGACTTGATGGTGAAATCAGCACTTTTGGTTGAGAAAGTGCGGATTTGAGTGAAATAAGTGACTTATTTCATTTTGAAATCCACCAGTATTGGGGCTAGTGTGTTTTGGAAATCCGCACTTATTTAAGTGCGGATTTGTAAGTGCGGATTTGCCAGAACTGACACCCCCTATTATATAGACAACTCCACCTTTCATTGACCCCTTTAATTATCCGCCTTTAATAGGCAGTATCAATGTTCAGGGATTTGCAATTAGGGATTAGGAATTTTTTTTGCTGGGATCAGACATAATTAATTGCGGATAATTCTTATCCACTAGCCCCAGGGCTAGTAGATAAGGATTGCACAATAATGCATTATCCCACCTCTTATACTGAAATTTCCATTATTCCTGATCCCAAACTCATCATATCCATGATGGATTTTTAAGAAAGCCACATGACTTATAATTTCTGATGCCATCCTTAAGTCTTTCCTCACTCTATGCTACTTAATTTTGGTGGCAAACACTTAAATTTTTTTCTATCTACACACCCCAACTGCACATTTGGTGGTGAATTGCCACTTCCCTCATCACATAAGCCTTCCACGGACAACTATGAAACACCTCTCTACTAGGCAGCTACTTCAATCAACTATGAATGCTATCACTTTACTTTTAGTTCTTTACTATAAATCTGACTGTGATTTGGCAGATCCTTTAGCCTATATGTCTTTTTTTTCCAAAAAGCATTACATAAACCCAAGGGGGGCAAATCTTCATCATGATCCCAGATATGATCTCCGATCCATTCTCAACATTCCTCAACTAAACTTCACTCAAATATTTCAAACTTCTCCAGATTTTTTCTTCAAAATTTATCAACTTATCTCCAAACATCCTATCTTTCATAACAATTCTCAAAATAAACAGTGTGATCCTGCTATTCAACTTGCTGTTGCACTATGTCACTTTGGCTCAAATGGAAATGGTGCTGCTGAAAGAAATTTGGATAATCTCTTTAACATAGGATATGGTACAGTGATATTAGGGGGTGTCAGTTCTGGCAAATCCGCACTTAACTTAAGTGCGGATTTCAAACCAAATCAGCACTTACAAATCAGCACTTAAATTTTGCAAAAAAGTCACTTATTTCAAAAAAGGGTGTCAGTTATGACCTCAAATCAGCACTTTTTTCCCGTTTTTTTTCACAACCACATTTTGGCCACAAAACATCCCTTCCTTTCTTACCCCATCCCTGTCACATGTGACACACTGACCTTCCTCGCTACCTACCCATCAATCCTCGGCACACACCCCTTCCTGACATTTTCAATATTTTGACCAGGCATGTTTACATTCTTTTTTATTTATTTCTTCTACTTCTTAATCTTTTTTCTATGGGTGTCAGTTCTGACCTCAAATCAGCACTTTTTTTGTGATTTTTTTTTTCAAAACCACATGTTGGCCACATCATCCCTTTCTTTCCTATACCATTTTGTACTCTCCAAATGTCCTCTTTGTGTACTTCATTCACTTGGGTTGGTATTTTGGTTTGTTGCATATTCATTTTTTTTGGAATTTACGGTGAAATTTTTTTTTTGGATGGCTCATTGGTTTTCTTTCACCAGCTCAACATGAAATCACATATTTTCTGAAATCACATATTTTGTCAGTGATTTTTTTTTTTCATTCATCCCTCATATCCTTTTCCTATTCTCCTCCAACATCCCTCAAACAATTTGGTTTCATTCATTTTGTCATCTCATCTCTCCAGGTAAGTCACTTTATTCTTTTTTTTTGATTTTTTGATTACTAATTATAATTTTTTTTGTTTTTTTCTGTTTATTTTATTTTATTTATCAAAATTTTTTTTGTAAGTGGTTATTTTGGATTTCAATGGTATAATTAACCTTTTTTTTCTCTCCCTCTTTACTTTCTTTTTTAGCTCCATCACCCTACTCTTCATCCCTCCTTGGCATGGTCATTATCCCCCCTTTCCCTTATTTCACTTTTTTTTGGCTCCATTTCATTGAAACACATACATTGCACATTCTTTATGCATTTCACTTACTCCATATTCAATTTCCCCACAATTCCAACATCAATCTTTCTCACTCTATTTTTCCTACTTTTCAATCAAGGTAAGTTTCATCTCCTTTTTTTCATGCCTATATGATATCTCATTCCATTTATGAAAAGTTCATACTTAAATATATGTATGACTCTTATCTGGATAACAGTGAACTTATAAAACTCCTTTTGATCTCATCTTCATTACTACTTTTCAAGTTTTTGTAAAATTTTGAAAATCAGACTCGGAATTAGGGTTAGGTTTATTCAAATCTAATGTTCTTTTTACTGAAGATTCTCCTGAAGGCTACCTTTCATTTCCCACAAACAGATTTGAATTTGATTCAGTGGTTTCTGAGATATTGACTGTTAAAGTTGAGCCTTTTTTTTCCCAATTTAAATTTATATTTCATTTTTTTATGTAACAAATTAGGGTTAGGTTTATTTAAATCACATGTCCTTTAACTGAAGATTCTACTAAAGAATATCTTTTATTTCCCACAAACAGGTTTGAATTAGGTTCAGTGGTTGCTGAGATTTTGACCTTTGAAGTTGAGCCTTTTTTCCAAATTTCACTTGTCTTATTTCACATTTTTATATTGCATATTTAGAGGATAAGGATTCTGAAACTCTTATATGATTATTATCTAGGCATGTATCCGTTGCTCAAGAATATCACTAAAGCTCAAAAAGATGAAGATTTTTGCTTATGGGACACTCTACCTTCCTTTAACTCTTTTCTTGCTCTTCGACTCAAAAAGCACTGTAATAAAGCATTTGAAAAAAATCATGAACCTGCAACCAAAGTAGGAATACAAAATTGGTGTGACTCTGAATGGGAAGATATCAGCCACGAATATCTTTTATTTTCTAATGTTATTATCACTCATTCTGGATTTCACAATAAAATTCACACCGATACCAAGGACACCAATTTTCTTACTTTTGGTATATTCTCATATATCAAACCGATTACTGGCCCACCAATACCATCTCCAGCTAAAATCAAATGACATGGTTTATATTTTCCAGACCACCGGTGCATCATTGATTTTGGTTTGGGAAATGGTATCATCAAAACTATTTGGAATTCTTCTAAGGATAATCATCAAACGACCAAAGCTCCTCCTGGTTTGGAATCCTGTCAAGATTTAACACATTTTGGTTGCTCATTTCAAATCAGTCATAAGTTGATTCAAAGAATCAATAAGGTAATGAAAGAAGGTAAAGTTAATCAATTTAAAAAAACTTTATTTAGATCCAAAAAGTATGGGGATTAGAGTTGTCATCAAAAATTTTATATTTTTCGTAAATTTTTAATAAATATTTTTTATGTATCAATTTCCTCAACTAAAGTAATGGGCCCACGACCTTGTGTTGTATAAATGGTAATCATGATAACATTTATTTGTTTCATGGGGTTCCTCTAGCCTATACCTGTGGAAAGTCCCAAACTTTTGTTTCTAGATTTGATCTGCATTTTGGCTGAGGGATTGTCATTACTTTAAACTAGGGAAATTGATATATATTAGATATTTATTTAATAATTTATGTAATTATATTAAATTTAGATGACTTCCACCACTTACTTCAATAAAATGCAGGGGGGGGGTATTGCCAAATTTTCAAATCTGACATGTGAAATTGATGACTTAGAAAAATTTTGGTGATATCCACCCCTTGCTTCAATAAAATGCAGGGGAGAGTATTGAAAATTTTTTAAAACAGATATGGAATTTTTTTGACTTGTAAATATTTTGGTGAAAATTTTTGACGAGAATGTGAAAGTAATTGTTTCAACCTTGAGCAGGTTTCTGGCTCAAAGGAATAGCAGTACCATCAACAAAACCAATACATCCTGGGAAGCCCTCTGCTTGCATAACCTGAGATGATTCAAGTCTCTCTTCTTTTGTTGGCCAGGTGAGAAGTTGAGATTACAAGGAGTTGATGGCAGTGATACATTGTTTGGTATAAGTGTTAACTGAACCATACCCTAAATCAAAGACATTTTCTAAACATTTCAAAGCGGCTCCATTACCATTTAAACCCAAATGACATAGTGTGATGGCCAATTGAATTGAAGGATGTTGTTGTTCTTTTTGAGAATTATTGTGAAATATGGGATGATCCTGAATAAGCTCAAGAAATTTAAGGAAACATTCCTGAGAAGTCCTGAACAGCTGTCTAAAACTGGGTGTAGATAGTTTAAGAAGTGTTTGGATGGTGTACTTGGGGGTATGAAGTACTTGAGGCTTTCTGGTAAGAAGGTAACTTTTCGTGGCCATTTTTGATAAAAAGACAAAATCTTCTTCTAGATCAGAATCAGAATTGCAATCAGAGTCCAAGAGCAGTTCAAGAGCCATGAGAGTCATTGCTTTATGTAATTTATCACGATTTGAAAGTGAGGAAGGCATAACTCTTATATGATATGATATGAAGATGTAAGTGATGTATGATGTTTTGAGTTATGAAGTGTTATGCTGCGGAGTGCTGCGTATGAATGGGATGATGCTGACAAATCAGTGAAATGGGACTTGATGGTGAAATCAGCACTTTTGGTTGAGAAAGTGCGGATTTGAGTGAAATAAGTGACTTATTTCATTTTGAAATCCACCAGTATTGGGGCTAGTGTGTTTTGGAAATCCGCACTTATTTAAGTGCGGATTTGGTCAAATTTAAGTGCGGATTTGCCAGAACTGACACCCCCTAATAGGGGGTGTCAGATTATACACCAAGTGCTTTATGATTTCCATCCTTTCCCTCAAGTCTCAAACACTTGCTTGGCCAACTCAACAACAGCAACTTGAATCCTCTCAAGTAATGCAAGCCAAAGGTTTCCCTGGATGTATAGGTTTTGTTGATGGCACAACTATACCTTTGAGTCAAAAGCCTGCTCATGATGGCAACCATTATTTTGATCACAAAAAAAGGTTTCTTCAAAATGTTCTCCAATTTCACATCTTTCATAAAATAACTTTTTATCTACCTTGTAGATAATTTATTGCCATTCAACTTGTCTGTGACGTCAAAATTTTTTTTATTGCTTTTCATAGTGGCCACCCTGGCTCATTTCATGACTCTTCCATCTTCCAAAGAATGAGAATTTCTCAAATTCCTGATTCATATTTGACAAATCTCAGTACCTCCTTGCAGACTCTGAATATGCAAGTGGAAAGTACATTATACCTGATTTCCGTGGTGCAACTTTAGAAAATGACCGCAAAACCACCTCCAATTATCACCTTGCCCAATCAAGAGTATCGATTGAACATACTATTGGTAATTTAAAGGAAAGACTTTCTAGTCTCTGGGAGCTCAGAATCCAATTTTAAAAAAATTTGGAGATCAAAACTGCAAATCATTGGATCATGACTTGAGTTATACTCCACAATATCCTAGCTGATTTAAAGGATGAGTGGAATGGTCTTTATGAAGAAGAGGATCCTGAACCAGAACCGGCTCTCCCCTCCCTTGAATCACAAAACATTCATTCAACCAGCATATGCTCTGCCATTCTGCCAATAACCCTCCACCATTTTGACACACAACACTTTTTTTTTGTTTTCATACTCTCCAAATTTCCAATTTGTATACTTTATTCACTTGATTTGGTATTTTTGGTTGTTGCATATTAATTTTTATTTTGAATTTAAGGTGAATATCTCTTTTTTGGATGGCTCATTGGTTTTCTTTCACCAGATCTACATGAAATTGCATATTTTTTGAAATCAAATCTTTTTTCAGTGTTTCTTTTTTTCATTCATCACTCATATTCTTTTCCTCCTCTCCTCAAACATCCCTCAAATATTTTGGTTGCATTTTTTAACTCATCTCACCAGGTAAGTCATTTTTTCATTTTTGTTGATTTTTTATTTGCTAATCATGATTTTTTTTTTGCTTTTTTATTTTTTATATTTTTTTTGTAAGTGCTTCATTTATTTTTTTTCAAGGTTAAACTATTTTTTATTTATTTTTTCTCTCCCTTTTTTCTCTCTTGTCCTGCTCTTTTTCCCTCTTTCCCCCTTTTTATTCCTTTTAAGTGTTCTTTTTCCTCCCTTTAGGCACCCCTTTTTCACCCTTTAGACCCCCTATACCCCCTACACCTCCTTTAGCCCCCTTTAGGCCTCCTCACCACTCTCTTAGTATACCTAAAAATTCGAAAGATTCTCAAAGCTTTCTAAGTATGTGGGGAAATTATAGGCAGTATATAAAAAACTGCCAATCCATTGCAGCAACTTTAACAACATTAATCAGGAAAAATGGAACTTTCATTTTTTATAATGAAAGACAACACGCCTTTGATAAAAATTAAAGGAATTTTTAATTTCAGCTCCAATATTGGGACTGCCAGGTTTTAACCTACCTTTTATCTTGTATACTGATGCAAGCTTTACAGCGTTAGGTGCTGCTTTACATCAAAAACAGGTAACAAATGGTAAATTGTCTGAAGTAGTTATATGTTATATATCCAGACCCTTAAGAAAGACTGAATTAATGTATGGTGCCACCCAACTGGAATTTTTAGCCATTATGTGGGCCCTGGAGAAACTTCATTACTATCTGAAAGACCAGAAGTTTGAGTTAATAACAGATTACAGTGCGGTGAAATAATGACTAAACATGAAAACAACTAATAGGCACATGTTTAGATGTAAACTAGCTGTACAAGAGTACACAGGTAGAATTGAAAATACTCACAGAGCAGGAAAGTTTCATTCTAATTTGGATTTATAATCCAGAAGTCCTTTTCCAAATGATACTGATGATCCAGCCTATGTTCCTGAAAATGAGGTAATACATATATTTGGGATTTATATAGTGTATTTAGAGGAAGAATTTATGCAAACTATATTAGAAAATTATTTATCTGATAAAGATTTGTCTAAATTATCTACCATCTTAAACAATCCAACAAATGCCTCTATGAGTGCATTGATTAAAATCTTACTTCCAAAGTATAAAAATGCATTGAAAAAAGGTAAAATTTCAATTGAAGATGGATACATATGTTACAGAAAAAGCTAGGTAATGTGATAGTTGTACTGCCTTCTATGAAAGAGTTAATGTTAGGTACTTGTCATAATGAAATATTAGATGGTCATTTTGACTTTATCAAAACATTAACTAGAGTTAAAAATACATCCTGGTGGATAAACATGAAAGAAGATGTACAAAAATACATTGAAACATGTGACTCTTGTCAAAAGTTTAAAATATTCACTGGGAAGAGAGCTGGGCTGTTACAACAAATAGAGAAGCCAAAAGTTCCATGGTAAATTATAAACATGGTCTTTGTCACTGGTTTGCCACTAGCAGGAAAAGAAAGTTTCAATTCATGCTGGGTAATTGTGGATAGACTAAAAAAAATGTGCAAATTTATCCCTACCCATAAAGAGGTATCTGAAAAATAATTGGCATTAATATGGTGGACTAAAATGATGAATAATTCTGGGTTCCCCAAAGCCATAATATCTGAAAGACACCCTAAATTTACTTCAGAGCTCTGGAATCTTTGATTGAAGTGTCAGGTTTTCAATTGTAATTATCTACAGCACACCATCCACAAACCAATGGGCTATCTGAGAGAATGATACAGAGTATGGAAGATATGATCAGAAGATATTGTGCCTTTGGATTAGAATAAAAAGACAATGAGAAGCTCACACATGACTGGGTAAAATTAATTTTTGGCCTTCAATTTGATTATAATAGCACAACTCATTCTGTAACAGAGAAAAAACCATTTGAACTCTGGCTGGGGTACATACCAACTACCCCAGTAAATCATTTAACCAAATTCAAAAGGTTAGATATACACCCTGGTACTAAATATTTTATTCATATGCAAAAATGTGTAGAAAGCATGCAGAAAAATGCATTCAAAAAGCATTTGAATATGAAAAGAAAAGGTGGGATAAATCTCATAAAGAATTTAAATTCAAAAAAGGAGATGAAGTCCTAATTTCAACACTACATTTCAACTTAAAAGGTAATGTTTAATTTAAGGATCCTTTTATATTCAAAAAAATGGTTTAAAATAATGCTTTAGAAGTCATATTATATTCCCCATATGATAGGAAACATCCACTTTTCCCTATCTTATTATTGAAACCTTACCATGGAAAGTGTCCTGACTTACTTCCAAAAAGAAGAGGAAGGCCTAAAAAGAAACTTGAAAAGATTTTGGAAAAAGCAGAGATTGAAAAAAAACAAGAAAAGAATCCTTACTAAAGAGAAAGAAACTGAGTATTTATTAAGATATAAGTGGAAAATCAAATGAATTTGATAAGTGGATACCTGAAAAAGAAATTTCAAAGCTACTCTCTTTTCTTAAAAAATTTAAACAGAAATAAAATTCTATTCATGGGGTTAACTCTGTAAGGTCTATTCCACCTTTCAGAAAACATTTTCCCACCAACTCTCTGAAATACCATTATACACCAGCACCAAACAACCAGACTTTAAAGGATTCCTGAGTCTATGAGCCAGCTTTTTGTCCCAGTATCTGACTGATTTATTTCCAATTTTCATCATTCTAGAGAAATTTTCTCTTGAAATTCCTCTTTACATTCCAACTGTTGCATCCTAGCACAGAGAAAATCTTCTGTTGAGTGTAATTCATCTTAATAAATTACAAGATAGGAAATGGCTTCCAAGTACACTGGTAAAGCTTCTTTCTGTTCAAAAATTTGCTAATATGAAGAATATATAGTTGTTCTCTTCAAAGTTACTCTATTGGAAAACAAGACCAAGGGCAAATAATGCCTCCACTTTTGAGAACTATCTCCCCACATATTCATTAAAGAATTCTTGATAACTTGATGTCCTCTTTCAACCATGCCTTAATCTTCAGGATAATACGGTGTAGCCACCCTAAACTTTGAGCCAATGCTAAAAAAAGCTTCTTTGAATTCAGCACCAAACTCTGGCCCACCATCAACAGTCACCAACTTCATCAATCCATATCTATACACCCATTTTTTCTTCAAAAATTCTGCCACACTTTTAGCAGTCAAATTAACCAGAGGAACTGCCTCAACCCAACCAGACAGGTCATCCCTAGAAACAATAGAATATTTATATCTGCCCTCTTTAATGTGGACACTATCCAGAGTATCTCTTCCAAACATAGTTGATTCACCAGTAGCATGGAAAAACTCTTTTGGTTTCAAGTGACTTCTTCTTTGACATTCTTCACAAGATAGAACCCAACCCTGCACATCCAACTTCATACCAGGCCACCAAAATTTGTCTACTACTCTTCTAAAAGTCTCTCCACAACCTCTATGACCAAGATCTTCATGAAAAGACTTAAACAAAAATTCTTGACTCTTTTTCTGAGTCACCACCCCCTGAGGATTTTGATGCCTCCTCCTCATGATCATTCTTCCTGAAATATAAAATCCAGGACTTTTCTTTTTGATTCTCAAGCAAGTTTCATCATCACAACTATCTGGCCTCTCCAAGGTCAACAAATATTCCACTGAAAACAAGTAAAAACCAGACTGACCACAGGTCTCATCCTCAAAGTCCAACAAAATAACATCCAAGGGTACTTCCCTGTTATCAAAATCACCAGTATGCTCATGAGCCATTTGACCAGCCCATCCAGGACACAAAAATTTAAATTTTGGAAAATCCTTCTCCTTCCACTGAATTTTAAGAGAATTCAGTTCACCCACAGAAACACCATTTTCCAAATTTGAGACATCCAAAACAACAGCCCCATCTTCATCAAAAAAAAACATCCTGATCACCAGAATCAATATCAGATCCAGTAATTTTAGCCTCTTGGGGGAGGGAAGAAAAACCTTCAGAACCTTGTGTGCTGGCCCTAACAACCAGAACATCTTCATCAAACTCTTCAGAATCAGAATCTTCATATTTTAGAAGCCTCCTTGATACTCTATCAGGCATAGTAAAAGTTTTTCTGGCTTGTGTACCAAGTCAAAAGAAAAATGTTTAATAAATGCCACCCACCTGGTCATTTGAGAATTAGGTAGACTAGGTGTATAAATCATTTTAACTAAAGATTTTTCATCCACCTGCAGCTCAATATTCTGTCTCCAAAAAACAGTGTGTGGCTTCTTTAAAATTTTTGCTACACCACACAACTCCAACTTAGGTTGATAATACCTAGATTCCAACTCATTAAACACCACTAACTCATGCCTGACTGGACTGACCCTCCCATTTACATCTTCTTGAGACAATAAAGCACAAGAAACAGCATAACCTGAGTTCATTCCAAATAAATTTTTCCAGAAACAACACCATAATTCAATTTGTGAAGCACATTATCTTCACCAAACACTTTCTTCAACTTTTGAAAAACCTCTTCACAATCAACAGTCAAATCCAAATATGCATACTTTCAGCCTAGGTATCCCCAGGACAGAGTATTTCTTATGTTTAAAATAAGATAACCTTAATTGAATTAAGCTTATAAGTTAATATTATGGTTATATTACTTATATATGTGATTATTATGTTTATATATTTATTATACTATTACATGACTTATATAAACTTAAAAAGCTTATACTTAGCCCCAAAATACTTATTAAGGTGCTAATGTATTCATAATATATTTATCTTAAGTAATATTAAGTGATTAGAGACATAAATAAGTTTATATGTATGCATAAACCTCATATTAAGTAAAATATGTAGTTATCAGTCTATATGCTGGTTTAACCATCTAAATAGATTATAAGCTTTATTTATCTATATATTTTAGGTCATAATTCAATAGACTCACCATCCCTACACAAGCATATACACCTTTTTCAGGTGCATATATCAAGTTTTTACAACTTAACCTGCTTCCTTTAATGTATTTTCATGGATTTATGGGTTGGGATATGGTCACTGGGTCAGTGTGGAGGCTTGAAGATGTTATCAAGGGCTTGGAAAGTAATTTTTTTTATATATGTTTTGGTTTTCATTTTGTTCTCTTTGGATGAGTTACCTTACTTGTTTCTTTATGGTATCTCACCATGCAATATGGGGGGAAAACTTGCTAGAAAGTCCACAACCTTGAACCCTAACTCATATCTTTTTGAGCCCACATTGAATTAGTGATAAAACCACCAAGAAAAAATATTGAAATTCTGGTGAACTCAATATGAATACAAATCGATCATTTAATGAAGCATAGGTAATAATACATTGAACAAATCTTGAGATATGAAGAATGAGATTTTTTTTATAAAAATTTTAGTACAGTGCAGACCACACCCAAATTATTTTAAAAATACATATTTTTTAAACTATTTAAGCAGTCTCTTTGCAATTCTTAAAAAAATACACCAAAGTATAGATTTGGAAAGATACCATCTGACATAATTATATAAGTTATTTTGGCCAGCAATACATGAAGAAACTATAATTTAAAATATGTCAATTTTTTCATGAAATATTATTTTGTGCATTTATATCATTTATTGTATTGTTTTCAAGATTTGAAAAAATTATATACTTATTTTATAACTAGATAGTATTGAATATTATAAATCATTTAAATATCTAAAGAAGGTGAAAAAAGCTTAAAAATGATGTTACAAAGACTTTAATTAGACATATAATTTTCAAATTCAATTTACATACTATATTTTACTAGTAAATAAATAAATATTTTCATAATAATATTTATTAAAATTTATTTCCCTTCATCTTCAAAATTATCAAAATATTAAAATGTAGATTTTTATTTGATTTAAGTAAATGAATAAAATAACAGTATAGGACTTGTGGATTTTTAGGATTCAAGGAATTTCTGTGCCCACTCTTTGTAAAATATTTCATATATTTTGTATTTTTTGTATATTTATTTTGTATTACTATCTTCTTTTATTGTCTTTTTTTACTCCCTCTCAAGAATACCCCACTCATTTCCCTTTGAAATATTCCTTTTTCCTCACCTCATCTTTCTCCCCACCCTTTTCACTCCCTTCTTCATCATTTTCAACCCCTATCCACATTTGCCTCTCCCTCTCCATCCCTCTCCTTCCAGTTTTCTTACCTCCCCATTCTTCTCTAACACTTTATTTTTATATACAGAAATAGGGTCTGAGTTGAAAGGGAGGAAATTGGGGTTAAATGATTGTGGAGGCAAGGTAAAGGGGAGGAATGGGACTGCAAGGGTTGGGGAGGTTGGAGAGAGGGGTGAGGAAGGGTATATGGGGTAGCAAAAAGGTTGGGAAAGAGTTGGAAGGGAAGACTATGGGTTTCCAAGGAATTTTGAATGAAGAAAAGGGTTGGGGAGAGGCTAGAAGGGGTGAAATGGGGATCAAAAGAGGATGGAATACAATGAAGATGGGAGGGTAGAAAAAGGGGTAGGGAGGGAGGACAAGCATGTGTTGATAGAACTGAAAGGGATGGGGATTAGTGCAAACTGAGTGTGAAAATAGGAGGATGGACTTTGTTCATCGGGAAAAGAACAGAGTTCACTTCCATAAAATATTAGCTGAAACATGAAGTATATAAGGTGAAACAATTAACTCCAAAGTAGTTTTAGACATAAATTAGCATTTTAAATAGGATACTAAAGCTGTAAAGTTACTTTACCATATAAATTATTTTTGAATTATGGTGTATGAATTTGTATAATTGTTCACTAACTCAACATACAGATGTATTGATCATTATTTATATACATTGTAATATAAAGAATGAGAAGTAATATGATATAAAAAATACCCATATAATATTAGTATAAGTTTTCTTTCAAACTTTTTTATGTAATGTGGTTGATAATTATATATATGACAAAAAAATAATAGGTATTTTAGAAAATAATTTTAATCAAAAAAACTGATTAAATTTTAAATTGGTTTCATAGGCCTCATTAGGTGAGCTTACATAGTTTAGAATGTACATGTGAGTTCTGCTGGTGAGGTGAAAAAAATTGTTTACATGAATCATAGACTTCAGATGAAGATTTACCACAAGATATAATGATAAAATTATCATTTTTTTTCTTAATTTCTTAATTTCTGACTACTATATGTACCATAATAAATAAATGTAATTACTAAACACTCAGGGAAAGAAGAAGTATAAAATTTCTTAATATATGTATTATTATTTAATAAGTGAAAGAAATAAAACTCTGAGATCTCTTAATTTCTAAAAATCTTTTATTGCAATAAATACATACAATTTTTAAAAATTAAATATCTTAGCTTTGATAGAACTTAGATTGAACTCTCAATGACAACATATGCATGATTGTTATTCAACCTTAGTTAAACTGAGAAGTTCTTTTAATTTCTTAAAATTAAAAAAAAAGTTATTATAATGTAAGCCTAAGTATATTTTTTAACAAAAATGTTTTTTCTACATGATATGAATTTATGGGAATAAATAAAAAAAAATTTAAATTTTTTAAAAAACATTACTTCAAATAGCTGTCATTTTATCTTCAATTATTAAAGAATGATTTTGCTTTCAATTGATAGTGTCAAGGGGTCCTAATTGTCTAGAAGAGTTTACAGTGGTCCAAACGGCGGGGAAGGTGGATAACTCAAGGTTTTCAAAATGGGTATGTAGATTTTTATATTTTGTGATTAATTACTCAAATAAAAGGTATAAGAATAATATTATTATTACTTATAAGGTTTAGATTTAGGCAAATGTAAGTACTAAAGCAGTAGTAGAAGTAATAAAAATGATTTTGACTTGTATAAAATAGAATAAAAGTTGTAAGGGATGGAGAAAACAGCACAAAGTGGAAAGCCTTTTATAGGAAAAAAGGAGAGAGAGAACACAGAGTTAAAAAGCCTACATACAAGAGTTTGAGAGAAAAGATCCTTCAAAAATAATAAATTACAAATAACAGAGAGTACTAAAAGGATGAGCCAAGAAAATATATTTTAATGTATATATCAATTTATTTGATATATTTTAAAGTTAACTTTAAAATTTCACACTAAGTAAAAAACAATTTGATTTTAAATTTTTAGTATTAATATAGTTTTAGTATTTTAAATAAACTAATTTGATTTTTATTCAATTTTAGTATTAGTATATTTTTATCTCTTTTAACCTGTCATTGAGAACAGTGTTAGGGAATAAAAATATAAGGGACATTAATATTAATTTAAATATTTAATAAATTCACTTATTGTAATTAGTTAATTTATTACAAGTAAATTTAAAGTAAATATAATATAATTAATAATTAAATTGGAAATAAATAGGCATGGCTTCATCCCAGCAAATAATTAATTATTTTACTGGTAAGTCTAGTAGCCTGGCTGACAGATAGACTGAAAAAAACTCTACAGCTATGTTTATATTCCTATAATATCTATAAATAGTTTCCAGAGCTCCTATTGATACTCATATACTTTAACAAAAGAAAAAAAATCTCTTTTAAATTAAAAATATTGCAGGTACTTCCTAGTAAAACATTCTTTGATATAGATCT
Source organism: Hemileia vastatrix (assembly GCA_030280995.1). NCBI lineage: Eukaryota > Fungi > Basidiomycota > Pucciniomycetes > Pucciniales > Zaghouaniaceae > Hemileia > Hemileia vastatrix. The sequence goes on from JASXTE010000006.1 coordinate 28,662,270, forward strand.
ATATGTTTAAGTTTAAATCAATTCTAATGCATAAAAATAGATGTTTTTAAAATATAAACACAAAATCTTTTTCTAAAATTTAAACTGAAATCAAATTAAAAATATTAACTTGTTTTTCTACTTTAATCTTCACTGGAAACTCATAATACTCTCAGTTGAAATTAATTTAAGTGAAAAATTAGTTATTCATGTATTAATTTTGATAATTAAAATATTTAAGAGGATTTATATAGTATTTTTCTCTAGAAAGTATCAAATATATTGACTCCTTAAATGTATAAGATAATTTATTTTTACCTATAGGTCTTATTATCTTATTTAAAATAAAGAATTGAAAACCAATTAACCTAAATTTCTAACATGAGGAGAAGGTGCAATTTTAGAGCTGTAACATTTTCTTGTAAATTTATTTATCTCACCGACCAAGAGTATTATCCTCTACAATTTTAATTAAGAAAATTTGAATAAAAAAGCTGAATTATTTTTACATATATTTTAAAGTATTTTAATTTATTTATTATAATCAGAACTTAATTATTATAATGGTGGAAATTTATATTGTCATGGTTCAAGTTATCTATTATCAGCCAGTCGCCTAGAAGAAGGAGAAGAAGAAGAAGGAGGAGGAGAGAGAAATAAAAAGGGATAATAAAAGATAGAAAGAAATAAAAAAAATAAAAGGAATAAAATAACTAATAAAAGAGGTGCAACAACAAGTTTGTGAGAATCAACACAACAAGGAGTATTGGTTTAATGGGGACTATTTTTCAAGTAAGTATTTGATTTCTGCTTAAATTAAAATTATAATTACTAATAAACTTAAAGAAAACTATGGGAATTTATATAATAGGGGGTATCAATGTTCAGGGATCAGCAATTAAATTAATTGTGGATAAAAATCCTTATACCCCAATTATCTTCCGCAATTATTTTTGCTAATAATTTGGTTATTAGACACTTTATGTGTCAATTTTCACCTCTTATCTGACATCTTTATCCTCAATTTTTCATAACCACATCTTAGACAACTTTCTGGATATCCCAGCCTTCCCACCTTGCTGCACACTCCTACCCTCATCCCATCCTGTCATCTACCCTGAAAAATTCTTCATTGAAATGTCCAATCCTCTTTACCATAGAAAATCTCTGTCACCAACATCTTGAATTCCGGGCCAGAACCTCCCCTATGTGGTAAGAAAGGAAATATTTTTGATCTATGAATCAAAAAATTTAGCATTGTATGATTTCATAGCATATTTTGAACAGAAATGGTATGATCTTTCTCAACCTCCAGACTTGAGAGGCAGTGTTGAACCTATCTTATGGGAAGTAGATGGTAAATAGATTTTCTATTTTATGTGACAAGCTACTGCTTCTAACCAGGATACTGCTGTATTATTTCCACCAAATGAGCATATGGGGTGTGTAGATACAAAAAAAAGGTTATGTTTTGCCACCAAAATGAAATATCATAGAGTGAAGAGACCCATAAAGATGAGAAAAAATGTGATGTGTTTGCCGCCAAAATTAAGTAGCATAGAGTGAGGAGAGACTTAATGATGGCATCAGGAATTATAAGTCATGTGACTTTCTTGAAAATCCATCATGGATGAGATGAGTTTGGATCAGGAATTAGGAATGGAAATTGGGGTATAAGAGGCGGGGTAATGTATTATCGTGCATTCCTTATCCACTAGCCCCAGGGCTAGTGGATAAGAATCTTCCACAATTAATAATGTTGGATCTGGGCAAAAAAAGTTCCTGATCCCTAATTTCCAATCCCTGAAAATTGATACCCCCTAATATTCCATAAAAAAAAGGCTATAAGTTGCGCATCAATTGAAATTAAAAAAGGTTCTGCAAATTTTAAATTTCAAAGGAAAGAAATCCCCCCATATTTATAAAACCAATCAAATTTACATTACTGAAGAACAAAGTCAGGTAAATTTTTTGGAAGTATTTTTCACATACATGAATTTTTTTTAATGAATAACATAATTGGGATGGAATTTTCAGTATATATAACAATATTCATCTAAAATAAGTTATCTCACATGCTAGAAGGTGTTTCCCCCCAACTGAACTTCTATAGTTCAGGAAACAATATGGAGCTTCTAGCAGGTGCCAATACATTTTCTCATAATAAAAAACTAAGTGTAAATAATATATCAAAAGCAAATAATATTAAAAATTTTAATACATTTTCATATCTGAAATTTATATGTCAATGTATTTTTTCAGGATGAAATAAATTTTCATCCACAATTAACATCAAAAAATGATCTTCCAGAGATGAAATTGAAAGTGCTACTTCATTCAGCCTGAATAATTACAAGCCCTTATTCAAAAATATTTTCAATCAAATTTTGGTTTCCTTTTAGCACCATAGTATTAAGATTTTACATTATCTAATTAAATCCATTTATCCCATGTAAACTGGAAAGATTTTTATCTATGATGTACCAGAAGTTGAAGACATAAACTTGGTATGATTGAATGAAATAATTTAAATACTAATAGATTTAAATGAAATTATCAATTTTTTTAAATTCTCAAATTTATTTTTTCCAGTGTTTTGATATCTCAGAAATATTTTTTATGAAATATATCATGTTACCCTATTACAAAGTCACCATTAATAATCAAACACATGTTTAGTTTATGAAAGTGTGATTTTAAACAATTTAGATTAAAATTTTTCAAAAGCATTTCTTGTAAATAAAAATGAAATAAAATAAGAATAATAACAGAAAAAAAAGAAAAATTTTTGTCTAGCTCCATAAATACTTATATTTTGACCCTTTTTGATCCTGTGTAAATTTTTATTAGACCCTTTTTCACCCCCTGGGGCCCCCACCAGGCCCAACTTGGGGCTAAGAAAGGGTTGACAATGTGTCAGCTTAGTCATATTAAAAATGTCTAAGTTTAATCAAAAGAAACTGACATCCTTCCTACAGTTTTGAATATCTTGATTTGTTCATAAAGTAAATTTTTTTGTCATACTTAGCACTCATTGTTGCTTTTTTCCTTCCCATGATACCCCATAATCATATATTTTTTTCATTTTTAATTTATGAGGCACATACTTTCTCATTATTCGATAAGAATTATATAAAGAAATTATTTTGGAGAAACATTTACTATAACCTATATTTTTCATAAATTTTTTATAATTCTTTAAAATTTCATGTCTTTAAAAAATGGATGCTTTGTGCCTTCTTTTGAAGTAACTTTTTTAAAAAAAATATATTATTAATGTTTAGACACTTTTTATGAATTTTATAATTTAATTGAATTTTTTAGAATTTTTTGGATATTTTTTGTAAAAAAATAATATTTTTGATGTCCTTTAAATGATTTTGTGATCTTGTGAATTTTTTTGAATTTTTTCAATTTTTTGGACCTAATATTTCTTTTTGGCATTGCTTTGATTATTTTTGATTGTTTTAATGCTTGAATAGGAATCAAGTCACATGCCAAAAAGACACAGTGTCTTTTCAAGCACATGAATTGATTCCAATTCCTCTAGTGAAAGTTTCCAGATGGACCACAAATTTTCACAGAATTATATTTCTTGTGGTCCATCTAACAACTTGCACTGAGAAATTGGGTTCCAGCCTTGTGCTTGAAAAGACGCAGCATCTTTTTGGCACGTGACTTCAATCACAATTCAAGTCTTATGCTTGAAAAGACACTACATCTTTTTGGCACATGACTTCAACTTCAATTCAAGCATTAAAACAGTGAGAAAAAATTCAAAAAAATGCAAAAAAACCAAAAACATTAAAGGAAACATATAAAAAATGTAAAAAAATTCAAAGAACACCAAAAAAAATTCAGAAAATCTCAAAAAAATACAAAAAAATACAAAAAAATACAAAAAAAGTGAATGAATTCAAAAAATTTCAAAAAAAAAATTCAAAAAATACCAAAAAAGATTGAAAAAAATCTAAAAATTTCATAAAACTCCAGAAAAATTCAATAAACTTAAAAAAAATCCAAAAAAATGCAATTTGTTCAAAAAAAATCCCTAATATTCAAAATAATTTAAAAAACATAAATGAAGCTCTATTAAATTCAAAAAAATTCATAAAAATTATTTAAAGGCCAAAAAAAATCTAAAAAAATCTAACAATGCTAAAAATTATAAAAATTCTGAATATCAATAGAAAATCAAGAAAAGATTTTAATAATCAGCAGAAATTGAAATAAAAGCTTAACAAATTTTAAAAATTGAATAAAAAATTTGATACAAATGAAAAAATTGATGAAATTTGTCGGTCAGTTGTCTAGAAGAGAGGAAGAAAAATGGGAAGAAGTAGAAGAGGAGATGGAGGAAAGGATTATGGATAATAAAAGAAATAAAATTTATAAAAATTATTTAATTTATTGAGGAAAATCAATGACATCTTTCTTGGGAGGTGACAAAAGTGAGGTTCTTATTAAATAATAATATTATTCTAATGTAAGGACTATGCGCGGCAGACACTGTGATTACTATCAGACTTAAAGCAACCTTTAAATTGTTATATAGAATTTTAATTAGAATTTTATTACTAATAAAAAGAATATAAACATAATTTAAAAGTATATTTAATTTGTTGAGTGTATAGTAAGTGATGAGGCTACAGGGGATTATCCAAGGCCCTTTTATAGGCAATGGGTCCTCTGAAGCGCCACTATATTTGTAAATACAAGAATTATAATAGGATGAAACAAGAATATAAAAGAATAAGTGAAACATAACAATGTAGAGAAAAATATGAAACAAATAATTAAAAACCCCAATTAAGAATCAAATTTTCCCACAATTGATTCCCAAATCAGTAAGTAAAAATAGTGAATAAGTAAACAAGCCTGGGACGTAGGAACTATGAGAAAAATAATTCAAAACAGATGGTACAGTCTGATTTAAGGATTTTTAAGTGAAACAAAAAATATTTTGACGCAATAAAATATGTAATTAATTTCAATTTAGTATAAATTAATTAATTTTTTTTCCTGAACCAATTAAGGGTCAAAAGAAGCGCCATTAATTATTGTTTAATACTATATGAAAGATGTTATTTAATATATAAATGTAAATAATTAATTTAATTATATTATAAGTCAATTTTACACTTATAATTATAATATATGTTTTTAATTAATTAAATATAAATGTATAATTATTAAATACATAAAAATGAGCCATTATTTGTAGAATATAAAATATATTATGTTTAATTTAAATGTATAAAAATTTATATAAACAATAAAATTAATATAACACTTATATGTAATAAGATACTTATATAATTTTATTATGCAATAGAATATTAATTTATATACATTAAATACAATTCTTACGCCCTCTTTCAGGTCCTATAAGTTAACATATCATTTACTGGGCTCCTGGAATAGCCTGGCTGACAAAATTATTCCAAAAATATAAAAAATAAAAAATAAGATAAATATGTCTTTTTTTAAAGAGATTTGGTATATATATATTTATTTACTGGAAAATTCTTGACTCATACCAACTTCTGCTTTATTTTTTTCAAGGAAAATTGATGCATAGATGATGAAATTTTGATCCTTGATTCATGAGGCACCCATTCTTCCAAAAAATAGGTCCATTGGAGTTACTACTGAGCTTACTCTTGGGGTATTCTAAGGGACAAAAAAATGACTTGCCTACAAGTCATCTTTTATTTTACCCTGTGGTAGGTAATAGAAAAAGTCACTGATTTTTTTATATTTAATCTGAAAGTTTTTAATAACATTATTGTATTAAAAAAATTGTGATATTTTTGATAGATTTTAATTGATCAACTTAAATTAATAAAGTATTATTTAAATAAGTTACATCAAAAAATACTGTGCATTGAGTAGACTCATGGAATGATTTTTTCTGGCTTTGATTCAGTTATCCTCACACTTTCACTATGTTTTCAATATAGATCCATTACTATTTGTGTGATACTTCAAGTGAAAGTTCAGTATTACTTCAGTCTGAGTTCCATCTGATTTCCATCTGACTTAAAGTTGAGGACTTGCTAGCAAGCCCCCCCAAATAATTTGTGTTTTCTGCTTTTGTCTGTTTTCTCTATTTATGGTATGGGTGTATGATATCATTAATTATGATGGAGGGTCCTTACTGGAGGTCTTAGTGATGAAACTTCTTGAAGATGATTCGATGGGGAGGTGATGAGCCCTCAAAGTTCTTTAATTTATGGAGATAGAAGTGTCATCATCTGGATTGAAGGTCTGTGCACTCCAGTGAATTTTGGTGTAAGTATATAGGGATTTGGTACGTTATTAGACATCACTTAATTACTACACATCAAATAAACAATTTATAACAATTATTAGAATACAAGCCTACTGCTTGTCTGCTATACAGACATCCAGAAGCCTTGTACACGCACTGTATGGTAAGAATCATTATACATCCGGACCTTTGGCCCAGATGTTAGTCATAATAAAGTTGGGTAATCATGAGTGGCATGATTATACATAAAGGGCTTTTTCCTGTATGTTTGTCTTAACTGTGTTTAATATGCATTATTGGCATGATTACACATTCAGACCTTAGGCCTGGATTTTTGTTATAGCTTTGTTGAATATGCATGATTGGCATGATTACACATCTGGGCCAAACATCAAGAGTTTTGTTATAAAAGTGTAGAATATGCATAATTGAGATGATTATACATCCAGACTTTGGTCCCAGATGTGAGTGATGTTAGCCTTGGATGGCATAAAGGCTAAAGTTAAATATAAGTGAATTATTTTTTTAACCTCCCACCCTTTCACAATAAAAGTTAAATAAAATTACTCAGGACTTCTTTGTATAAAACATTTACTATCCTTCCTTTAGCTTTCTCAGGTAATATTACATTGAAATTTCTACTGTACTTTTCCCTTTAAAGTCCTACATTTAACTAACCATGTGCAAAAACTGGTGATTCTAGGTTAAGACCTACAATGTATAAAGATTGACCTTGGGCCCTGCTCATCATCATGCCATAAGCTAATGTAATAGGTAGCTAAAATCTGAGCAGTGTGAAAGGAAGACTGGAGTTGGGTGAAATCTCCAATGTGACCCTTGAGATAAACACCCTATTTCTCTCATATGGTACAGAGAGTATACATGCTTCTATCAAATTTCTTTCAATCTGTGTAACCACAAGCCTGGTGCCATTACATTAACCTGCAGCTGAGTAAATGTTATGAAATAATATGATTGGGAAACCCTCCTTTGTGACAATGAGTGTAGAGAAAAACCTTATGGATTGATGAAGTTTAATTAATATATTGGAAATAGGTTTTTTGTTGATCCATCATCAGGTATGGCTTAATCAGCACTATGAAAAGTTGAGATTCATTCTGGTAGATTTTTTAGAACAAATTTGTTAACTTTGTCTAAATCCACTTTTTTTCAGCAAGGATCATTGTACTTTTTAAGTACCTGAGAAGGGAGACTTTATCACAGTTGTACAAAGATTTAATTCCAGGGTACACCACAGTGACTTATTCTTTTAACCCATCAGGCCCATTGTAAACACAGTGTTTGAAGGAATCTCCACCAAATCTGTATTTGGTGTTTTTCCTTCCCCATTTTAAAGGATCCACTCAGAAAAATGGGCAGAATCTTGTACTTGCTCATAAATTCATTCATGTCTGAGAAAGCCTCATGTTGATGGTCAGGTGGAGTTTCTAAAATTTTGTCCATATAGTGCTGTGAATTAGAGTTTAAGGTAATATCTGTCTTCTTAAGCCTTTTGGTACAACTGGAAGGCATTGTCTGAATTCCCCTGAAGAATGACACAAGATTATAAGAAAGGAATATTTTTTGGAATCAGTAAAAATGTATGATAATGGAAATGGAAATACATATTTATCCATTTAATAGGGGGTATCAATGTTCAGGAATCCAAAATTAGGGATCAGTAATTTTTTTTCTCAGGATCAGACATTATTAATTGCGGGAGATTCTTATCCACTAGCCCCAGGGAAAGTGGATAAGGAATCAACAATAATACATTATCCCACCTCTTATACCCCAATTTCCATTCCTAATTCCTGATCCCAAACTCATCACATCCATGATGGATTTTTAAGAAAGTCACATGACTTATAATTGCTGATGCCATCCTTAAGTCTCTCCTCACTTTATGCTACTTAATTTTGGTGGCAAACACTTAAGTTTTTTTTCTATCTACACACCTCAACTGCACATTTGGTGGTGAATTCCCACTTCTCACTCATCACCTACACCTTCCACTGACCTCATTTTTTATCATTTTTTTGCCCATCTGTTTAGTGCATTTATGCTACTTTATTCCCCACCTCCAACCCCTCACCACCACCACCACCTCCACCTCCTTGCCACCACCTTCACCACCTCCTCCTCTTTGCCACCACCTCCACCTCCTCCTCCACCCCCTTTCCACCACCTCCACCTCCAACTCCTTGCCACCACCTTCACCACCTCCTCCTTGCCACCACCACCACCACCACCACCACTACCACCTCCACCTCCAACTCCTTGCCACCACCTTCACCACCTCCTCTTCGCCACCACCACCACCTCCACCACCCCCTCATGGTCACCACCATCTCCTCCACCTCACCCTCCTCGCCACCACCACCACCTCCTCCTCCTCGCCACCACCATCTCCTCCTCCTCCTCCTCACCACCTCCATATCCACCTCCTCCTATTTGCCTCCCCCACCACCACCTCCACCTCCTCACCACCACCACCACCACCTCCTCCTCGCCACCACCACCACCACCACCTCCTCCTCGCCACCACCACCACCACCACCACCTCCTCCTCCACTCCCTTTCCACTACCACCACCTCCTCTTTGCCATTACCTCCACCTCCTCCTCTTTGCCACCACCACCACCACCACCACCTCATCCTCCACCCCCTTGCCACCACCACCACCACCACCTCCTCGCCACCACCATCTCCTCCTCCTCCTCCTCTTTGCCACCCCCACCACCACTTCTACCTTCTCGCCACCACCACCACCTCCTCCACTTTTCTACCACCTTCACCTCCTCCTCCACCCCCTTTCCACCACCTCCATCTCCACCTCCTCTCTACCACCACCACCACCACCTCCTCGCCAACACCACCTCTACCACCACCTCCACCCCCTCACCACCACCACCACCACCACCACCACCTCCTTGCCACCACCATCTCCTCCTCCTCTTTCTCCTCACCACCTCTACCTCCACTTCCTCCTCCTATTTCTCCTCGCCACCTCCACCTCCACCTCCTCTTCACCACTACCTCCACCTCCTTGACACCACCACCACCACCTCCTTGACACCACCACCACCACCACCACCTCCTCCACCCCCACCTCCTCCTCTTTACCACCACCACCATCACCACCTCTATCTCCTCCTCTTTACCACCACTGCCACCTCCTCCTCCTTCTTGCCACCACCATCTCCTCCTCCTCTTTCTCCTTGCCACCACCACCTCCACCTCCACTTCCTCGCCAAAAAAACCACCTCCACCCCCTCCTCCACCCCCTCACCACCACCGCCCCCTCCTCCACCCCCTCACCACCACCACCCCCTCCTTCACCCCCTCACCACCACCACCCCCTCCTCCCCCTCCTTGCTACCACCATCTCCTCCTCTTTCTCCTTGCCACCTTCACCTCCACCTCCTCTTTGCCTTTGGTAACCATGTCATCCAGCTCAAATGGAAGAGAATTCATGGAAAAAGACAGAACTGTAAGTTCTACGCATCAAAGTACCGGGATCCGTAAGTATCAGAAAAGCTTGAGCATTAGTCCTGGCAAAGATGCTAGTGGAATTAGAGTGGCCGTTGAAGCCGTGGTTGGAGGAGAGCCAGGTGGAAGCGGACCGGTTACACCAACGTCAAGCAGCTCATCAACATTTAATTCCGCAATGCATGCTGGAATTGGCATTGGGATTCATAATATTTCTCAAACAACACTTGCTAGACAGTCTCTTTGGGGAAGAAGATCTAGAACACTATACAAAGGTGAGTAAGTAGATTAACAAAAAAAGCACAACACACAGAAACAAATTACATGATCGACGACAAAGCAAAAAGACTAGGGATAACCAGAAGCACTGAGAATCACACATCTGGCCAAGTATATAAAGAGTGAATGATAAAGAAAATGCTGTTTGTTTTTTGTGATTGTCGATAGAACGGACAAGTGTTCCTGCAGAAGTGGCATCCATCATGTCTTACTGTATTCCACCTGCTGATCCACAATGTCAAATTTCCAAGATATATCCTACTCAACCTGTTAATGTGTCTTGGCTAATTTCAATTTTGAATCCACCCCACTCTCAAGTATATTTATATTCCGAACCGCAGTCTCCTTCAACAGCAACACTCATATCTGGCACAACACCAGAAACATCCTCAAGAACAGAAATATCATCCGCAACAACTGCTCATCCTCCTCATCCTCCTTCTCCTGCTCCTTCTTCTACCTGTAACACACTGTCTGCTCTTGGACCATCAAGACATGCCAATCCTGGTTTGGAAGTTTTGGTTCTACCTTTGGGTTTTGCTATGGTTGCACCTGGTGTCTTTCGTTCGGGACACCCCAACCACCACAATTTTTCTTTTCTAGATGGTCTTAATCTCACTTCTATAATGTGTGTGCATGCATGAAAATATTGTCTTCATTTCATCTAGTAAGTTTGTTATAGCCAATCATCAGTCTGACTCTGAATTTTGTTCTTCTCTGGGGTACCTATTTAAAAAAACATTTTGAACTCAAAGATATCTCTGTACAGATGCATATCAACCTCATACACTCAACTGGGCCCAAAATCGAGGACTAAAAATATTTCACTATTGGTAAGTCAGCCTCAATATTGTTTGAAACATAGTAAACTTATTGTCTTATCACTGTTACAGAATTTATAGTAACAAAGATCCAGCTATTCCCTAAAAAGTATGGGGATTAGAGTTGTCATCAAAAATTATATATTTTTTCATAAATTTTTATTAAATATTTTTTATATATAAATTTCCTCAACTAAAGTAATGGGCCAATGACCTTTGGTTTTATAACAGGTAATCATGATAACATTTATTTGTTTCATGGGGTTCCTCTAGCCTATACCTGTGGAAAGTCCCAAACTTTTGTTTTTAGATTTGATCTGCACTTTGGCTTGAGGAATTGTAATTACTTTAAACTAGGGAAATTGATATATATTAGATATTTATTTAAGAATTTATGTAATTATATTAAATTTAGATGACTTCCACCCCTTACTTCAATAAAATGCAGGGAGGGGTATTGCCAAATTTTAAAATTTGACATTCAAAATTGAAGACTTGTAAAAATTTTGGTGATACCCACTCCTTGATTCAATAAAATGTAGGGGGGGTATTGCCAAATTTTCAAATGTAACATGTAAAATTTTTGACTTGTAAATATTTTGGTGAAATTTTTTTGGTGATACCTGTCCCTTACTTCAATAAAATCCAGGGGGGGGGGTATTGCCAAAATTTCTTATAAGACTTGTGAAATTCTTGACTTGTAAGAATTTTGGTAATACTGGTAAAATTAAGGGGGTAGTAAAGCCAAAGTTTCATATAAGACTTTCAAGATTCATGACATTAAAGAATTTTGGTGATACCCACCCCTTACTTCAAAAAAATCCAGGGGTGGGGGATCATCAAATTTTCAAAGGAGACATGAAAATTTTATTTAAAAACAGAATAGTTAACATTAAAATAAAAAAATCAAGTAATGATTGATAGAGTAATGAAATACACAAAATTCTTGTAAATTTTATGTACAGATATATATAAAAAGTTGAAGTGTGAGAGAAATAAAACAAACTAGTCATCAAACAATTTCTTTAAACATTCAATTTCCTCAACAGATTTATTAGCTTTAACACATTCTATCAAGAAATCTTTCTTTTTGAAATTTTCTTCATGATCAAACTTATATATTGTCAGCCTAAATATCCTTAGGACTGAGTGTTTCTTATGCTTAAAGTAAGATAACCTTAAGTAGATTAAGTTTATATCTTAAAATAAGGTTAAAATAATAATATATATTATTTTATTATATATATATATAATTATTATTCTATTATATAACTTATAATAGTTTAAATAGCTTATCCATGGCCTAATAATTTTTATTAAGGTGTTAATGGAGTCATAATATACTTATCTTAAGTGATATGAAGTAATTATTGACATACATAAGCTTATATGTATACATAAATCTCATATTCAGTGAAATATGCAGTATATTATGTATATTTAGGTATATAAGTGGGTTTTAGCCCCTTAATAGCCTATAAACTTTGTTTTTCTGCTTATTTTAGGTCATATGGACGAAATCAGTGGACTCACAACACCTACAGAAGCATAGACACCTATATCAGGCGCATACACCCAGTTTGGACAACTCAAATTACTTCCTTGGATGGTTATTCACAGATTTATGGGTTGGAAGGATGTTTCTGGGTTAATGTGGATGCTTGGGGATGTTATTGGGGGCTTGGACATTTTTTTTGTTTCCTTTATATGCTTTTAGTTTCATTAAATCTCTTTTTGATGGTTTATTTTACCTGTTTCTTTATGGTATCCGCTTTTATCTGGATTTTCTATTTATGGTATGGATCAGTGTTATTATTAATAGTGATGGAGGGTCCTTACTGGAGGTCTGGGTGTTGAAACTGCTTGAAGTGGACGCAATGGGGAGGTGATGGGCCCTCACAGTTCTGTAATTGCCGGGGATAGCTGTGACATCATCTGGATTGAAGGTCTGTGCACTCCAGTGGATTTGGGTATAAGTAAGGAGGGATTTCGACAGTTATTTATCATCATTCAATTACTACAACTCCAACAAACACTATTATACAATTATTAACCTTTAGAAATATATTTTAAAGCCACTATAAATTGATTTTATCTTTATATAAGCTATAACTATATTTTATTCTTCTATTTTCCACCACTAGCATGCACTTAAATCCAAGTATTGTGAGTTTGACTTGAGTATAACTATTTTATTAGTCTTCCCCTGAGGTTTAATCACTAAATCATTTATCAATAAGTAGTAGGACCATAAATAAATACTATTATATCATACTTATATACTAGACTATACTGACAATTGGGGGTCTTTCCTTATATTTTACTTATTATTTAGTATAAGCCTTGGGACGTGATTTTTACCTTAGTACAGCTCAAAATAAACCAAATATTTGGATCTTCTGCATATTAGTGGGTCATCATAACTCATAGATTGCTGAAAAGAACCCTTAAAATAATTGTACTAATTTTTTATCATAAAAATTAGATATTTACAGTAGTAACTGTACCCAATATAAACCCAATTTCACTTGGTATTTGGACACCAATATAGCACCCAATTAAATTGGTATTTGGCTAAAGCTTGGTAAGATAATTATTCACCCTTATAGAGGTCTAGTTAAACTTATTATTATATTTTTAACAGATTTTTTTTTCGAATTTTTCTTACATTTTATTTAAATAAATAAAGCTATAAATTCAGGGTAAGCTCCATTGCTTTTTTATTAGTAATATAATTGCTAATATCTTTTGTCTACTGATTCCATAGAGTTTTTCCTTCTGTAGACGTAAATATTTGTCATTCTTAACAATATGAGTGCTCCCCAGGACAGTTTAAGTGAACAGCCTGCTTATAATACCAGGTCTAAAGCTAACAAAAACTTTCCAGGACATCACCATGGAGGGACAACAGTACCCCCAACCAGAAAGCATGAGTATAGAGGAAAAGGACGCCCTCTTAAAAAAGATAACTATAAAAAAGACGTCTCCTCCTCTTCAGGATCAACTGTCCCACCTGGCCAAACAGGTTCTGAAGTTGGAGGAATCAAAATCTCTCATGTTCAAAGAGGTAGAGCAGTTGCAAAACAATTGAAAGGTAGGGTTTCAGCAGATGAATCAGGCATTGGCAGAGTTAAAGGGAGGCCAGCCCAGTCAATCAGATCAGCAACCCCCTACCCAAGGCGGGTCAACTCACTCCCAGGAGAAAATCCTGGTAGACAAATGGAAATGGGACTGGTTTCACCAACAGTGGACAAGCCACAGTTGCAACAGGGATACACCCCCTCATCTGACTTCCTCAGGTCACCCTTACAAAGGAAAAAAGCGCCAAAAATCAGGACTGGCAACCATCCCTTGGTAAGTAGATTACCCTCTCAGATTGAACATAATACTGATAATTACAATATAGGTAATTCTATTGATGTTAAATCTGTACAAAAAATAGAGGAGGATTTAAGAAATTTAGGTTTTAGAGTAGATACACCTGACTTGTCTTTTGTCCACAATAACAGTACTATTTACAATGATAATACAGTTAATCCTCAGTTGCAACCACCTACTAGTGAGATGAGAAGTTCACAAGAGAGTGAGAGAATTGAAAAGGAGGACATGGAATATTTTAACAATAATCCAACTGTCCATAGAATTGTTTCAGCATTGTGGAATAGAATGACTGATTGTGAGGAACAGACAGTTAAGCTCACTAGTGATACGATTTCATCCTTGACATTAAACATTTCTCAATTAGCAACACGCAAAAAAGAATTAGAGAAAGAACATTTGTCTCTAACTCTTAAATATGATTCATTAAGTAATAAATATAATGACCTTTCAAACAAATTCTGTGAGTTAGAAAAATTATATGAAACACATTTATTAAAAACTGAATCAAGAACAAAGTTATCTTTTTCCCAGACAAATCAAAGTGTCTCTGAGTTGCTACAAAGATTAACTAAAGTTGAGATTGAAACTGCCAATCTACTAATGAACCAGGATAATCATAAGTATAATCAATATAATAATAATCCTTTCATTGGCAAAAGTGAATCTCATTCCTTCCCTATACCACCACAATTAAAACCATCTGGTGGTAGTGTCAAATCTGAAAATGTAAGTCACAAATCCGTGCAGGAAGAAATACAAGACCATTTATCAAAAGTAAATGAGTTGTTGAATTTACCTAAGATTAGTGAGATAAAATCCAATCAGAAAAACTGGCCTAAGATAGATCAGTACCCAACTTATGATGGGGAAGCTAGCTCTGATTAACAACATTTTATTCAAAGAATTGACAACTTGAAATTCTCATATAAGTTACCAGATGAAGAGATAACATCAAAATTAATTTCTTTATTTAAGGATGTTGCTTTATTATGGTTTGAAGCTGTCTTAAGTGAGGGTAGAGACTACTCTTGGGCTGAATGGAAACAACTAATTGAAAAACAATTTGGAGGTTCTAAATTCAGACTCACTCAGCAGAGACTTAATGAGAAAACTAGGTACAATCCGTTGAATGGTGACAAACCTATGGTATTTTTAATGTATCTAAATAAAATATTAAAAGCCATTGAGCATAACATGGATTTTAAAAATGGAAAGATAAGATAATATATAAATTAACTATATCTGTCAGAGACATTGTTGTAGCTAGAACAATTAATGTTACGGATTATTCTGACTTTATTAATATTTGCAATGAAATATTACTAAACCATAAGTATGAAGCAAGGTATTCCACTTATAAACAAAATGTTGAACCTGTGAAAAATCAGAATTCAAAAAAACTTCAGGGGAAGCAGAATAAACCTACTGCACCTGTAGTACTAAAAAAGTATGAAACAAATACTTGTTATAAGTGTAACAAACCTTGGGTCAAAGGTCACAAATGTGAGAAAAACATAAATATTGTTGAAAATCAATGTGAATCTGAAACTGAAACTGAAAAAAGTAAAGAATCAAGTGATTATGACAGCAATATCTCATATAGTGATGAAAATGAAGTCTGTATGTTGGAAGATGATTTGTCCATCTTTGAAAATCCAATATTAAATATGGACTCAAATGAATCCTTAATGAATTTTGAAGATGCTGAAATCATTAAGGATATACAAGCTGATAACTTTAGAATGACACCTATCACAGTTCCAGCTATCATTTCTGGTGAAAATGTTAATATAGTACTGGACACAGGAGCTGCTGGTTCTGTTGTTTCCACTAATACATTACAGAAAATTGATAGTGAATATAAGTTTAAGCTTGAACCACTTCAAAATAAAAATTGGAGAGGTTTTGGATCAGTACTACACCCCATTGGTAAATACAAAGCTGCTGTTTTCTTTAAACATCAACATGGTTATGTAAGAGTAACTTGTGACTTTGTAGTAATGGATAATACTAACTGTAGTAACTGTTTTATCATTGGAAATGATATTCTGACTAAATTTGGTGTAAAATTAGACCCTGCTAATAACAATTTTACAATTGGCATGAATGGTAAGAGGAAATTTAAAATAAATTCTTTTAACACAGTCTTACACATTGAGTCAGTAACAAATTCCCCGTCTAAAGGAAGAGAATCCAATGAGATGGAACTTCTGGAAACAGAAGTTTCAAAAGCATCATTTGGCACTCAGATAAGTAAAACTGAGAAAGATAATATTTTGGAATTAATTAAAGCTTTTCCAATGGCTTTTGCACACGGTACAAATGAACTTGGCCTTGTAAAAGATCATGAAATGAAGATTAGTTTAACCTGTGATATGGATAATATTCCTGCTAGTCTTAAAAAGAAACCATACCCTGCTTCACCAATGAAGAGGAAAGACATAGAGGATAATATTAAGATGTTATTAAAAATGAACATTCTTGAGAAGGTTGAAACTACACCAAAATATTGTGTAATATCACCAGTGCTAATTTCTTATGAACAAGATAAAGCAAGACTGTGCGGTGATTATAGAGCATTAAATACATTTACAGTAGATGATATTTATCCCTTGCCAAGGATTGCCTCTATACATGCTACCCTTAAAGGTGCTAAATATATAAGTTGCCTAGATGGAAATAAAGGGTACCATCAAATTCCTGTTGAAAAGAATTCACAGAAATTTTTGTTGATAACAACACACATGGGAATTTATAAGTATGTCAGAATGCCATTTGGACCAAAAAATGCTCCATCAGTGTTTCAGAAGTTAATGGATATAACATTCCATAATGAAATGATTGAAGGATGGTTAATGGTATACATTGATGACATCATAGTGCTCTCTAAAACTTTTGATGAACACTTAATCCATTTAAGGAAATTATTTCAGAAAATGGATGAAATAAAAATGACCCTTGCATTGAAAAAATGTAAATTTGGGTTTGAATCTTTAAAAGTGCTTGGTCATATTGTATCTGGCTTACAAATATGTGTAGACCAAAATAAAGTGGCTGCAATAAAGAATATTGGCATTCCTCAAAATGTGAAAGATGTACAATCTTTTCTTAGAATGTGTGGTTATTATAGACAATATATAAAAAACTACCAATCAATTGCTGCACCACTGACCACACTGATAAAGAAATCAGAAGCTTTCATTTGGAATGATGAAAGACAACAAGCTTTTGATAAGTTGAAAGAATGTTTAATGACAGCTCCTATCTTGGGTTTACCAGATTTCCAATTACCTTTTGTATTATATACAGATGCAAGTTTTATTGGACTGGGTGCTGCTTTGCATCAAAAACAACTTATTGAAGGTAAAATGTCAGAAGTAGTAATCTGCTATATTTCACGTACTCTGAGAAGTGGTGAATTGAAATATGGTGCTACTCAACTTGAATGTTTGGCAGTAGTATGGGCTCTTGAGAAGCTACATTATTACCTTGAAGACCAAAAATTTGAGTTAATAACTGACTGTAGTGCAGTTAAGTCACTCTTAAACATGAAAACTCCTAATAGACACATGTTTAGATGGCAATTAGCTGTACAAGAATACAGAGGCCGAATGACTATTACACATAGAGCAGGAACCTTGCACTCTAATGTAGATCTGTTATCTAGAGTACCTCTGCCTAATAATGATGATAATCCTGCTTATGTTCCTGAGTCAGAGATTATTAACATTTATGGCATTTATATTGTAGATCTTGAGGATGAGTTTATGCAATCAATTCTTGATAATTATAATTCAGATCCTGACTTGAGTAAATTAACTACAATATTAAATGATCCATCTAATGCTTCAATGAATGTTTTAATAAAAACATTACCAATTAAGTATAAAGAGGCATTAGAAAAAGGAAAATTTTGCATTGAGGATGGTTTTATATATTACAGGAAAAAATTAAGTAATGTAATTGTAATTCCCCCTTCAATGAAGGAGTTAATGTTAAGTATATGTCATGATGATATATTAGCAGGTCATTTTGACTACCATAAAACATTAACCAGAGTAAAAAACACAGCTTGGTGGATTAACATGTCTGAGGATGTTCAGAAATATGTTGAAACATGTGATTCTTGTCAAAAATCTAAAAGATTAACAGGAAAAAGAGCTGGTTTATTACAACAAATTGAGCAACCAAAAGCTCCATGGGAAATCATTAACATGGACTTTGTAACAGGTTTGCCAATAGCAGGGCATAAGAGTTATAACTCCTGCTGGGTAATTGTAGATAGATTTACAAAGATGTGTAAATTTATTCCTACCCACAAAGAGGTTTCTGCAAAGGACTTAGCTTTTTTATGGTGGACACAAATGTTAAATACAGCAGGTTTCCCCAAAGCAATAGTTTCTGACAGAGATCCTAAATTTACTTCTGAGTTCTGGACGTCACTTATGGATGTTTCAGGGTGTCAATTAAAACTTTCTACAGCACACCATCCACAAACTGATGGGCTAGCAGAAAGAATGATACAAACCTTAGAAGATATGATAAGAAGATACTGTGCTTTTGGTCTTAATTTTAAGGACAATGACAAATTCACGCATGATTGGGTAACCCTTATCCCAGGTTTAGAATTTGCATATAATAGTACAGTACATTCTGTCACTGGCAAAAAGCCATTTGAGTTATGGTTGGTTTATGTACCTAATACCCCTGCTAAAACTCTTAATAAGTTACCTAGATTGGATATCTATCCAGGTACTAAATCTTTTCTTCAGATGCAAGAATTATGCAGAAAACATGCTCAAGAATGTATAAATAAGGCTTTTGAGTATGAAAAGAAAAGATGGGATAAAGCCCATAAAGAACAAATGTTCAAAGAGGGTGATGAAGTCCTTATTTCAACACTACATTTCAATTTAAATGGTAATGTTAAATTGAAGGATCCATTCATTGGAACATTTGTAGTTAAAAAGATGGTTGGTAATAATTCTGTTGAGGTTATTCTATATGCACCATATGATAGAAAACATCCAGTATTTCCTATTTCTCTTATAAAACCATACCATTCTAATGATACTGCTCTATTTCCAAGAAGATCAGGAAGGCATAAATAGCAACCTGAAGAAATATTTGAAAAGGCAGAAATTGAAAAGATACTTAAAAAGAGACACCTTACTAAAGAAAAGGGAGTTGAGTATCTATTAAGATTTAAAAATAAATCAAGTGAATATGACCAGTGGATTCCAGAAAATGAAATCTCTGATCTTAAAAATCTCTTGAAAAAATTTAAATCTAAATAATACTGTTCATTCAGTATATGTATTATAAAAATTATTTTTTATTTTTTTTATTTTATTATTTCACTCCTTAGTTTTAATTAAAATGTCTTAACATTTTTTTTATTGTTTTTTTGGGGTGAGGGAGTGTCAGCCTAAATATCCTTAGGACTGAGTATTTCTTATGCTTAAAATAAGATAACCTTAAGTAGATTAAGCTTATATCTTAAAATAAGGTTAAAATAATAATATATATTATTTTATTATATATATATATAATTATTATTCTATTATATAACTTATAATAGTTTAAATATCTTATCCATGGCCTAATAATATTTATTAAGGTGTTAATGGAGTCATAATATACTTATCTTAAGTGATATGAAGTAATTATTGACATACATAAGCTTATATGTATACATAAATCTCATATTCAGTGAAATATGCAGTATATTATGTATATTTAGGTATATAAGTGGGTTTTAGCACCTTAATAGCCTATAACCTTTGTTTTTCTGCTTATTTTAGGTCATATAAACGAAATCAGTGGACTCACAACACCTACAGAAGCATAGACACCTATATCAGGCGCATACACCCAGTTTGGACAACTCAAATTACTTCCTTGGATGGTTATTCACGGATTTATGGGTTGGAAGGATGTTTCTGGGTTAATGTGGATGCTTGGGGATGTTATTGGGGGTTTGGACATTTTATTTGTTTCCTTTATATGCTTTTAGTTTCATTAAATCTCTTTTTGATGGTTTATTTTACCTGTTTCTTTATGGTATCCGCTTTTATCTGGATTTTCTATTTATGGTATGGATCAGTGTTATTATTAATAGTGATGGAGGGTCCTTACTGGAGGTCTGGGTGTTGAAACTGCTTGACGTGGACGCCATGGGGAGGTGATGGGCCCTCACAGTGCTGTAATTTCCGGGGATAGCTGTGACATCATCTGGATTGAAGGTCTGTGCACTCCAGTGGATTTGGGTATAAGTAAGGAGGGGTTTTGACGGTTATTTATCATCATTCAATTACTACAACTCCAACAAACACTATTATACAATTATTAACCTTTAGAAATATATTATAAAGCCACTATAAATTGATTTTATCTTTATATAAGCTATAACTATATTTTATTCTTCTATTTTCCACCACTAGCACACACTTAAATCCAAGTATTGTGAGTTTGACTTGAGTATAACTATTTTATTAGTCTTCCCCTGAGGTTTAATCACTAAATCATTTATCAATAAGTAGTAGTACCATAAATAAATACTATTATATCATACTTATATACTAGACTATACTGACATATATCATCTGCTCTAATAGGTTTTGAGGTTTGAGTGTTTTACCCCCTTTTTTTGATTTTTCAATAATTAGAGTTATCTCAAACTTCTTCTCCTCCAAATCTTAGGCCCGATCATCCTTCTGTAAAGAGAGCTCATACTTCCTCTCTTCCAAATCTTGTAGCCTATCATCCCTCCTTAAAGAGAGCTCGTATTTCTTCTTTTCAAAGCTTAGAGTCTCTTTAGCGATTTTCACTTTTTCTAGAGTGATAATAAAAATTAACTTAAAGTAGAAGAAAAGCAGAGTAAAGTAATAAGAGGTATGGTATCACTTACCAGCATCATGTTTCTCTAAAAATTGTTCCATAGACAAAAAAGGGGTTTGTGATGAAGTATCACTTTTTTGTCTTCTTTGGGAATGGAAATTTAGACTACTTGAAGCCCTACGCTTCTTTTTCAAGGTCATATTTTCCTCCTCATCATTGTTGCTACCCTCAGACTAAGTTGATTGTGGATTGTGGGCTTGTTTGTCAGCCTTTTAAGAAATAAAAAAATAAGTAAATAAAAAAATAGAATTGATAAGATAAAAGAAAAAAGAAACAGACTTGAGTTAGATTTTGTTGGGTTAAATCGCCAATAGGATCTACAGAAAAGCTATCTAGATTGGTCTCATTCAAATGAGGGGAGGCTTGAGTGGAGGAAGAGGATGGGAAAAGATTTGCTTCAACATCATGTTTGGAGATAGGATCTTCTCCATCCAATATGTTTACAGGATTAACATTGGCTCGCTCTCCAAAAATTGCATCCATCTCTTTAAAGTAAAGACATAAAGATTCAAGTTTATTGTCTATGGATTTGTTGCCCTTATTTATATTGATGTTGGTAACCTCAACACCAGTGGAAGATGAAAGAGCATTTGCTTTCTTGTATTTGTCTTGGTAATGATTGAAGCGTTTAGACATCTGTTTAGTCAAAAGATCAATCCTTCCCTTGGTCTTATTCCGTAATTCATTGGCCATTAGAAGATAGCTATTAACTTTTGATGCTGGGGGCCATCCTACTTTAGTTGAATAGTCAGTACCAAAACAAGAATCATAGTTAGATTTAGTTTTCAGCTAGTTGATAAGAATGAGATGATGATCTTTTTTTAATTTAACGGTCTTAGATTTCTCGGCTGAGCAGGGGCAAGAGGGAGTAATGGGATTTGAAGAACAACTGGGGGAAGGCTGTCTTTGAGAAGATCTATGATGATGAGGCATGTTGAGATATTTGAAGATGAAAAGGAGAAGAAATAAATAGATGAGATGGGGAGGGGTTTTGAATGGATAGAATGAATAGACAGGATGGAAGTGCGCAGCAAGGTAGGGAGGCTGGCACATCCAGAAAGTTGTCCAAGATGTGGTTATGAAAAATTGCGGATAAAAATGTAAGATAGAGGTGAACATTGAGACGTAAAGGGTCTAATAACCCAATTATTAGCAAAAATAATTGCGGATCCCTGAACATTGATACCCCCTAATGAAAAAGAAATTTTGATAGTTAGATATTAGTTGAAAATACACACTAGAAAAAAGCATAAAAATTCCCCCAAACACTACGCAATATAGGGGGTGGACTTGCTAGCAAGTCCTCAACCTGAACTCAGATGGAACTCAGATGGAACTCAGACTGAACTCAGACTGAACCCATACTGAACTCTACTTGAACACCCACCTAAAACTGTTCTGCTGAGTGGTGTTCATCCCTGATTGTATGGTTCCTTTATCAATAGCTCAATGTGTGTTCAATCTATGGTGAGTTTGGGTCCAAGGTTGCGGACTTGCTAGCAAGTCCGCCCCCCATATTGTGTGGTGAAAAGCAAGATTATTTTTCAGGATATCCTGTAAACTTCTATCCACAGCCTCAGAACAATGGCAATGTTGTTCTGGAGATTCATCCCATATAATTAACTTTGTCATCCTCAAAATGTTAGCTAGGTAACTCTGTGCTTTAATATTACATTATGAATCTTGATTTATATCAAGTGGAATCTTAAGCCTGGAATGAGCTGTCCTTCCCTCTTCTAAAAGTATAGAGGCTATCTCAGAAGAAAAAACCTCAAGAGCAATATTTCCTTGAAATCTAAAACATGCCAGGATCATGTTTTCAACAAATGTTTTACTGGTTCCCTCAGGTCCATCCAAGAGAAATATACCACTTTCTCAAGATGCATGAGCTTGCGTAACTACACCAAAAGCATTTTTCTGGTCTACATTGGACAGAAAATACTGATTTCTACATTGTTCAGTAAACTAATGCCTGTCATATTACTGCTCTTCCAAGATGAGTTGGCCTGTAGATAGATGAAAGTTTTGTGTTGGCTCAGGAAGTCCATATTGAGATAAAGAGTAAACATGTTTATTAAGAAGGGGGCTAATAAGATTCAAAGTGTAATATCTGATTCATTGGTTGGAAGGCTGAAAAATGTGAAAATTTGTTTGCAGGATATGTCTTCAGTCATCCCCAAGTGCCAATATGTGTGATTCAAGAAGACACAATGGATCAGAAGGATGGTTCCAGATTAGAATAGAAGTGAACAGTTGTCTGAGTTGATGCCCAGTATTCATTAATGATGCTTCATTCAAGTATTTATTGCATTCAGCATCATCTTCCAAAAGACCATATTCCAAGCAAGCAGCCTTGAAGGTTGGGTGTTGGACACCATGAAAATTTCTCAGAGCTTCAAAGCTTACTGGTGCAGCCACATGGTAAAGCAGAAGGCGCAAGTAAAACTGTTCTTGAGCATTTGGTCCACAGAAGACAACCCACCCAATGGCTGTGTCTCTTTGACAAATTGTCCACTTTTTGCTAATTCTGCACACCAACATTGAATTAGAAAGGAGAAAAATTATAGAAGAAAATCCTAAGGACTCACACATTCCAAACAAACTGGATTGAAGAGTCAGGATAGCTGACCCCCTGGGACACCTCAGCAGTTGGAGCATTAGAGAATGCTGTAAGCCACTTTGTAAGGGTAGTTTTCCTGCTTCCCAACACAGTACCTTCAGTTAAAATATACCCTCCAAGATTAAATATAACTGCCTGTTTGTCTGGAAACTGAAGCTGTAATCTTGTAACTACTGGTTCATGACCATGAAGTAGAAAAGAAAAAAATTACCAGCATACTTCAACTTCTAAAACATACCTACCATCCAGATATTCCTTGGCCTCATCTATTATTCCATTTGTCTCCAGGACCATTGAGGAGCAATCATGACCCTTGTACACATATTTATAGAGATACTTGACTAAATATATTGTAGTTTCCACTTCCACATTTAAATAAAAATTAAATCTTTTAGAGAAATAAGAATTATAAGGAACCACAATTTTATTTGTGTATTGAAATCTTCCTTCACATTTTTGAAATTTTATTCCATCATTTCTCCTACAATATAAAGGATATCAATCTTCATCCATCTGTGTCATGTCATTATATTTTCTAGGGTATCTTTTAGAAAATTTCCCATCTTTTATACATGAAGCATGTGGGTTGACAGAGCCACAGGGTCCATGGAGAATATAGGTTGTTATTGTTTGAAAAAGTACAGGATTCTTTTCAGGGTCTGGTAACTCTGCTGAAACAATTGAGTCAATGTTGTCCATTGTATCTGTCTTGTTCTCAAAATCCAAGAATAAGAGTATATGTGCATGTGATAGGCCTCTCTTCTGAAACTCAATGACATACACATGTGCTAAAACAGCATCCAAAACCCTCATTTCCTTGGCTCCCAACTCCTATGCAGCTCCCCTTTTAGAAATTCTTACATAATAGCATCAAGTTTTAGTCTGAAAACCCTGGCAAGAAATTTTGGCCTATCCTGAGCATTTTGAAGTTCAAAAAGCATATATTTTATCTCCTTTCAGTTTAGATTGCAATTGATTGTGATAAAAAGATATGGCTTTCCGAATTTTTGTACTATTGCCATATAATCATAATATAGCTGATCCATGTTACATGGTCCCCCTACAAACAATGAAGGCAGGATAATTTGCTTTCCAACTTTATTGATATTGGTCCCATTATTTATAGCATCTTCCTCACCACATTAAAGGTGTGAACGTATTTTATACTGATTTTTAGAGAGTTAGTGCAGTCAGTTTTGTTCCATTTGAGCATAACAATCAACTAAATACTCCTGAAATAATGAGCCAGATAAGTGCAGCAGAGGAAACCAATTTGGAAGGTGGTGTGCTCTATATTCAAAATATTGCATTTGAGAGATATGTTTTTATCCTCCTCTACCACAAACAACTTCATATACAGGTACATGCAAATTGGCAAGTAAAAAGAAATAAAAAATTTAAATAAATTAACTGAAATGGACTGAAATAAAAACAAATATATTAAAAAAAACACACCTGGTTCCTTGCAATCATTCATACCACGATCCAAATTTTGCCTTTCTGTGAAGGGAATCGCTAATTTCCAGACAATCTCACCATAAGAGAGAAGAAGTGGAAATCACAATGGGGAATAGCTGGGATTTAATTCAGATATCCTTTGAAGGGGGCCATCTCTTTGGGCCAGAATGATATCCCTGAATCTTGAAATTCCTCATTACTTCCACAAATGAGCAAACCTACTTCATTACATGTAGGGTTGTTATAGAATTGTAGGTCAATATTTGGGGGAGCAGTACTTTTGAGGTAGAGTTTGATAGTAGATATGGACTGAGAAGTGCTTTCTTGAGCTGTTTTGATCTATGCAACAAATGGATTGCATCTGTCAAAAATTTCTTGAAAAGACATAATTACAGGGAGGAGAACATTTCCATGCACATTTTCCATTTGTTGTAGGGCCTTCTGTGGAGGATCATGCTGAGTAACATAAATTTGTGCAAATTTTTCAGCACCATCTATTGGTGGTATTAGTGAGCCAATATAGTGAAGCAGATCCCCACATATTCAGAAAGTAAATACACCCTTTGGTCCCCAGGTAGGATGATCAATTAATGAACCAAGAGAAGTAATTTCCAAAGCATTACTAAAATTTAGAATATTTTTCCTGAAGTGATTGGAATCTGCAGAAATCATTTGCGTTTGAAAGTTAAAAAAATATTTAGGTAAAAGAGATAAAATCAGATATTGGATAAAAATGTTAAAAGAAGTATTAGCCAATCATGGCTCAAATCCTTCAAATAGTGTTTTAACTCTGTTGGTGGCTCAATTTTAATAGGTAAGAAAACTTTCTTTCACTGAAGCAAGTAGAAAACCTTTGTTGCCTTATGGGTGATGTCACAAGTTTCTTCTCCAACCAATGAGCTCATCCACAATAGCCACAAATTACATCACATTTTTTCAAATAGTGAGGCTGAGGACATGAGGGGGTCAGGGGCCTTCTTCCAAGTGGCAATGAATTAATTTGTGATGAAAAATCAGATTTAATGGATGGCCTTGCTAGAACTGGGGCATTGGATACAAAAGGCAGTTGACCATGGCTATTGGGTGGATCTATTGCACTTATCCCTTGAAATATGGTTTGGAAAACTGATTGTCCACAGGGTCAACTACCTCTTTTAGTGAAAGATGGACACATGATTAAGACTAAAAAGAAATATACTTAAATCAGAGAATTTGTCACATCATCATTTACCATATATATGGTAGGTTTCTCTGAAGACAATAAATGCAAGTTTATACAAAATGATACAATATTATATCTAAAAATTATATTATATACATAAAAAAATATTATCATCATACAACTTATATCATCACATGAGCTATCATCATAAATATCTATACATAAAAAATATTATTATCTATGAAATATCATATCTATACATAAAAAATAATATAAACATATGAATCAACATATATTTTATCTCATAAATATCAATTGTTTTTCATATCAATATATATATAGCTTATATATATTTTATACTATTCCTGATTCAAATTATTTCAGTGTCAAATGATGAGAATGATACATTATTTAAATATAAATTCCATTTAATGTATCAATATCAACATATATATCATAGTTTCATTATATATTATATATTATCTGCTTCATATGAAAAATTTCATGAAGCAATATATATCAATTTCATTTAAAATATATATATATATATATATTGGCTTCTTTATATTTGTATCAATATTAATATATATTGATATCAATCATTGTTTCTTTATATTTTTTCTGCTTCATATGATGAGGTACATGAATCAGTATATATCAATTGAATTTAATAAAAAATATCAATATATATATATATCAATGTATCAACATATATATATAATATGTATAATTTTCTCTTTATATTTGATTTTCTTCAAATGATGATTTTAATGAAGCAATAAATTAATAGAAGGTGAAAAGAAGAGAAATATAAATTGAGAATAGTGAGAATGATGATAAAATAGATTTAGAGCAGAAAGGAACCAGCACCTTACTTAGCAGTAGAGATATTGGTGGCCTGTGTGTCAGGTGGGTGGTGCAGGAGGTGATTGTGTGACTGGAGGCAGAGGTGGGAGGTTTCTGAAAGGAGGGAAATGCGGATATATAAGAGTGAGAATATAAAAAAAATAAAAAAATAATTACGAAAAATTTGTGGAGGTGGGGTGGTGATCAAGTAGGTGGAGGTGGAGGTGGGCATTTCTGGAAGGGAGGTGGTAGTGTAAATGGGTAGAAAAAAATGGAAAAAAATAAATACCAATAATAATAACTTGAACAAGTGATTTTTGATATGTATGGCTGGTGTGAAAGTGGGTGGAGGTGGAGTTGGGTGTTGCTGGAGGTGAAAAATGAGGGGAGGCAGAGGTGGGCATTTCTGGAAGGGGGGAGGTGTTGTTAAACTGAAAAAAAATAAAATAAAAAAATAAAAAACAAACCTTTACTTGAGAAAGTGGGTGAGGGAGGTGGGCTGGTATGCAAGGTTCTGGAGGTGGAGGTGGGTACTGCAGGAGGTGTTCAATGGGTGGAGGTAAAGGTGGGTGTTGCTGGAAGGGGGGAGTTGTTTTTAAAGTGAAAAAAATAAATTTAAAAAAATAAAAAAATAAAAAAAAGTACAAACCTTTACTTGAGCAAGTGGGTGAGGGAGGTGGGTGTCACAGGAAGTGATCAAGTGTGTGGAGGCAGAGGTGGGGCTAGCTGGAAGGGGTAATATGGGGATAAAAGTGTGTAAATTTAAAAAAAAGAGACTTATGAATACCAAGGATGAAAGTGGTGATCAGGGAAAAGGGTAAAAAGGTGGGGCAAGGAGAAGGGCACCGGTATTTGCAATGTGGAGGGGTGTATCTGGGGTGAGTGCAAGGTAAGAGGGGGAGAAGCTAGGTTATGGCCAGAATATGCTAATTTTTAGGAGTTTAAGGCACTAGTTCTTTCATATATATAGATATGAATTCTATGAACTTAAATAGCTTATCCATAGCCCCATAATACATATTAAGGTGCTAATTTATTCATAATATATTTATCTTAAGTGATACTAAGTAATTAAAGACATAAATATGCTAAGATGTATGCATAAACCTCATATTAAGTAAAATATGTAGTTATATTATGTATATATAAGTCTATATGTGGGTTTAACCATCTAAATATCTTATAAGCTTTATTTTTTTACTTATTTTAGGTCATATAGTCATATTAAATAGACTCACCATTCCTACACAAGCATATACACCTTTTTCAGGTGCATATATCCAGTTTGGACAACTTAACCAGCTTCCTTTAATGGATTTTCATGGATTTATGGGCTCAGATATGATTAATGGGTTAATGTGGATGCTTAGGGATATTATTGGGGGCTTGGAAAGTTGATTTTTTCCTTTATATGTTTTTGGTTTTCATTTTATTCTCTTTGGATGAGTTATTTTACTTGTTCCCTTACTATATCCACTTCTATCTGTTTTTTCTATTTATAATATGGGTGTATGATATCATTAATTGTGATGGAGGGTCCTTACTAGATTTCTGAGTGTTGAAACTTCTTGAAATGGATGCAATGGGGAGGAGATGAGCCCTCACATTTCTGTAATTTCTGGGGATAGCACTGACATTATCTTGATTGAAGGTCTGTGCACTCCAGTTGATTTTGGTATAAGTAAAGGAGGATTTGGAGGGTTATTGGACATCACTTATCTAAAACACATCAAATAAACATTTTAAAACAATTATAAGCATATAAAAATATATTTTAAGGCCCTTATAAATTGATATTATCTTTAAATTAGCTATAACTATATTTTATTAGCCTCTTTTCCACAACAAGTCTGCACCAATCCAAACATTATGAGTTAACAATTGAGAATAACAGTTCTATTACTCTTTCCCTGAGGTAAAATCTATAAATCCTTTATTATTAAGTGGTAGGACAATTAATATTTACTATTTAATCATACTTTAGTACTAGAATACACTGACACATACTTTCTGGTTAACTTCCTCAAAGGTAAAGCCAGAAATGAGAAATCCTTTATGAAAGTCCTGACTTACACACACACAACAAAACCCCCTAGCTTCAGTAGTATTTTTAGGTGTTGGCCATGATTGAATTTTATTAATTTTTTTCTTTGCTATAATCCTTCCCTCCTTAAGAACCACATGACCCAGAATTTCCAATGCAGGAACAAAACAGCAGAATTTTTACCCAGAGATAGTCAAACCAGCCTCTTCAATCCTGAGAAATTCTCTCTCTAGAGTTATTTCTTATTCCCAAAAAAACCTCCTTATACCTGGGTTTTACTTAATCACCTCCTTACAATAATCAGTAGTTGGACCTTTAATTCCACCATCATCAATAAAAATAACAGCATGAGTAGGGACCTCATCCTATAAAATCCAAGCCATCTCACCAGAAAAAAAACATGGGCACCTGATAGAAGGTGCCAATCCCTATCTTTGCCTTAACTAAATTTAAGCTCAGATGTAATTCTTCTGGAAAGACTGTGCACTAAAAAATGAGCACACTAGCTTGTGCAACATCAAATTAAATTTAATCTAAATTAAAACTGAATATAGGGAAAGGCATCTGCTAGCAGGTACCACTTGATTTTTTGCGGTGTCTGTGCTTGATAAACTACCACTTAATTAGTTTTTCCTTGAGGTAATCTAGTGATTTGAAGTCTTCCCAAAGTAGGCACAAAAGTTGTGAGAGGCCTTTAATACACATTAATTTTCCTCTCATTGCATCCACCCATAATATCACCCAAAAAATAGCACACCCTTCCAGAAAAAGCTTCTAAATAATTTTTTTGTGCTTGGTGGCATCCAGCATCCTTTATTTTGACTCTATTCAAATCTCTGAGATCATGAACCACCCTCAACTCTCCATTTTGCTTCTTCACACAGAAAAAAGGACTAGAATAGCTAAATTTTGACTGTTCATCTAACCCAGTCCTGAATTTTTCCCTAACAATCTCCACAAAATCATCACTGATAGCAGCTAGAATTGGAATAGGTTTGATTTTCCAAGGTTCATGGCACACCACAGGAATCAAGTAAGTTTCCCCATAAGAGTGCTTCAACACACCCCTTTTGTCCTCCACAAATTCCACAGCTTTTTCCCTCAACATAATCACATGCAATAAAAATGTCTTCTCTTCCTCTGAAAACCAACCATCAGGACCAAAATTAACCACCTTCAACCTTTCCACAGTCACCACAGCACTTTTCACCAAAGCAGGAGGATTCTTCACCAGAGGAGTAAAATATGGATTTATTGATAAAGTATGTCTCTTCAAAAGAGGATTCAAGAAAACTGAAAGAGGCTCATTGAAAGGCCTAATCTTCTGAGCTTCCTTCTTTTATTTTTCTGCTCCACATTCAAATTGAGGGATCTTCATGAATTCTTCATCACCAGATCTGGAACAAAAACTAAATGTTTCCCCATTTCTCACATTTGTGGCCAAGGTTATGTTTTTGAAAGGTGTAAGAGAAACCCTAGCAGTGCACGATTGGGAGGAATTACTTGTAGAGCCCAATATCACCACTCCAAAACTTTTCCCCACATCTAAATCTTCATCTTCACTTCCATATTCTAAATCTTCCAATCTTGATTCATCTTCAGAACCACATCTTCTAAATTTTTTTAGTTTAACCTTATTCTGGAGACCCTAAAATCTATCTGGCTTATCTTTGCAAAAATAATTTTTTTTTCTTTCAAAATCATTTTCAGATTTTTTTCTTGATTTTCTTGAATCATCTTGAGATTTTTTTCTTCTTTTCTTGAATTTTCTTTTGCCCTAGAAAAATAACCATAGGTTTCTCCAATTCTCACAGGTGTGGCCAAGGTAATTATTTTGAAAGGAGTAGAAGAAGCCCTAGAGGTGCACAATTGGAAAGACTTACTTGTAGACCCCAATCCCACCCCTCCACAGATTTTCCTCATATCTTTCAGTGAAGATATGTAACCAATCTTTTATTTAGTACTTGAATAAAAAACAATTGATAATCTTGAGAAAGAATAGAAACTTAATAAAAAAACTTGATGAATACTTTCAGAGAAGAGAAAAATTAAAAAGAAAAAGTTGAGAATCCACTTCGTATATCTCCAAGGGAGCTGACCTACCACAACCTAGGATTTCCTCATCTTGAGAAGAGGTTTCTGAACTAGGGTGATTGGCCCTCATCACTCTTAAAAAGATAGAATCCTACTAGAGCCTGGGCCATACTCCAAAAAACCAAAGGCAGCACCTACTTCCCTCCTTCTGCTGCAAAAATCCATACAATGGCACATAGATGACAAACCAGGTCTTGTTTCCCATCCCTCCCCACCAGGGGATGACAACCTTATATGAAGTCTCCTCTCATCTTCACTAGTAAACTACAGAATGACTCCAAAATCAAACTGATAACCGATTCTTGCCTGAAAATCAATCAATAATGGTCCCCCAAAAAGCTTTTACTTCCCCCTTGGAAATATAAAAATAAGCCTTTTTAGTGGCTCCACCAAAATCTAACTTAAAAAACTCAGAAGTCCCCACTAATTCAGTGACATGACCTCAAATCCCTCTTAAATTTTCACAAATACCTGTCTTGATGGGGAGTCCCAAATTCTTAGCCTCATACAAAGAAATCAAGTTTATTTGAGAACCTGAATCAATAAAGGTCCTAGCCTTCCTTCCATTCAGGGTGACATTGACAAAAAACAAAGGTGAATAAAAATGAGTATCTAACCCCTCACCAAATTTTTTAGAAGAATCACATATGTATTTCATTTCACCAGAAGAAACCCATCTCCTTGTAAAAGAAATTTTATGTCTGTCAGCCAACCCAGGTCTTGTAGCATTCAGCTCCCCATATGTGAGGGAATCCTAACCCTGATTCCTTCTCTCCAAAATAGAGTCCATAACATTATTCTGGCCAGAAACAACTGGCCCTTAAATATGAGCTCCTGGGTTTAACCACATTGGTCCTAGATGATTCTTGAGGACCAGATCCACAAACAGATTTTACATCAACAAGAACCAGACCATATCACTCTCCAGAACCTCTAGCTCCAGAAGGCTTTGGAAATGAAGCCAAAGGGACATTCTTCTCAGATTCAGAATCCACATCAATTGGAATTAGATCAGCATTCAAATCCGATGCACCAAAACTAGGGGAGAAATATCTGCCATACCCTTCTGCATCTTATACAGATCATTTTTTCTGTACTTCCTCCTAGATGCACTCAGCTTAGGATTCAACTTGGAAGCCTTAGTCTTTAACTGGGACTGAGAACTGCTCTTGGGCCTTCCCACCTTTCCAGAATTAACATCATAAAAACCAGCCAAGCACTATCCACTTGACCGGCCACCACAAGAATACAACTACAAGCCACCAAAAAATGAAGTAAATGAGACACTGTTGGACTCATTCCCTTTCTCTTTTCCATCATCTCTCCCTTTACCAGAAGAAGATACCTCATTTGGAAGCTCCTCAAACCCTGGCCTCCTTGAGACATTGTGCCTTCTCCTCACCAAATAAACAGGAGCCTGACCATGAATAGGCTTCACATAAGATCTATCAGGGAATTTAAACACTTTCCTATAAAAATCCACTTTCCCTTCAGAGAAATCCCTTTTCGAGGCCCAAAAATCATTGTGTTTGTGGCCCTTCCTGCTACAGTAAGAGAAAACCCAAAGATCACTCCTACCACCAGACCTACTTTCAAAATCCCTTAGCTGAGAAGGTCTCTTGTTTTCATTCTAAGCCTCTTGAAAAAAATATACAGCTGCTTTGTTAAATCAGCCAACTGCTCCACCATTGGGTCTACCTCTTTAGGCTTCTCAGGAGCCTTCAAATTCCTGAAATTTCCGTATTTTTCTTTGCATCCTTTATATCCTCTGAAAAGGCCTCACTAACCTTGAAAAAATATTTGGTGTTAGCTTCTTTGAAAGTTTCCAATGCCAATAATTTCATATTCTCTTCCACAAAATCCTTAACTAAAAAAGGTCTGGGTAACTTCTGGTTACCATTGAGAAGATTTTTCATCGGATCCTTCCTAGAAAACCCTTTCAACAGATCTATTCTAACCACCCTATCCAGGGAAGACCAGAAAATATCCCTTTCATAATCTGTACTCTCAATCTCCTGCATATCTACCAAATAATCCACCACTGGCTCCAAATGAGCCAAAACTTCCTATAGGAATGAAATTTGTTAACCCCTCCATAAGACTTCCATTCACTAGGAATCAAATTCAAATAAACATAGATTACCTAGACCCCCACCAATCCATTATCTGAAGACAAAACTTCTTCCAATCCTTACTTCTATAGCCCTCAATAGCAGCCACCCCATTCCCCAGATCCATGTCACCATTATAGAAAATTAATTACTTCACCATGTCTAAGTGAGAAGTTGCATCCAAATTCCCAGCAGCCTCAAATAACTCCAGAAGCAACTTCACATCCTCCCCCATAAACATTGGCCCCTTACAAGACTTGATCCTGGTAGAGTGCCTAACAGAAACAGGAAGAGAAAAATCATCAGATGCTCCACCACCAACAGGAAAGAGCGTCCAGAAGACAAAGGTCCAAAGAGCCATTGGAAATCCAATTTACAATCACAGAAATCCTAAATCCACAAAAAGTCTACCAAAGAAGAGAGTCAAACAGTAACAGAGATTTCAAAAGCTAGAAAATCCTCACCCCACATTGGGTGACAGAAATGTAGATAATCTTATAGTACTGAATATAGGCCTGGACCAAGAGAGTTGGAGAAAAACTTGCAAAAAAAAACTCTGTCCCTTTGAGAAATACCAGGTGAGATTAATTTTTTACAGAAAATTAGAGACTGTTAAAATACTCCTTCCAAAAACTTCTTTACTGCTTCAAAAGTCAAGAAAGTAGCCAATAGCAGACCACTGAGAACCAAAGAGACAAAAACTTAAATGCAGAGAAAATACACATCAGAAACCAGAGACGCAGTGAACCTTTTTCACAGAAAACTGCAATAATACTTGATACAGGCTGCAATGATACACCAGAGACACCATTTTTTAAATTTGAGTTAAATGAGAAACCAAAATTTCAAAAAAAAAAATCCAATTGTAGCCAAAAAACAGTGATCTAATTACTAGATGGTTGTATGATAAATAGAGTTGCACAAAACTGTCTTATTCAGTGTGTGCACACAGACCCATATTAATCACTAAAATAAACCTGAAAAATTAGATATACTGCCACCAAAATTGCATAAAAACCCTCTAGAAGTGCTCCCTAGGTTTCTACTTTCAAGGCGGGTGGGCAACCTCCCTGAACCAAAAACCCAGAAAACCTCTAAAAATAATGAAGACAACAGCAAACACCTAAAACCTAAAGATACGCTAAAAATCATCTAGAAATAAAATATAGAGAAAAACCAGGGCTATCAATTGACAATAGCAACATCCATGTAGTACCAAAATTTAGCCAAGGAATCCAGAAAAATTAACATAAATTCCCAATTTGAGTATACCTGACATTCTCAAATTTTAACCCAACTACCAAAAAAGCACCAAATCAACTGCACAAAGGAACTATTCATGTTGATATGCCACACCAATAAACAATACCCTAACTAATTTTTTTTACCTTCTAATGACCAGTCTTATTACCAAGAATTGAGTGTTTAATTTTTTGGTTTCAGAAGTCTGATGGAAAAGAAAAGTCTAAGAAAAAGGTCAACTACTAGAGAGCCTATTCAACTTTTATTTACATTAATTATTTTTTTATATGGAAATATATAATCATTATTTTATGTATCATATTTTTTATTACTGCTTAATTTTTTTTTCAGACTTCATTTAAAAATTTATATTAATTTGTTACATATATCAAATTTAATGAATTTTTTCTTAATGATATACATTTTTGTTTAATTAAATTCTAATTTTTTAAATAATTTTACTGACTTATTTTTTGAATTTTTCTTTTAATCTTAATATTGTGACTTTCAATTTTTTTAGGTTAATAATTTTTATTATTTTTATTATTATTATAAGTCTTGTTTAATTTATTTACTTTTATCAATTTTTTTAAGAAAATTCCTTTATTTTTTAAATTATTTAATTCATTTATCTTTTCCTTAATTTAAACTATATTTTTTAAATGTCATTTTCATTTTAATTTATTGGGTAGTCATAATGGCAGCAGAAACACCACAAGTGATTTAATACAAAGTTAAAAGTTTTGGGACATAAAATACAAAAATAATTTTTACAAATCAGTTGAGAAATGAGCTAGAGTTATTGGAATAATGGCAGCACACAAGTCACTACTTTGAGAGGCAGAAAGATCATTCAAGTAAAAGGTTTGTAGAGGTTTGAGATCTTCAGCTTGATAAATCTCAAGCCATTCATCCCTTTAATCAACCAGATAAAGTCACTATCTATTTGTTAGAAGTTTTTACATCAGGTTTTCTCTTAATCTGGATTTTTAGCTCTGTTGAAAGTCACAATTACCCAATTTTTTCAACCTCTGACTGTCTTACATTTATTAGTCTGCTGTATTTTTTGAAAAGATGGAGTAAGGTAAACTTCAGTGGAAAAGAAATGATTTGGAGGCATGTGAACCATTACATAGTAGGCTCTTTTATCTCGGTAATAGAAAACCCTGACTTAGTTCCAGTATTAAACAATATGTTAGAAGAAAAAGAGTTGGCTAGAGCAATGGCTACAGACTTTTTGAGCACTAGAACAAGAAAGATCCTCAAGCTCCTTTCTTTGACAGTTTTGAAGATGTAGAGTTATTAGTAATATTGTAAAATTTACTATTAAATATGATATTTTTTTACCGTAAAAAATAAACCCAATGGCATCACTCAGATATTCTAATAATAATGATGTTTTGATATTTTGAGGTTACAATGAGTTCACAAAAAAATCACCAAGTTCTATGTATAAGCTCTATTATGAAATACAGAGAGTTATACAATTTATTTGAGTCAAAATTTACCAAATTCCCAGGATAAAATATTGTTTCATTCTAGAAAGTGAGTAAGACAAAACATTATTATTACAAAGAATGGTGATAATTTTTGATGTGAAGGAGAAGTGATGAGCAGGTTTAGATAAATGTTACAGAAAGATAAACAAGAGCTACTGAATGAGTTCTGGCTGAATGCTGATCAATAAATGGTAAAATTATGGTCATATGCAGGATGAATGCAGTGCAAAGTAAAAATCTCATAGTGGACTTGCATGCAGCCCCCCCTAATCTTTCATGGTGTGTTTTAGTTGAATATATCGAATAAGCTTTCCCCAGTTATTGAGAGATAAGAAAGCAATACATTTTTATCACAAATATTGATATAGTTAGTTTGAAAATAAAGTGATAAAATGAAGCAATTAATCAATTTTCAGTAACTTAAAAATAGAAGAGAGTTATCTACTATATATGATCTCATAATATCACTATTCCCTCTGGTTTACTGATCAAATCTTAAGTTGATACTCATTATGAATCAATCAATGTGTTAAAAATGTGTTAGTTACCCAAGGATGTATTAGCCTAGCAACAAGTATCCTTCAATAAGAAATCAATTAAAAAGAAAGAGGAATGACATCAGAAACTTTAAAATAGTCAGTTTTATGGCCCAGTTACATGGTCCCAAGCTTTTAACAGGTTCATATTTTATCCTTCTTTAATTTCACTCTTCAACTCTTAAGTACAGATAAGAAAGAGTAAAACATACTCTTTCAACTCAATAAATTTAGTACTGAAATGTGTATGATAAATATTCATTCTCTCATGTAAGTTTTACAGGTCTATATTGTTACAAGGTGAAGCTGGTATGGATTCTTAAATAAAATTTGGCCCTCATTTTAAATCGAAATTTTGAATTAACACCACAAACTTCAATTAGATCCACACTTAGCTCAAGCATTCCCCCATCTATATCCTGCTAACACAAGGTGAAATATCATGTATGTATATAATTTTGAAAGAGTAGGTACTTTTATCATGTTTTGTATCACAAAGAGGACTTTTTTTACATTCTGTAAACAGTCCTTCTATTAAAATCTTATTTTTGGTCCAAATAAGTTTTTAAGATATACAAGTATATGAAAATATTGTACATGATTGCAGGTATCATAAAGACTGGAGAAAACAAAAATGAATGGAAGGAAGGAAGGAAGGAAGGAAAAGAAAAGAAAAGAAAAGAAAAGAAAAGAAAAGAAAAGAAAAGAAAAGAAAAGAAAAGAAAAGAAAAGAAAAGAAAAGAAAAGAAAAGAAAAGAAAAGAAAAGGAAAGAAGGGAAAGGATGGAATTTTTTACAGTTCAGCATATTCAAAAATGCATGATTTATTGTTTGGATTAAATTTTTTATGAGGGTTCAATCAAGGGTCAACTTACCTGGTGTATTCAAATCATATCCTTTTAATTCCGCTGCCTCTGTTGGTAAAGGATGTGAAACCATCCACAAAGCTAAAACAAGTCAAGCAGTCACAGATGTTAGTCACACTATTTCAACTTTTTTTAATAGAATACAGCTAATCCTGGAAAGCTTTCTGTTGTCTTGACTCTCACACAGCCTGAAAAAAGCTGTTTAGTATTAAAAAATCCCATTTAAAAGGTCCGCATGCGTACTAAAAACCCGCAAAAAAACCTCATTTACAAATCTCAATTCTACAGATGACTCAATTAGAAACACTTGAGTCAACTTTAGAATTGAGATTTACAATTTAGATTTTCTTGTTGGGTTTTCCAAAAACTGAAAACGCAGGGCTTTCCAGGATTAGCCATAATTTCATGAAAAAGGTTTCTCAATAATTTCATGTTAATCAGAATATAACAATAAAGTGGATATAACTTGCTCATAGACCACATGAAGGCGACTTGATTTTTAAAATTTAGAATATACTTTAGCATTCAATAACACTTAATATCTGGAGTTATGAATACTTACATATTAATAAAAGTACTGTACAAATTGTTAGCAAAGATAATTCAAACTTCATGAAGTGTACTTCGATTCACATCGGAACTTACATTTCTGGGCCTCACATTCTGATAATCAATTTATGGTGAAGTCAATCATTGAGTAAAGGTCATGTCACCATTTCTTCAAGTAATTTTATTGAAGATTGAGCTTACCAATCGATTTTCTCCACTTTTCTATCCCTGATTATGTAAGTCAAAGAGAAAAAAAGAACTTGTTTCAATGTTAAAACGCTAAAAGATGGGAAAATGAAGTTCTTCTATAATGTCAGGAGGATTAATAATGGCTTTTTTGCTTTGATTTGAGTTTTTTTAAGGGTTAGAAGTACAGCTTTCATTCACTATATATATATATTCTAAATTTGGCGCCTTAGTTTTTACTTACAAGGGTGGCTCCTTAATCTACCCCATCCTTGTTCAGCTGGGATGTTTTGAAGTAACGCTTGAGGAAGATTAAAAATACGCTCTGTAAGCTTTTATTGTGCTAAAGGGATTCCGCCATTACACAAATTCAAGTATGTACAGTATCGTAGGAACCATATGCTTTACTTACCCATTTGTTCTTCATCTGGTACCCCTTCTAAAAAGCCAGTTGATTACTTCTTATTTCATTATTTTACCTTGGTATTTTCATGAAAACCCTGCTTACTAGTTTGTCCTCCCATCATTTTGCTCGCTGATTTGTTTAAGGATAAAATTTTGCTCAGAATTCGCAATCAATTATGAATGACAAAATTATAGCGCCAAAACTGCCAGAGCATCAAATAATCTGCATACATCTCACAATTTTCCCTGGGTTTCAAGTGATAGTAATCATATTAGCCGGAAAGAGAATTATTGTATTTTATTTTTTATCCATTACTCACACATATCCTTCAGTAATCCACTAAATCCTTCTTGCTCCTCTACCTCTTCTATTAGGTCCAAAAAACACAAAAAATTTATTAGTTTCATATACTCTTTGGATTTTAAAATAAATAAATAATTTATTTGAAGATATAAAAGGGTCATGAAATGACATATATTTTACTTGCCTATCTCTTTGTAAAGAGAATATAAAACAAATAGCACAGCATGTTTTCAGTTCGCAATAATTAATAAAGCAAAAATCTAATATGTTACCACTAGAGGATCTAAAGAGATTATCAGCCTTCTCGGTCTGAATGTCATGCTTATTTGTTAATTTGGAGGTAAAATTCAATTCAAACTCTGCATTCTAATGATAGCACTCCAACATCGGTGGCGGATACATAGATGCAGTTTTGTTTGATATTGGAAAAAACGTCGGTGGAAAACTTGAGTGATTTGTCTTAGTTGGGGCTTGAGCTCAAAATAAGACTGACCTCATTATTGTTTATCATTTCCACTCCTCCCCTGTTTCTTATGTTGGCCATCTTTTTACCCCAAATCCAATTTTTAGAAAAATGAGAGCACGAAATACACTAGAAATGAAATTCTACTGAAACTTACCTTTCCGGCGCCTTCTGTTACTTCAGTGCCATTTGCTCTTTGTGTACCAAGAATAATGAATCCAATGAGGACTAGGTTAAAAATTTGTATCATTATTAATGACGCTTCGTTAGATAATGGGCGAAAAAAATTGGCGTAAGCTTTTCAGATAATTTGACTGAGGGCTTTGAGCTCAATAAACTTATGTGAAAAGAAAGAGGTGCACAATTTAAGCACCCTTTCAATCTCTCTCGAAATATGTGCAACGGGGAATCAGTGATTTAATTTCAGAGAAAAAATATTGTACTTTTTGATTTGTAAAAATGAAACTTGTCATAAAAAATGTAAATTTTAGATGTTATGTTACTTGCAAGATGAATCCTCAAATAATTCTTTACTTGTCTTTATACAACTTTTGTTTCATCTGTTTTTTTTTTTTTTTTTTTTTTTTTTTTCAGAATTAGTTGGGGGAATCTTCACACCTGCTTTTGTAATATGACTCTATACAACTGGTACTGGTATCATTGATATATTTGATATTTTATAGTGGTGAGTTCCAGAAAAAAAGAAGCTCGAACCGGTCAGCAGGTCACTATATCTGACTGAATTATGGATCTTTAATTAGGGCTAGGCACCTACCAACAGGTGCCAGTATTCTTTCTCTAGTAACGTAGTCTGGAGAAGTTAAAGGTAAAATAGGTGACATAATCAGGAGGGCTGGACCTTTAATAAATTCAAAATATTAAATGTACTATCTCGACTTTGGGGGGACTGTCGAGCTCATCACTGGTACCACTGTTGCTTGTGAATGTCAAGAATAACTTAAAAATTTCAAAGCTGAAAATAATTTAATAGACTCGGTCAGTTAATGTTGAACAGATAGGACAATAGCGCTAAGGCTAAGACAGAGGACAAAATAACTAATAAAAAATAATAAAGAAAGGAATATAAAAAGGTTAGGGCATCTACACTCATTTTGGTAAACCCCTTTGGTATGCATATTTTGACCCTGTCAACAACACTCGTTCTATTAAGACCTTTCGGTAAGCCATCAAATTGGCAATTTGTCAATAAGGGCCAGTAACTTTACTGGACACTACCGTTTGCAAATCATTAACTCATCCTCATGCCAGCCAAAAATTTTCACATCTCAGCTTGCTTGCTGAATACACTCACGCGTCTGAAGGTTACTGTTTTTTTTTATTTCTCCATTACACATCACTATTATCACTTCCTTAACATATTTTCATACTAAAGACAACTATATAAACCTCCCCAACAAAAACAACCCCAAAATGCCCTCTGATTTGAAGAAAAAACAATTGCCTGACTGGAACCCACAGGAAGAAGAACAGCTTGCCCTGTCATGGATAAGCATCAGTGAACAGCCTGAACAGGCAACATATCAAACTGGGGAAGCCTTTTGAAAGAATTAAGAATGTGAGACCTTATAAAACAGCCAATGTATCCCAATTAGTTATTTCAGTGGGATCAGTGGCGATAACAAACGTAACTCAGCCAACCTGTAACACCAGTGCAAGGGGCAAAAGTAATTTATTGTTAGAATTTATAATTGCTAGTAAGTAATAGAAAATGATGATTGAAATGAACAAGAAATAATGAGATCAATGATCAACCTTATAAAACAGCCAATGTATCCCAATTAGTTATTGCAGTGGGATCAGTGGTTATAACAAACGTAACTCAGCCAACCTAAGAATGAAGTATCAAATTAATCATAAGTAGATAAGAAAAAAATAATGATAATACCTGTAACGCTGTGGCATTCCACATCGGGGTATGCCACTTAGGTCTATTTTTGAAGATTAGTAGCAATTTACTGGATTATAAGGCTGGATATTTGGAATTTTGGAAGATGATTATTATCATTGGATAGCCCAACTTTTTCTCTATCTTTTATGTCTTGATGGTTTTTTATCATATTTTACTGTTTTCTTAGTGTTTGACTTGATTTAGTGACTTATAGTATTATTGGTGGATATGGTGTGCTGATGGAATGGCCACTGAGCTCCAGTGCTCCGGTGCGCTCTGGTGATTTTCCAGTGCAAAAGCATAGTGTACTGGAAAAATTCTGTCATTGTGGCAAAGTTTGGTCATGGTGGCAAAACTATCTCACTGTGGCATATTTAGCTCACTCTGGCCAAATTAACTCATTATGGCAAAAAGAGCTCATTGTGGCAAAATTTGCTCACAATGGGAAAGTCTGGTCACTGGGTTAAATTTTGGTCACTGTGCCAAAGTTTGGTCACTGTACCAAAGTTTGGACATTGTATTAAAGTTTGGTGACTGTGGAAAAATTCGGCTATTGTGGCAAAATTTGGTTAGAATTTATTATGCTTATTAGAACAATAGTTTATTGTAAATCCTATGCATGTAGGATATTGTTGGAAAGGTCTATAGTAGGAGAGTCAGATAGAAAAGGGGGATCTTAGTCTTCTACATGTTTATTTCACTTTAGTTTTTGATTTGAAGGGTCTTTTTGGAAAAATTAAACAACTAAATTTATATTATTCATTTCTCAACAAAATTAAATAAAATTGTAATACCCTTATAAATTTTATATTTTTCATAACACTTTTAAAATAAAACACAACAATCATATTTTCATCACCTATAGGGTATCATTGGAAAGTTCTCCATCTCAGGGACTTGTTTTTATTGTTAAATCATTTTAAATAAAATCTTTATAAAAACACATTAGTCTATCTTTTCAGATCTTTCACTGGTACACCTTAATTGTTGTTATCAGTATTTAATTCCAACAGCTGCTATTTTTTAAATCTCAATAAGTGTTTATATAAATCAGAGTTTCATATATATATTTCAATCAATTCAAGTAGACTAGAGAGCATAGTTATTTAAACAACCCTTATTTTACTTAGAAGGGCAGGGTTTTCTTTGGTTTATCCAACTCTTTTGGATTCTGCTTACAGAAAGGCGACTGTAAGAGTCTACCTACATATTTGGCGCCCAACGTGGGGTTCAAAATCTCTAGCTTTTTCTAGGACTTATTTGGATCTAGGACTTTCTTAGCCTGAAAGAGGCTTATTCTTTGGAACTCTAATCATTTTTATTTTATTAGCCTGCAAGAGGCTTGCTTATTTTTAATGGTTTAAATGCTTTCTTACTTTATTGGGATGTCTTCTGCTTCTGCTTCTGGTTCTTCTCTTCCTCTTATTCCTTCAGTCAGGATTGTTTCTTGGGATGGCCCTAAGTTTGATGGGGAGGAGGTCAAATGGTTTATTAGCAGGTATGAAGCTACTGCTGCTGTTGATGGTGCTTCTCATGAGGATATGGTGAAGAAGATTAGATTTTTTATTGCTGATAGGGAGCTGGAGAAAGAATTCATTGCTATGCAGGATTTCAAGGATAAGGATTGGGTGAAGCTGTCTGAAGATATGGTTGATAGATGGGGTTTTAGGTTTACTATGCTGGACCTTAATAAAATTGTTGGTGATTGGAAGGCAAAGGGTGGTGTTTCTTCCATGGCTGATTTCAAGAAGCTATGTGCTCAATTTGATGAAGTGGTTGACTATCTTATTCTGGTGGAAAAATTGGTGCATGAGAATCAAGCTAAGGATCTGTTCTGGTCAGCTTGTAGTAGGGATATTTGAATGGAAATCTTGAAGGATATCTCAAGAAAGATTTGATGAAGGAACTACCCAATGGAAAACAAACAACTGCTGGCATTAGAGGTCATAAAAGAAAACATTCAAGCCCATCTTAAATTAATGGCATTGGACAAGTATCAGGAGTCTTTCACTCAGTATGTCAGCAAGGTTAGTGAATTTTTGGCTGAAAATAACGATATCATGGTCAAAGCTCAAGAAGCCAAGAAGTGTCACTGGATGACCTACACATAAGGTTGAGGGTGTTCCTGGAAATGAGATGAGGTGAGTAGTTTAGAAACTTCTTCAAAGCACAGAGGAAATGATCGAAGGAGTGATTCGAAGATGACTCAAAGGAAGATCTACTGCTTCAAGTTATGTTTCATAAGAATTCTAATATAGTTTAAAGGTAATATTAATATTCTTATGATATCACAAAGGGTTGAAAACTCAATAATCAAAGATTTAGGATTTAGAAATGATTACTGAGAAAAAATAAGGAAAGATACAATAATAATGATTTAACCTGAAGTTTCTACCACTATTAACTATATATATGTTTTATAATTTAATTCTAAAGAATTTCAAACCAAAATCCAACCCCTTTTATATCTTTTAATCCTCCTCGCATTGACCTCATACCCATCCCTCATCCCGCACACCACGGACCACCAAAATTACACCCGTTACACCTGGACCCTCCTCACTAACATCTGTTAACCCTTTAATCCTTGACTAACCATTCCTTCCATGTTCACTACCCCTTTTTAATAACCCACAGATATTTTAATAAACCTTTTTAGCGGACTATTACATTGACTATTGCGCTGTGCATCACTTATTGAGGAAAAGATTAAGACAAACTATTGAGAGATTGACTAATTTAGATTTAGATTTTAAACTAGTGCAGTTGAATATTGAGTACACAATGGAAAGTCGCAGTTGCTATGTGGAATTGCTTTCTGCGCTTCAAGTATGGATTTAGACCTCTGTTTTATTGATTTAATGAGCTGCTTTTGCCTTGAGTGTAATGTGGCACGTGACAAGAAGGCTCAAATGGGACTACTGGTGGCAAAAGTTGAGGGAAATGTGGACAACAAGATGGTTGATCATTTGGCCAATTTAAAGAAGCAATTAAAGATTTTTGTCCAAGAGACTCAGAAGGCCAATAAGGCCCCAATTGCTTCTTTTTTGATGTCTACTTCTTATCAATAAAGGGGATATGAACACCAAAATTTTAATGGCAATGGAAATGGCAACCACTTATCTGGAAATGGTAGGAATGGTAATGGTAATGGTGGTAATGGTCTTAGATGTGGCTATGATGAGCCAAAGGTGTGCTCCTATTGTAATAGGAGGGGGCACAGAGCGGGAGTATGTTTTACTCTTGATAAAGACTTTGATGCTGGGAGAGTGCTTTTTGATGGTAAAGTTTATAAATTTCCTGATAGATTGTTCATCAAGCCCAGCAATGGACAAGCACCTTCTGATTTGGTTAGAAGGAATATGGCAGCTGAAAGAAGAGCCCAGCTTGAAGAAATGAAG
This sequence comes from Hemileia vastatrix, assembly GCA_030280995.1. Classification (NCBI taxonomy): domain Eukaryota; kingdom Fungi; phylum Basidiomycota; class Pucciniomycetes; order Pucciniales; family Zaghouaniaceae; genus Hemileia; species Hemileia vastatrix. The sequence goes on from JASXTE010000006.1 coordinate 28,707,090, forward strand.
GATGATGATGATAATTCCAAGGGTGGCAAAAATGATGATGGTAAAAGCGGTGGTAAAGCTGATAAATTTAAAGAGAAAGAGGTCAGTAAGGCCACATTTTCAACTTCTTTTGGTGGTTTGGAGCTGGCAATAGTTGCTAGAGTGGAGGGTAACTGTATGGCTGGCAAATATGATGTTGATTCTGCTAGAAGAGCAGCTGCTACTAAAGCTAAATATAGCATTCAGATTTAAATAAAGGCTAAACCTGGAAAGGCAATTAACAAGTCGAGACCTTACTCTAAGGACAAAATTTATGGAACACAGAAGGGGATGGCTGATATGGGACCTCCTAGTTATGGAAAGTTTTATTTAAATGGTGAGCCTATGGCAGAAGATGTATCAGACACTCAGGAGGATGTACCTTTGGCGTCACTACCCAGACCAAGTTTTAGCGGTCCCATCCCAATGGAGGGAGTAAGAAGGACTAGTGATGGATAAGTATTAGAGAAAGAAGCTGGTGATGGAGCTAGGGTTATCAGTAGTGAAGATGTTATTATGGGGGGTGAAGATGGCAATGTGGGTCCTCAAGAGGTGCCCAGGGCCAAGGTTGTCAAATCAAAAGTCCAGTACAAGCGGCCAGTAGTATCCAGTCAAGAGAATGCGATGGACAATGTTTTAAATAGGGTTAATCAACTTCAGATTCCCTTATCTTTGGGGGAGCTTTTCACTATTAGTCTGGCACTTGCAGAGAAGTAGAAGAAGCATCTGAAGAAGTGACAGGTTTCTTCTGGAGAGGTGGAATATATTTGTGAAAATGCAGAGAAGTTTGGGGAGGATGTTGAAACACATTTTTATGATCCCCTGGGTTACCTGGTGGTAACTCTTAATGGTAAAGAGGTAAAGGCCTGGGTTGATTCAGGGTCTCAAATTAATTTGATTTCTTTAGAGCAAGCAACAATTATAGGCTTGCCAATTAAAACTGGTACTGGGGGAAGCCTCAGAGGTATTGGAGGGCATGCAACAGAGCTGATGGGTATGTCTGAGCATGTCAAATTAGGTATTAGTGGATCTATTGGTAAGGTTCACTTTTATGTAGCCAGAGGGACAGTTAAAACTGTTCTTGGTGGTCCGTTTTTGATGTATTTTGATGCCATGATTGGTTATCAAGCTGGCATGGGTATTAGTTTGGAGATTACTGGAGAGGATATGAGGAGGCTACATATGCGGTTGGAACCTCCTGGAGATAAAGGTTGGGGACATGTCCAGGGATCACTACTCTGTGTCAGTGTTGTACTTGCACCAAGAAGCAGTGTATTAAACGGACAGCTTCTGGTGAATTATTTTTAGAGGGAAATTTTGGAAACCCTCATTTTTTGGGGTAGCAGGGGCTGATCACTTTAATGTTGCAATCTCTCCCCAGGATGAGATCCTGGATTGCAATAGGTCAGCTCACTTGGAGATAATTCAAGTGGATTCTCAATTGTTTTCTGTTAATAATACGTTAAATTGTTATTATGTCTTCAAATTTTTGGTTTGTCTCACTTCTCTGTCAAGTTTTTTGATCACATTCAAGAATGGATCAAGAGGGAAGATGGGAAATATTATGTTGAATAAAAATTGGAATGGTTTTTTTTTCTGACCTCCAGCAAGAGGGTAAACTGAAATAATTTCATCAAAATTCTATAAAAAATCTTAGTATAATTAAAACAAAAAAAATAATTTTTTTGATAATTTGATTCCGGTCCTCCAGCAAGAGGATAAACTGCCAACTTTTTTTACTGGTGATTTTATGGTGGATAAGGGAATTAATGGTGTTGGAAAAATTGTTGATAAACTATATGATGGAAAAGAGAAAATGGTTAAATTTAAAAATGAAATAAAATATATTTCTACTTATATTGATTCTGATTCTGACAATGAAGTGAATTCCTTTGATGAAATTTTCAATGGTGATACAAAAATTAATATTTTACCTCAAGTTTATGTAGATGTGGAGGCAGCAAAATACAAGAAGGTAGAAAATATAATCCGACCAATTAATGAACCACTACCCGCTGAATTAAATCCACCTTTGAGAAGACCAAGGCTATCAAGAGATCCTTATGAATGTCCCTCGGTGAGGAGTCAACCCAAATTTTCTGAAATGTCAAGAATCACTTTTGATAGATTAGGTGTTGTTAATTTTGGACCTGATGGTTGGTTGTCTGGAGAAGAGAAGAAGTTGTTGTTGGATGTGAAGGTCAAGAAAGAGAAGGCCATTACTTTTGTAGAAGAGGAGAGGGGTGTGTTGAAGAATTCCTATGGGGAGCCTTACACGATTCCTGTAGTATTTCATGAACCGTGGCAGCAAAAACCAATCCCAATTCCGGCTGCATTAAAAGAAGCTTATATTGAAGTTTTCAGAGAATGGATTCACACTGGAATGTATGAGAAATCATCATCAAGTTATTCTAGTCCGGTATTTTGTATCAAGAAACCAAATGGCAAACTTAGAGTAGTTCATGATCTCAGGGAATTAAATAGGGTTACAATAAAGGATGCTGGTATACCAACTAGTTCTGAGGAGTTTGTGGAAGAATTAGCTGGGAGAGTGTGTTATGGTTTAGTAGATATAATGGGGGGATATGATGAGAGAGAGTTGCATCCAGACTCTAGGCCTCTCACTACTTTTGATACACCACTAGGACAATTACAATTGACAAGATTACCTCAAGCAGCAACAAATTCAGTTGCCATTTATCAATCTCAGATGTCTTGGATTCTTCAAGATGAAATTCCTCAATATGCTGGAATATTTATTTACGATGGAGGAATTAAAGGACCTTCAACAGATTATGATAATGAAGTGTTGGAGGAGAACACAGGGATACAAAAATTCATCTGGGAGTATGCAATCACTTTAGAGAGGATCTTGTTTAGAATTGAAGAAGCAGGTTTAACTATTTTGGGTTCAAATTTTTTATGTTGTGTGCCATCTTTAAAGATTTTAGGTCATGTGGTATGTAGAGAGGGTAGGATTATGTCCAAGAAGAAAGTGAATAAAATTCAGTCCTGGCCAAGACCCAAGAATACAACCAAAGTTAGGGGGTTTTTAGGTGTATTTATTTATGTTCAAATGTTTATCAAGGAATTTTCTTCATTGGCAGCTCCATTGAGAAGGTTGACAAGAAAGGATGCAGAATGAGAGTGGGATGAAGAGCGTGAAAGGGTGTTTGAGAGATTGAAGAAGGTTGTGGGGAAAGATTTAGTCCTGCACAAGTTAGATTATGGAAAATATTCTGGTAGGATTTATTTAGAAGTTGACTCAAGTCAGGTTGCTGCTGGGGCAGTTTTGTCTCAGATGGATAAAGCTGGTTACATTAGGCCAGTTAGGTATGAATCTGTTGTATTCACCAAATTCAAATCAAGATATTCTCATGCAAAAGTGGAACTGTGTGGAGTAGCAAAAATTTTAAAGAAACTTCAAAATGTTTTGTGGGTCCAACACTTCAAATTGCAAGTGGATGCAAAATCTTTAATTCAATGATTAATTCCCCAAGTTTACCTAATGCACCTACAACTAGATGGGTAGCATTTATTCAAAAATTTTCTTTTGACTTAGTTCATTAGCCCGGCAAAACTTTTACTATGCCAGATGGTTTTTCAAAAAGACCACCCACTGAAGATGATTCAGACTCAGAAGAGTTCAATGAAGATATACCTATGATTAAGGCCAGCACTAAAGGAGCTGAAGACTTTCCATACCTCTCCATGAGGTTAAACTGGCAGGACTATTGTGTTTAGATGATTGTGATGATGACCTCCACCAAGAGGATATACTGGAAAATTATTTTTATGTTGATAAAATTCATGAAATTGGCAAGAATAAATTAGGTAAAAAAGTGGTAGAAGAAGATGTTGTGTATATAGATGAAGATGGATTGGTAGTTTGAGATAGTAGTAGGTTAAGGAAGGGTGTATATGTTGGAGAATTAGAAAATTTGGTTAAAAAGGGTGAAGAAGAGAAAGAGGTATTTTCAAATTCGGTTTCTAAGAGGTCAAAAGGTTCAGATGAAGAAATTTGAAATAGCTCAATTAAGAAACAAATTTATGGCTAAAGTTTATTGGCTCATTCATGTGCAGGTGATATTGGTGATAGAGAAGTGCCCATTGATATTATATTAATTGATTTTCAAGATGAAATCTGGGGTCAGACTGGTTTTTATTTGTTGTTGGTCAAATATTTATTGACTTTAGAAAGGCCAGAAGATTGTGAAGACAATGAATGGGTGGCTATAAAAAGTAAGTCATCTATGTTTTACTTTTCTGGTTGACAATTAATGAAAAGGAGGTATCTAAATCCTCAAGTAGTTTTAACTCAAAAGAAAGGGCAAGAATTAGTTTTAAAGTCACTGCATGAATATCTTGGGCATAGAGGCATTGGAGAAACATTCAGAAGAATTTCTGATCGATTTTGGTGGCCAGGCATGAAGATGGCTGTTAAAAAGTGGGTTCATTCATGTGAAGAATGTCAAAGAAGAAGTTATTTAAGGCCAAAAGAACCTGGACATGCTACTGGCAAGAATACTCTCTTTGGAAGGGTTAGCTTGGATGCCTTTCATATTAAGGAGGGACGGTATAAATATTTAATTGTAGCCAGAGATGATTTATCTGGTTGGTTAGAGGTAGCGCCTCTTATTAATTTGACTGCCAAAAATGTGGCAGAATTTATTTTGAAAAATTGGGTGTATCGATATGGAGTTATGAAGTTGGTAACAGTAGATAGATGTCCTGAGTTTGGGAAAGAGTTTATAGAAGCTATATCAAAAGTTGGGTCAAAGTTTAGGGTAGCAACCCCTTATTATCCTGAAGCTGAAGGTATGGTTAAAAGAGGGCATCAAGTTATTAAGGATGCTTTATTCAAAATGTGTGGTTCAAGTGCTGAAAAGTGAAGGCATTACTTACCTTTAGTTTTATTTTCTGATCAAATTACTGCAAAAAGGACAACTGGATTTTCACCCTATGAACTTGTTTTTGGAAAGAAAGCAGTTTTATTGGTTGATTTGGAAGCTGAATCATATCTTGGAGTTGTCTGGGACACAGTCAAGACTACTGAAGAGTTATTATGTGCAAGAATGATGCAGCTAGAAAAGAAAGAAGAGTACTTATAAAAGGCATATTCACAGATGATGAAGATCCAAAATCAGTCAGTAAGATATTGGGATGAGCGGTTGGAACATTGACTTAGAAAAACTTTGAAAATGGGAGATATGTTTTTGGTGTATAATAGGAGTTTGGAGAGCTAATGGGGAAAGATGTTTGAATATAGATGGAATGGACAGTATAAAGTCAAGGAACAAGTATCTGGCAGTTCATATGTTATAGAATAGTTGGATGGAGTGGTACTAAAAAAGAGGGTAGCTGCCAATCAAGTTAAGAGGTTCTATTCTAGAGGCACTACAAGGACAGAAGTTTACTCCACAATGAGGATAAACTAAAAAAAATCATTTGTTATCAAGTTTAACTCCAGAATGAAGATAAAATACTTTCTTATTAAAAATATTACTGTTGTTTTACTATGGTATGGGAGACCAAACTGTTAACAAAATTTTACGACATTTATGAAGACATTTGTTTGAAAATCCTTAAAACTCTTAAAAGCGACAAAATTATGGAGAAGATATATGTTGGATTGATAAGTTTTTTATTGGTAGAAGCGTTCACAGGGGAACCTTCTGAATTAAATATTGGCAAGTTCGGGGGTAATTGATGGGCTGGCTGCTCTATACACAATTACCCCACAGTGTTTGTTACCAATTTTTCCCTGTTTGTAGTTTAATCCTGGCTTTTTTTTGATATATAGGAAGTCCACTAAGACTATAAACTGGAACATACAAAGAGAAAATGCTCTCACTGCCAGATTCAAGCTTCTTTTATATTTTTGTTTTTGTTATTTCTTTTATGTTAGATTTTTTTATAATGAAATATGTTTTTCTTTCATTTTAATTTTTATAATACTATTAAATATTGTTAATGGTGATGCTCACTGGTGGTCTCTAATCATTTATTACAAATTGGAGGGAGCCCACCCAGTGATCATTATCATAAAATTTTATTTTTCTAAACTTTCATTTATTTATTTTGTATTTTCAATTTCTCAAAATTGTGTAGCCACATCAACTTGCACTTGGATGTGGGTATGATGTCAAGGGTACGGCTCATCAATTGGCCGGGGGCATCTTTTAAATTTTATTTTACATTTCATAAATTATATATTTCAAATTTGTTTATCATTTTTTAAAATTAAATTTTCAATTTTATTTCATAAAAATCTTTTATAACCTTTTATTATTTTCATCATTAAAAAATAAATAAATAAATAAATAAAAATTAAATAAATAATTAAATAAAATAAAAATAAAATAAATATATAAACATACAATTTTTTTTTTCAAATTTTTTTTAAATTTAATTTTCAATTTAATTTTGGTTTATTTCTTTTATAGTAAATTTTATATAGGAAAAAGGGTCAAGAGGAGCTCAAGCTAAATTGGATCCTACTCCAAAATTTTTAGTCCTCCAAGACTTTGAACAGGATATTATTCAAGACTTTCTTTAAAGGATTATATTCTTTATTTTAGGATCTGTTATTCCTCCAAGACTTTAAACTGGTTAACTTTCAATACTTTCTTTAAGGTTTTATTTGAATTTTGGGATCTGATAGTCCTCCAAGACTTTAAACTGGCTTCTTTTCAAGACTTTATTTAAGGTCTTATTTGTATTCAAGATCTTTAGTCCACTAAGAAATTAAAATGGATAGTTTTTACAATTTTATTTCAAGAATTTGTTACTCATTGAATCTGTTAGTCCTCTGAGACTTTAAACTGGCTGTTTATGATTTTATTTCAAGATATGCTTTTAGTCCTCCAAGACTTTAATCTGGCTAATTTTCAAGGATGTTCAAGATTTTATGGATATTTCTGGAGAAAGGTTTAGGATAGAAGTTGGAGTTGGTATTAATCAAAAGTTTGGTCCACCATGACTGTCAAGGGGTTTTTCAAGTCTAGAAGGTTTTATAGGGAGGTCCAATGGCGGTAATAACAATTTTTAAGGGATTCAAACTCAGGTATGTATTTTCCTATCTTAAAGATTATTTACTCAAATAATAAGAGGTAAAAATTTAATTATTATTATAATTAATGAGTTAGAACTATGTAATTGTAAGTACTAAAAACAATAATAAATAGTAATAAATATTTAAGTGTAGTAATTGTTTTAATAATATAAGTAAGTAATGAATGAATAAAAACAACCAAAAGAGCGGCCTTATATAGGCAAAGGAGGGACAAAACATGGTAATAAAATTCTACAAACAGTAGTATGAGAGAGAGAGAAAAAAGTATATTTCAGAAGGAGTATTTCAAATAACAAAGTTGTTCTAAAAAGAAGGTGTCAAAAAATGTATTTTAAAGATGTATTTACAGAGTATGTCAGAAATACATAAATTTATTTAATATTTACTGTAGAAGTCAATTCTAAATAAGAAACTTGAATTTTTTGTATATATTTATTTTTATTTGAATATTAAAATTTTATTTCTTCTAACCTGTCAATGAGCACGGTGTTAGAGAATAAAATATAAGGGACAATTTATATTTAATTTTAATTATTCATTAAATTTACCATTCTGTAATTAGTTAATTTATTACAGTTAATTTTAATGTAACTAATTTAATTTAATAATTAAAATAATAAGGGGTGGCTTCATCCAGTAAATAATTTATTATTTTACAGGGTAAGTCTAGTAGCCTGGCTGACACTCCCTCACTCTAAAAAAACAAAAAAAAATGCTATGATTTTTTCTTTTTATATTTCTTTAGCAGAGTAGGAAGATTAGATATTTCCTTCCCAGGTATCCAAGAATCATATTCAGAATATTTATTCTTGAATCTCAATAAGTATTCTGTACCTTTTTCAGCAGTAACTATTCTGTCATTTAGAATCTTATCAATTTCTACTGTCTCAGTGATTTCATTAGGGGTCTTTTTTGGTCTTCCCCTCCTTTTAAGAAATAAATAACTATTAGATGTATAAGGTTTCAAAAGAGATATTCGAAAAACATGATTTTTTCTGTCATATGGAGAATACAAAATAAATTCAACTGCATTATCACCAACAATTCTTCTTACAACAAATGGACCAACAAATGGATCTTTCAATTTGTTATTACCTTGTAAGTTGAAGTGGACTGTAGAAATCAACACCTCATCGCCCTTTTTAAAAGTGTATTCTTTATGGGATTTGTCCCATCTCTTCTTCTCATATTTAAATGATTTTTCAATACATTTTTGAGCATGACTTCTGCAAAGTTGTTGCATTTGAAGAAAAGATTTTACACCAGGATGTAAATCCAATTTAGGTATTTTATTATTGAGAATTTGGGCAGGAGTATTTGGAACATATCCAAGCCAGAGCTCAAAAGGCTTTCTTTGAGTAACAGAATGAACAGTGCTATTATAAGCAAATTCCAACCCAGGCAGTAAGGTAACCCAATCATGAGTGAATCTGTCATTGTCTTTATACTCAAGGACAAAGGCACAGTAACTTCTTATCATTTCCTCTAGAGTCTGAATCATTCTTTCAGCTAATCCATCAGTCTGAGGGTGATGGGAAGTAACTAGTTTCAGATCACAACCACAAACATCCATCAGAGACATCCAAAATTCAGAAGTAAATTTCGGGTCTCTGTCAGAGATTATGGCTTAAGGAAAACCAGCAGTATTAAACATATGAGACCACCATAAGAAAGCTAACTCTTTAGTGGAAACATCCTTGTGAGCAGGGATAAATTTATACATTTTAGTGAATCTGTCCACAATAACCCAACAAGAGTTATAAAAGTCTTTTCCAGCAATAGGTAATCCTTTTACAAAATCCATGTTTATTATCTGCCATCGTGCATCAGGAGGTTCAATATGTTGCATTAATCCAGCTCTTTTACCAGTCAATCTTTTTGATTTTTGGCAAGAAACACAAGATTCAACATATAATTTGATGTCTTCAGACATATTAACCCACCAAGCAGCGTTTTTATTTCTGATCATTGTTTTTTCAAGATCAAAATGTCCAGCTAATATGTCATCATGAAAAATTTTCAAGATGATTTCTTTCATAGAAGGAGGAATAACAATGACATTACTCAAATTTCTTCTATAATATAGATATCCTTCATCAATTGAAAATTTACCTTTTTCCAAAGCCTTTTGGTACTTTGTTGGAAGGGTTTTAAGTAATGCTTGTATTGAAGCATTCTTTGGATCATTTAATATGGTGCAAAACTTTTTCAAGTCAGTGTCCTTATCATATGAATCCAGAATAAGCTGTAATAGCCCTTCCTCCATATCAACCACATATATCCCATGAATATGAATAATTTCATCCTAAGGATCATCAGCAGGATTAGAGTCATCATTTGGTAAAGGTAACCTTGATAACATATCCACATTTGAGTGAACAATACCAGCCCTATGAATAATTGTCATTCTCCCTCTGTATTCTTGAGCAGCTAACTGCCATCTGAACATATTTCTGTTAGGTGTTTTCAAGTTTAAAAGGGATTTAATTGCACTACAGTCAGTGACAAGTTCAAATTTCTGGTCATCTAGGTAATAATGTAGCTTTTCTAGAGCCCACACTACGGCTAAACATTCAAGCTGAGTGGCACCATATTTCAATTCACTATTTCTCAAGGTTCTTGAAATATAAAAAATTACTACTTCTGATACTTTATCATTCATCACTTGTTTTTGATGGAGGGTAGCACCAAGACCAATAAAACTGGCATCAGTGTACAGAAAAAATGGTTGATTAAAGTCAGGTAAAGCAAGAATAGGTGCTGACATCAAACTGTGTTTCATAGTGTCAAAAGCTCTCTGTCTTTCACTATTCCAGACAAAAGCAAAATCCTTTCTAGTCAGTTGGGTAAGGGGTAAAGCTATGACTTGGTAATTTTTATATACTGTCTATAGTATCCACACATTCCCAAAAAACTCTGAAGCTCTCTAACCATGGTAGGAGCCTTCACCTGCTGTATAGCTGCCTCTTTATTTTGGTCAACACATATCTGTAACCCTGAAACAACATGACCCAGCACTTTTAAGAAATGAAAACCAAATTTACATTTCTTCAAAGCAAGTGTCATACTTATTTCTTCCATTTTGTGGAACACTTTACACAGGTGGTTGAGATGGTCCTCAAATATTTTTGAGAATATAATGATATCATCAATATAAACCATCAGCCATCCTTCAATCATCTCCCGATGGAATGTGTTATCCATAACTATTTTAAAAACTGAAGGGGCATTTTTAGGGCCAAATGGCATCCTTTTATACTTATAAATACCCATATGAGTAGCAATCATCAGAGATTTCAGGGAATTCTTCTCAACAGGTACCTGGTGATATCCACTGTTACCATCCAAGCAGCTTATATATTTAGCACCTTGTAAGGTAGCATGTATAGAGCTAATTCTAGGTAAAGGGTAAGTATCATCAACAGTATAAGTATTCAATTCCCTATAATCACCACATAGCCTGGCTTTATCTTTCTCATAAGAAATTAGGACAGGTGAGATAACACAATATTTAGGTGTTTCAATTACCTTTTCAATAATATTCATTTTCAAAAGGATAGAGATATTATCCTCAATATCTTTTCTCTTTGTGGGAGAAGTAGGGTAAGGCTTCTTCTTCAAACTAGGTGGTATTTCAGTTAATGGACAAGATAATGAAAGTTTCATTTCTTCCTTAACTAATCCTAGTTCATGTGACCCATGAGCAAAGGCATAGGAAAACATTTAATAAATTTAATGATGGAATCTTTATCCTCACCAGAAAGTTATTATCCAAAAGAAGCATTGTCAATTTCAGACATAAGAGCATGCATCTCCTTTTTAGACCTTCCTTTATATTGAATCACAGAATTACATGTGTTCAATTCTGGTTTTAATAATTTTTTGGGGGAGGAAATCTTAAATTTTCTCTTCCCATTTATCCCCTTGTGAAGCATTGATTTGAAGGATCTAATTTTATGCCATATTTGGTTATAATTTCATTTCCTATGATAAACCAACTGCTTAAATTATCATTTTTCATGACAAAAAAATCATAAATAGCGCTTACAAAAATGTGGTTATATTTAAAAAACACTGCGGCTTTGTATTTACCAATGGGGGACAAAACAGAGCCATAACCTCTCCAATTTTCAGAAATGATAGGCATAAGTTTTGATTTATAGTCTTGATCCACTGAAGCAAGTAATTTTTCAGATACTACACTTCCTCCATCTCCAGAATCCAGAACAACTTCAATGCTGGTTCCATTGATCAAGACTGGTGCTTTGTGAGGGGCAATAAAAATTGAGCTATCCTCAATGTTCCTTATGATCTCAGCATCGTCAACTGTAGATAAATCATTATTATCAATATCAATAGTATTTAAATAATGAATATCTTCTTCCAGCATCAAGATTTCTTGTTGAGATTAATATGAAATATTTCTGGCACAATCACTTGAAGTATCATCCAGTTCTATTGTGTCATCAGCCTGCTCCTCAGTTTGTTCAAAAAGATTTATTCTCTTGTCACAAACATGGCCTTTCTTCCAAGGCATTTTGAACTTGAAGCAAGTGATTGTTGCATACTTTTTGGTGCAACAGGGGCAGAAGGTTTACCAACCTTTTCCAGAGGTTTCTGTTGGTAAGTGGAGGATTTCTCAAAAGGGGTCCTAGGAATGAATCTTCTGGCATCATACTTGTTGTTTAGAAGGATCTCATTGCAAGTATTAATGAAAGAAGAAGGTTCTCTGGAGAACTCAGTCCTAGCCACTATCAAGTCTCTCAAAGACATTGGCAATTTATAAAGGATCCTGTCCTTCCATAACTCAAACTCCATATTTGGGTCCATTGCCCTAAAGATTTTTACAAGTTTCATTAAGAACTAAATAATTTTATCAGTATAAGAGCTATATCTAGTTTCCTCATACTGCCTTTGTTGAGCCATCCTGAACTTGGAGCCACTAAATTGTACTTTAATCAATTTTTTTCAATCTTCCCATGAAAAGTCATTCCCATTAGGTGAATAGATTCATACCACATTAGGGCAACATTGGTAAACAAAAAAAATTAACTTAGACACAATTTCCTCATCTGGGAGTTTGTAAGAATTTTTTAAGTTATCAATTCTGCAAATGAATTGCTTCCAATCAGAAGAAGAATCACCATCAAATGTTGGGTACTGGTCAAGTTTTGGCCAATTCTTTTTATTTGAAGGAGCCTCCTTAGTATTAGCTTGTTTCTGAGTAAGTAGCAGCTGTAACTTCTCCAATTGTGCAGTAATCTCATTGTTTAATACTTCTGTAGAAGATCCTGGTGCATCATCAATTTTTGATTGAAGCTCAGTGGTTTCAACAGGAAATTCTGAATCTAATTTTACTTTAGATGAACTAGCAACGGGTAAACTTGGAGCATCCTGTACCATATGTTCCTTCAAAGAAGTTTCAGAATATTTTTGATCATTAAAAAATGAATTCAATTTTTCTTCAATGGCTGTTAGTCTGGTTTTCAATCTTGGAAGACTAGATAAACTCTCATTGACTGTTGCAAAAGATAACTGGGTTTTATTTTAAAAGATAAATAATGATCACTCAATCTTTTCAGGTTCATCTTATCTACCTCTAGCTCCAGGAAACAGGTAGATACAGTATCTTTCAGTTTAGACAAATAATTTTTTATATTTTGCCATAAAGCAACTTTCTTTTCATGGGTTGCTTTGTAATGAAACAAATCATCTGAAACTCTCTGTAACTCACTCCTCAATGCTTGATAACCCTGTTCAGTTAACAAACTATTATATTTCTGAGTTAATTGCATGTTGTTCATTATATGATTTTGTTTAGCAATAATATCCCTCAAATATTCATCATTAATGTTAGCTACATCTGGAGTGTTTCTCAATAAGGAAACAGAGTAACTTTCCAGATTCTCATAAAACTCAGGTTCAAGTGTTTCATCAATAATAGCCATATCAGAATTTATCATTGATGTAGCAATTAGAACTAAAGAATTAGATACATTTGAAATTTGAGCAACTTGTCTACTGTTCTCAGCCTCTACAGGTCTCACAGTCTCATCTCCTCTTCCAGAATTACCTGAAGGAACTGAATCAGTTACAAGAAATGGTACTTGACATTCAATAGAGGGGATTACCATGGCTTGGGCAAGACTTGGATGTGGTTGTTCTTTCTCCTTCTTCCTCCTTGATAGGGATGAGGAGGTATTGGATTGAACTGATTTTTTCTTGAAGGACCTGCCTGAGGTACTTGGTTCTGTTGCTTTTTGGACAGATAATCCCACTGGGTGTTAAGCCAATCCCACTGCCACTTTGAGACTTCCACCTTTTCTTGTTGCTGGGGGGCCAGTTGTGGAGGGGCTTTTTGAGTAGGAGGTTTCTTCTTCTCTTGAAGAAAAGACTCTATGTTCCTTACCTTGTCTTCTAGACAGTCTATCCTTGACCTCAGCTAGAGGTTTTCTGTCCTCAACTCCTTGATTTAAGTAGAGAGATTTTTTACCTGATGGTTTAAGGGCATCTTTTTTATCTTGAAGCCTTTGGGAAGCTCTTCTGGGGGGTTTGTTGAAGGTTTTTGTTCCTGGGCATTTTTCTCTACCAGAATCTCCACTTCCTCCATTTCCACGTCCTGATTGGTTCAATGATTTATTAATTTGAGCTAATTTTTCAGTTAAAGGGGAACTCAAAGAAGTAGCCCCATCATAATCAATCAGATCCAGTTCATCTTCACGTGCAGCAGAAAAACCTTGGTCACTCATTGTTTTGAATCTAACCTGAGGTGAGGGAAAGAAACAATAAGATGAATCAGTTTAATCTTTGCTTTATAAAAGAAAAATAAATAAAAAAAATATAAAACTCTTCAGGATAAAAATCAACTGAAAATAATAATCAATTATTTATTACTTTAAAATAATCTTATAACCAGGATTTAAAAGAAATCAACTGAAGAAATAAAAAATAATTTTTAATTTAAAAAATAAATTTATGATGATTATCAGGATTTAAAACAAGTGAAAGACATTAAATTACCAGGACTCAATGTCAACTGAAATAATTTAGTATAGTTTTCTTTTTTATTAATTAAAATTTCTATTTTCAGGACAATTTGTCAACTGGAAAAAAAAAAACTAATCTTATAACCAGGATTTACAAGAAATCAACTGAAGAAATAAAAAATAATTTTTAATTTAACAAATAAATTAATGATGATTATCAGGATTTAAATCAACTGAAGGATATTTAATTACCAAGACTCAATGTCAACTAAAATAATTTAGTATAGTTTTTTTTTTATTAATTAAAATATTTATTGTCAGGACAATTTGTCAACTGGAACAAAAAAAAAATATCTTAATTTATCAGGGCAAAGTCAACTGAAAATTACAATTAATTTTTGAAAAAAAAATTATTACTTCTAGGACTAAGAACACAGTTGCTCTATCTTTTTCAACTAGGAAAAAAAATTAGAAAAAATAACTTTAATTTACCAGACACCTCCCCCTGTAAAATGAGCTAATTAACGCCACTTACAGAATGCTGAGTAAAGGAAATACATAGAGTATGAAGAGTGCAAAGTGACCCACAAATAGTAATCAATAATTACCACAAATTATATAACTATTAGTTAGTATATAAGCCTAAGTTTTGGAGCTCGGTTCAATTCCCGTTCTCAGGAAAAAAATAAGTCACATGATATATGACATACATTGTTTTTGTTGTCCACTTGTTCTTATAGGTACCTTGATGGCGATGGTCCCACAGTCTCCGGTCCTCAAGATAACAATGCGCCGTCAACTATTCGGAAAGGTTCACAACTGTCAAGGGGTCTTTCAAGTCTAGAAGGTTTTATAGGGAGGTCCAATTGCTGTAACAACAATTTTTAAGGGATTCAAACCAGTTACCTATTTTCCTATCTTAAAGATTATTTACTCAAATAATAAGAGGTAAAGTTTTAATTATTATTGTAATTAATGAGTTAGAACTATGTAATTGTAAGTACTTAAAACAATAATAAATACTAATAAATATTTAAGTGTAGTAATTGTTTTAATAATATAAGTAAGTAATGAATGAATAAAAAACAACCAAGAGAGCGGCCTTATATAGGCAAAGGAGGGACAAACCACGGCAATGAAATTTTACAAACAGTAGTATGAGAGAGAGAGAAAAAAGAATATTCCAGAAGGAGTATTTCAAATAACAAAGTTGTTCTAAAAAGAAGGTGTCAAAAAGATGTATTTTAAAGATGTATTTACAGAGTATGTCAGAAATACATAAATTTATTTAATATTTACTGTAGAAGTCAATTCTAAATAAGAAATTTGAATTTTTTGTATATATTTATTTTTATTTGAATATTAAAATTTTATTTCTTCTAACCTGTCAATGAGCACGGTGTTAGAGAATAAAATATAAGGGACATTTTATATTTAATTTTAATTATTCATTAAATTTACCATTCTGTAAATAGTTAATTTATTACAGATAATTTTAATGTAACTAATTTAATTAAATAATTAAAATAATATGGTGTGGCTTCATCCAGTAAATAATTTATTATTTTACTGGGTAAGTCTAGTAGCCTGGCTGAAAATGAACTTAATCTGGCAAGCTTATCATTCTTTGATCCACTATGACCTTAAACTGGATTTTCTATCGATAAAAAATTTGGTCCACCAAGACTTTAAACTGGATTACACAAATTATTGAATCTTTGGTCAAGCCTAGGATTTAATTAGGACAAATTCATGCACATAAACGATCTTTAGTCCACTAAGACTATAAAATGGCAATTGATTATTTTTTTGGTCCACCAAGACTTAAAACTGGAATGTCAATCTGTTTGGTAACTCAATTCAATCTTTAATTTATCACTGTCCACCAAGACTTTAAACTGGATAGTCAATCATTGTTGGATGTAGGTGCTGTTAAGCTTTAGGAGGATAAAATTTCAGGAGGTAATGATGCTAAGAAGGCATAATGGTTTAATTAGGTGAAATTACTGGTGCTTTAACATGGTCTAAAATTTTTAAATTAAATATTTGAAGCCTGGCTAAAGTATTTTGTAAAGGTTGCTGAATAGCAATGGATGAAATTGTGATGAAGGAATTAGAAGTCATGGTGGTAGTTGGATTATTATTGATTTTTTAAGAGCCTCAGTGTTAGGCTGTTTGGTGTGAAGCTTGGAGGACCTTATGGCAAGATTGTAAATCATAGAATTTGGCTCAGTGGGGGAACCTATTAGAATGGAATCAACAGTCTTCAGCTCATTAGGGAGATCCACTCTCTCATGCTGTGACATAGATGGAAGACTGGTATATGGGAGTCTGAAGGGATTCAAACCTTGCTCTCAGTAGTTGAATCATCACAAAATTATTTTTATTATTATTATTATTTTATTATGCTTTATATCAAGAGCCAGAGAAGAAGACAAAAAAGTTAAATTTATAGAAGACCAGCGAAAGGACAATGTTTGAAAATCACCAATAGTAAAATTTCAGAAAAGATGTTTCTTGGATTTCTTTCCACATCACTATCAAAGACTATCAAAAAATAAGTGAAAACCAATTTATATCAATTAAACATTGAATAAGAATGAGGAAATTTCATATTGGAGGGAGGATGTGGAATTCCACATATGGGTATGCCACTTAGGTTTATTTTTGAAGATTAGTAGCAATTTTCTGGATTATAAGGCTGGATATTTGGAATTTTGGAAGATGATTATTATCATTGGAAAGCCCAGATTTTTCTCTATCTTTTATGTCTTGATGGTTTTTTATCATATTTTACTGTTTTCTTAGTGTTTGACTTGATTTAGTGACTTATAGTATTATTGGTGGATATGGAGTGCTGATAGAATAGCCACTGAGCTCCAATGCTCCGGTGTGCTCCAATGTGCTCCGGTTTGCTCCAGTGATTTTCCGGTGCAAAAGCGAAGTGTACTGGAAAAATTCTGTCATGGTGGCAAAATTATCTCACTGTGGCAAATTTAGCTCACTCTGGCCAAATTAGCTCATTATGGCAAAAAGAGCTCATTGTGGAAAAATTTTCTCACAATGGGAAAGTCTGGTCACTGGGTTAAAGTTTGGTCACTGTGCCAAAGTTTGGCCACTGTGCCAAAGTTTGGCCACTGTGCCAAAGTTTGGTCACTATGCCAAAGTTTGGTCCCTGTACAAAAGTTTGGACATTGTATTAAATTTTGGTGACTGTGAAAAAATTTGGCTATTGTGGCAAAATTTGGTTAGAATTTATTATGCTTATTAGAACAATAGTTTATTGTAGATCCTATGCTTGTAGGATATTGTTGGAAAGGTCTGTAGTAGGAGAGTCAGATAGAAAAGGGGGATCTTAGTCTTCTACATGTTTATTTCACTTTAGTTTTTGATTTGAAGGGTCTTTTTGGAAAAATTAAACAACTACATTTATATTATTCATTTCTCAACAAAATTAAATAAAATTGTAATACCCTTATAACTTTTATATTTTTCATAACACTTTTAAAATAAAACACAACAATCATATTTTCATCACCTATAGGGTATCATTGGAAAGTTCTCCATCTCAGGGACTTGTTTTTATTGTTAAATCATTTTAAATAAAATCTTTATAAAAACACATTAGTCTATCTTTTCAGATCTTTCACTGGTACACCTTAATTGTTGTTATCAGTATTTAATTCCAACAGCTGCTATTTTTTAAATCTCAATAAGCATTTATATAAATCAGATTTTCATATATATATTTCAATCAATTCAAGTAGACTAGAGAGCTTAGTTATTTGAACAACTCTTATTTTACTTAGAAGGAAAGGGTTTTCTTTGGTTTATCCAACTCCTTTGGATTCTGCTTACAGCAAGGCAACTGCAAGAGTCTACCTACAATGCCAGTGCAAGGGGCAAAAGTAATTTATTGTTAGAATTTATAATTGCTAGTAAGTAATAGAAAATGATGATTGAAATGGACAAGAAATAATGAGATCAATGGAGGAAATAGTAGCAAGAGTATAACTATTTATATGTATGCACAAAAGACTCTCCATTGATCTCTTACATTGTTTCTTTATAATTCTATCACTAATACTAGCTATAAGCACATGGTACTAGCATGGTTTGAAGTCTGAGTATGGAATTGGGCAGGTTGGTTGGCTGAGTGGCGCAAATTTCTGTGAGGTGGATTGATGATGAGTTAGGAAGTGTTTTTTTAATTCTAGCACCTTTTACAAAAAAATAAGGACACATTTCAATAAGTATAGAAACGTCCATTGTAGGTATTAAAAACAGATAAAAATAAGGTAAATCCACATTTCTTCTTACTCACATCACATTTTACTAATCTAATCATTTTTCATTTTGTATTTAGTTTCAGATGGCAAGCCTAAAATACATCAGCTCTTATATTTAGTGGAATTCATCACTCAATTGAGTGTAACTTTTAGCATTTGGTTGAGAGGTGAGTAGGAGGAGTGCTATGGGCACTATGCATTGTGAGAGGAATAAGAGGTAATATTACATAAGGGGGTTATATGGGGCAAGCACTGTGGAGTGCTTCTCATCAGAAAACTTATCTAGCAATCTAATTACTCTCTAGCCTCACTTCTTTATCCAGAATAGTCAGTCCTGTATTCTCTCACAGTTGATAGTCTCAAAATAGTCAATCTTAGTTAGTCTCGCTGCTGTACTCAGCATAGTCATTTCCATCTCAGGCTATTGTTAGTCCTAGTAGTATTCCTCCTTCTTGGGTCTTAAAATTTTGTCCAATCATAATTGGTGCACTACTGAAGAACAATGAACCCCTTAGGTCAACCTGAGGCAAGAATCCTCACTGAAATGCAAGAGCAAATGGCACACTTGCAAGAACAAAATGCCAGACTCAGGAAGTGTCTAGCAGAGGAACAGCCCTCATATTGCAGTCCCACAGAAGCTGAAATGAATGCTTCTGAAGCTAAGGCACAGGAACTTCCTACAACACAAGCATCACTTGTTAAAGGCCTAAAGATTGTGGTCCCAGATATCTTCAATGGAAAGCAAGGCCCCCAGGCAGATTAGTATGCATCAAAGGTAAAACTTTATGTCCTGCTCAAAAGTCATCAGTTTCCAGATGAGCAATCAAAAATTGGGTTTGCAATCTTGTACCTCACGGATAAGGCAGCGGGATGGAAAACGCCATATAAAAAGGAACTCTTTGGGAATGGAGATTTAGAAACAGATTTCCATCAGTTCATGGTGGAATTTGAATTAGTGTTTGGTGACCCCAATGTGACCACAGCCTCAGAGTATTCTCTCAACTAGTTATGACAGAAAAAATCTTTTTACAACTATGTGTCAGAGTTCTGGGGAAACACCAGCTATGTTACAACATGGTGAGAAGAAGCACTCATGTTTCACTTTAGAAATGGGCTCTTAGAAAAAATCAGAAAAACCATAATCACTCACCCTTGTCCAACATCCCTCCAAGAGCTCATGGAACTGGCCATTCAAATTGATAACAAATATACACATCAGAAAATGGATGGTTGGAGTGGCCCTTATCAGTGGCACAACTATACCTTTTCAAGTGGGGCAAGTTCCAGGGACCCAAACACCATGGACATTGATGCAGTCAATCCATGTGGTGCTGGTGGGAAGAGGAGGATATCTGATGAGGAATACCAAAAGCGTCTGAGAAGAGGGATGTGTCTCTAATGTGAGAGTGGTGGCCATCTAGTAAAGGAGTGTAGGGGGGAAATTAGGGTTAGTGAGGTGGAAGATAGCACAGGTAAGGTGCAGTTAAAAGACGGCACTCAGGAGTGAAGGTTTTGCCCTCCTTGATTGAAATAAAGGGAATGAATAAGGGGAATTTAGTAGAAGAATTATCAGCATGTAAGCCACTTGAAGTAAATGTTAATCATATTATACTGAACTTTCTTTCAATGACCCTTGACACCACAACAAATGTAAAAGCCCTACTGGACTGAGGGGCCACAGAATGTTTTATTTCTATCAAGTTTCTACAGAGAAATAAAAAGAAAAAAGAGCAATTAAAGCACCCTAGGTTTCTGATTATGTTTGACAGATCCACAAGTGTGGGAGGAGAAGTAGAAGAGAGGGTTTTGTGCAGATTATGGTGTGATGGAAGGGATTCTCAATTCAAGGCATACAGAATAATTCTGAAGGACCAGTACAACATGTTACTATGTATGAAATGGCAGGACCAATACAACCCACAGATTGATTGGAAGGAAAGGGGATTCAGGAGCTAAAATATCAGCTCCCTGGCCCTCTCAGGGTTCAGGGGCCTATCCCAGTTATTCTTCTGATGTTTTGTTTTCATCTATTGAATTTCCACCAGAGCTGTGGCTTCCTCTTGATTCTAAGCAGAAGGCCGGGGATGGGTCACCAATTGGGAACACCAGAGAGAACCAGAGAGGGGATGAAGCATGCCAAGAGGAGGAAAAGGCCCAAAAACAGAGGGGTTAGGCGCAGGATGGAAGTGTGGAAGTTTCAGGGAAAGAATTTTCCCTTTGGATTCTCCCGGCCAGTCTCCTGGTGTTTTATTATCATCAGTAGAAATGCTGCAAGAAGTGAAAATTTCTCTTGATGCTAAGTTTAAGGACTTGGAGGGGGAGCTGGAGGAAGAGGAAGAACTAGAATGAAATGCAAAAGCATGGAAAATATCTGCCAAGATTTCAGATAAGGTCCAATCCTCAACTTTAAGAAAAATCCTCAAGGAAATGATCCCTGAAGCCCATTGGGAGTTCTTACCACTGTTTGAAGAGGGAGGAGTCAAACCCCTGCCACCTCATGGACCATATGGCTTTTCCATTGATTTTATTCCAGGTGAAACTCCTCATTTTAGCCAAATAATCCCATTGCCAATCTTGGATTCAACAGGGCTAAAAGAGATGATTGATAAAAATTTGAAGAATGGTTTCATCAGAGAATCATTATCTCCTTGGGCATCCCCTGTTTTCTTTGCAGAAAAAAAGGATGGTTCACTAAGACCTTGCATGTATTTCAGAAGGTTAAATGTGCTGAAAGTAAAGAACAGATATCCCCTTCCTTTGACTAGTGAGCTAATTGACAGTTGTCAAGGATCAGAGATATTCACATCTCTAGATCTTAGGGATGGTTACCACAATATCCATGTAAAAGAAGGTGATGAACACAAACCGGTGTTCTGCACTAAACTTGGTCATTTTGAATGATTGGTAATGCCATTTGGTCCATGTAATGTGCCTGTCACTTTCCAACACTTCACCAACAACATCTTTAGAGAAAGAGTAGGAATATATGTAGCATTATACCTGGAAAAGATCCTGATTTACTGCAGATCAATGGAGTAGCACCAGATACATGTTAAGGACTGTTTTAAGTGCTTGAGGGAGGCCCAAGTATAGATAAAACTGGAGAAATGTATCTTCTAACTGAGTAAAATCCCATGCCCGGGTATGACCATTTCAAATAATAGGATGAAAACAGACCAGGATAAAGTAAAGTTAGTAACAGAAAGGCCAACAGCAGCATCAGTAAAGGAGCTCTAGTCATTTCTAGGCTTTGAAAATTTTTACCACCATTATATTGAAAATTACTCCCACTTTTTCCAACTGTAGAATGACCTCAAAGAGAAGGAAGCCAGATTTGTCTGCACAAGTAGCCAAAAAGATGTGTTTGATTACCTGACACGACAATTTTTAACAGCCCTTATTCTTGCAGTCCCTGACTTATTAAAGCCACTTGTTCTGGAATGCAACTGCTCAGATTTTGCACTAGATTCAGTATAATCCCAATACAATAGTGAAAATTTCTTACACTCAATCACCACAGAAAATTTGGGGGGTATTGCTAGCAATACCCCTCATTTAAAAATGTTGGGAAGTGGTTGGTAAGCTGTTGGGAATTCATTGTGAAACCAGATTTAAATCAATTGGAAAAAGATTTGGAAATAAATTAGACCTAGGTTCAACCCAACTGAATCACAGGTCTCTTGGAGCTTGTTGATTACTTTGTTCTTCAGCCGAGCACAGATTGAGAAAAGCTTGAACATATCACTTAACATATCATAATATTCACTTTCCCATCTTGTGGAAAGCAAAATTTGATATTTGGTCTAAAAAAATTCACAGATATTTTCTTGCCAAGTTGGTAACAGAAGGTTAAACTGTAGTATCTCAATTATTACATTAGACCACATAGATATTTGATAAAACATACAATTCAAATCAATTTTAATATTATTGAGATAACCATAAGTGTCTGTCCAAAGACTTACAAAAAGTATGTTAGTATCAAGACATCGTTCTAGGTAGTAGTTTCAATTAGGATTTTTAACTGCCATCTAAAGCATTTTACTATTAGACAGAAACATAAATAAGTTTAATAGGAGTGAAATTATTCTATTTTGTGATTATAATGTAACAATAAAGCACATTTTTATTAAGAAAATTTTTCTTCTTCCACAAACCCAAATTTACTCTATAGGCTCAAGATTTATTTTTAAGCCATATTATTTATTTCAGTTATCATTGATTTACTTCCAACATTTTTTAAAAAGATAATAATAATAAATGTGAAAGAATTACGAGCTTAGCATAGCATATGCTAAAAAGTTATTTTGTCATTTTATTGAAAACTGATTATTCATTTTTGCTTCAATTCATCTTTTAACAACCAATATCTTCAGATACTATTCTTACTTAATATGTCAAGTCTCAGAGTGTTGGACAGTTCTCAATAACAATCAGTCAAATTCATTTGAATGTAATTTCAAGAATTCAAAACTCACCAACCCCCATAATTTTACAGCAAGGCCATTTGAATGTTCATATTTTTGGACTATTTGAAGAAAGATAGCCAACCCTTGTCGGTGATCTTTCTCAAGTGCAGGGTCAGCACATTGGACCACTATTGGGTGACATTGGGTCTGGATCTCACCATTTGAACCAAAGAAACGCCTTGAATCCTATGAAGCCATTCTATTTTTATGCTTACTTGGTTCCAGTTTTTGGTAACCAGTATCGACTTTGGGGATGCCTCTTTTCTTCAAGTACACTAATCAGTCTTGCTAAAGAAGCATTTTACTCTGATCAAATCAATTTATGTCAGATCCTAAACTAAGGCTCCACTATCTTTTTTAATATCCTGCATGAAATTTTTGAAGGCTCTTTCCAAATATCTCATAGTACTCAAGATTGGAAAGCTGATCAACTTATACAAGGAATCAAAACTGTTCTCAAAAAACATCAACTTCAAGCAATAAATTTTATGATTGACAATGAACAAATGTTAAAGGAAAAGTTGTATATCATTTGGAGGCACCAGGACAACTATTGGCTTAGAACTGGATTCAATGACTATAAAGATCAGTTTCCTAACAATCAATTAACCCATGAAGGAAAAGGGTCAATACTTGCTGATGAAAGGGGTTGGGAAAAAAGCTGTCAAATCTTTCTCTTATAAGTGCAACTCAAAGTGAATCAAGACAATTCCATGTATCGGAAAATTAAGAAGGTATTAATCGGAGTTCAGCCACACTGATTATATGCCCACTGGCAACACTACAAATTGGATCAATGAAATAAGTGTGCAATTTGAAGATAATGTGCTTCCTTTCAAGGCTCTTTACGGGAAGGATTGTCAAAATACTAACATCAAAGAGCTACAGGTCACTGCTATTGTTTTAACAACCTATGAACCAGCTAGCCCAACAATGTCAAAAAATCAAAGCCAAAAAAAGATACCGGTGACTCAAAAGCTCTTTTGGTATAGAGTTGTTTTAGGTGAAGCTCAGTTAGTGCCCATTTCTATAACTAAAACTAAAAACTTAATTTTCATAATCAATTTTTATAAATATTCTTTTAGTTACATTAAAAATCCTTACTTGCAGAGGGCTCAAACAATATTTGACTTGGAATCCCAACACTGACTATGCTTGACTAGAACTCCACTTCAGAACAGGCCCACTGACCTTCAAAGTCTCATATTTT
This sequence comes from Hemileia vastatrix, assembly GCA_030280995.1. Taxonomy (NCBI): domain Eukaryota; kingdom Fungi; phylum Basidiomycota; class Pucciniomycetes; order Pucciniales; family Zaghouaniaceae; genus Hemileia; species Hemileia vastatrix. The sequence goes on from JASXTE010000006.1 coordinate 28,731,137, forward strand.
TTCTTAGAATCGAAAAGTGGCAAGAAGACTGGTTATGGAAGAATTTCCTTTTTCCAGGTTTGTAAAAATGAAAGGCTTATTCTATTAAATTAATCAATCACTTAATGAAAGTCATAAGCCTACGTAGAACAAAGGATGCAATTTTGTCTCTTCCAAAAAAGATTCAAAGGGGGATATTGGTTCAATTAGCAGATCCATGGAGGTCTATACTTGATGTACTTCAAGAAGGATTCACTGAGAGATATGGGCCCTCCAGAAGCACTGACCTCCCTTGGGACTCATCTGAGTTTTTTAGACAGCTGATGATTTTAAGAAAATTCTGCAACCATCCAATCTACAAAAATTTGGATGAAACTACAACTTTTTATTTCACCTGGAAGAATTCCTCAAAGATTTGTCATCTTATAGCCCACTTGAAAAACTTTTTTTCTGGTGAAAGGAGTATAAATTTTCCAAAAGCTGTTATATTCTCCAACTTTGCAGACTTTTTGCAGATGTAAGTGATTCTATAATGAATTGTTTTACAAAATTGTGTTGGCTTATTAAAAAAAAATTTCTAATATTTCAAAATAGAATAAAAATGGCTTTAGATGACCACAATATTAGGTATACCCAGCTTATGGGTGAACTCAGCAGGACAAAGCGAGAAAAAATATGCATGAATTCCATTTTAATAAAAATTGCCAAGTTTTGGTTGGAACAATTCAGGCTGCAGGAGTGGGTATAGATCTCAGGTGTGCTCAAAATGTATATATAATGATGAGCTCAATGTCATATATTTCATATTAAGAACAAAAATATTAAATTTTTTATATGTTCAATGTTGAAATAGGAGCCAAATTGGAATCCAGCAGTTGAGCAGCAGGCTGTTGATTGGCTGTATAGAATGGGGAAGCCCAAACAGTGGAAATGAGGATTATGAGTGTGCAAACCTATTATTAAGGAAGTTTGTCAATAACTCACATTAGAGGAAGCAAGAATTTTAAGGAGAGCAGGTAAATTTTTGGGATTTTGAAGATTTAAAAGTCTGAGTTGTTGAGAATTTAGAGATGCAAGATATAAGGGAGAATAACAGTCATTTGGAAAACCCCGGGGGACATGAGAAGGATTAAGTTTAGGTGATAATGTTGAAGACAAACATATTCTTTTGTACAAGGCCAAGTCCTTTAGCACACTTCCAGAGTAGGTCAAAGTATCTCGAATATCAAAGTGTTTTTTGTCAAGATATTGTGCAACTTTAGAAAAATCTTCAGACCTCCATTGCATTAAAATACATTTAACAATCCTTATTATCAAATTCGGTGTCTGAACAACACTTGATGTTTGTGAAAAGGTTGTGATAAGTTTCACAATGTGGAAGTTGTTTAAGAAGTTTAGTTTGGTTAACTGAATTCTAAGAATCTTTGTTTTTGAAATAAAGGTCATAAATAAACACGTTTGAAAAAAAGGGGATTTTCATACTTTTTCTTTATTCTATATTTATGCTTTCTCACTTTGATTATTTCTTGAGAGCTATCAGAATCCTTCCCAATTCTCAATTTATCAGCATGACCTAAAAACCAACCGTGAAGAACTCCCATTTGATTTGAGAAGCTAATTTGAGTTGAGTCAAATGGATATGCAATCAAATTATTGGTTTTTAAGGCATTGTCCTAGTGTTTAATGAGAATATTTGCCAAGACCTGGTTCCATTTGTCATACCAATCTAGGTTCCAAGCGAAAGTTGACCCTTGGAAACCACACATGCAAAGGTGGTCAATAAAAGATTCACGGAAAATTGGTGGAAACTTTTCCGAAACAGCTGAATTTGATTCTGGATGAGTTAGTTCAAAGGCAATGTTGCAAGAATTCATGTTGAATGATGAAAATCTGTCTAATCTCTCTTCAGTAGGGTTTTGTTTCCATACATTTGATTCTGGTTACATATCCAAAAATGAAAGACAAAAATTGTGTATAGATCTACAAAAATGAGAATTGAATGGAGGCAAAGTCTCATTAAAAATTCTATTAAGTGTTTGTGTGTTTGTGGGCAGGTTTCCATGAGGAAAGTAAGAACTCCTAGGGTTCATAAAGAATTAGATTAAGAAAGTTTTCAATAAAATTAAACAAAGAGGAAGGATAAATTGTGGAGCTCCAAAACTTTATGATCAAAGTTTATTTAAGGAGAAATATCACAAAAATTAGAAATAAGAAATATTTCAACTTTATGGCATTATAATATGCATAAATTATAATTTTATATGCAATTTGAACTCCAAAGTAATGGTAAAAAAGGAACAGAATGATTATGTGATAAAAGTAGACTCATTTGAGAAAAGGATTTTTTTTTCTTTTCAAAAAATTTTTCCACAAAAATAATTTGATAAATGTGAGGCTATGATCATTTTTTGATTACCAAAAAATTATTTTTGGTCCAACATGATAGTAATACATATTCCATTGAGTAATTTTTTTTCAACCTGAATAAATAGACTAGAGTTTCACTTCATCACATTTATGTATGAAAATTTATACAAGGTTTCAGTTTTTTTTAATGCTTTAATGTTTACACTTTTGTAGCATCTATTATTTGGGTATTTTTGATTATTTCTTTATGGAAAATTCTACCTAGTAAAGACCAATTTTCAAAGTGAAAGAAATATGTTTGTGATTGTTTTTTACAAAATATTTACCTTATTTTTAAGTTTAACTTTGATTTTTGACGTAATTTTTCAAATAATTATGTTAAAAATATGGATTAATTTTCTTATAGTCCATAACTAAGAATTTTTACTAAAATCGAATAATTATAGGGTATTTAGATTTAACTCAGAAGGCATTTGACAGAAAAATAATTAAGATGCTTGTGTGTACAATAGAATTTTTTCTATGATAGAAAATATTCTGATAAACATGCATGCTTTGTTGTACAAATGCAGAGAGTATACAGAATACAAATAAAGTAGACTGCATAACTTTTAATTAATATATAATTTATCAGATTAAAAATTAAACATTTAAACTTAAATAATTTCAAGACATATTCCATCATATTCTTTTGATAAAAAATGTAGCTTATATTAGCTAGTGCCTTGCAAAAAAAGGAATACCTTCTATTAGTAACTTCCAACAGCTAACTTATTCCTACATATATCACAATTACAATGCCTCCATTATTTCATGTATGTCAATGCCAAGAGCTTGGATGTGTCAATAGAAAGTATCAAACTTCTTCTGGGTCCTTTGAAGTTTGTATGGCTTTCAAAAGCTCTATTTCTTACGCAAAATATAAAGAGGAAAGAAATGGGAAGGCCCAGATGGTTATTTCTTCCAACAATCCACTTAACATTGGAAGTTCCAGCTCAACAGAAACAGTAAGCTGTTTATCTATAGTTCAAAGTGAGAATAAAAGTCTTTATGATGTTTCAATGATTTATTACATAGGGGAAGTCGCTATTGGGGGAAGAAGTATCTTCAACAGTCTCTAGAAACTTGAATCTTGGGGAACAGTATAGCCAAATAATTATGTGGCAGGAAGCAAAGCTTTCTCTGATTCATCATTTGAGCAAAGAAGGTTTTAATCAATTTTTGGATGAAGAAATTAAGAAGCTCAAACTTCTAGGTGATAGTGGAAGACTGGATTTTGATAGCATTGTCCGCCTGATCCCACGCTCAATAGATACGGTTTTTAGTTGATTAAATCTCAATCAATCATTTTTCACTAAAAAATGCTGTCCTAAATTCTTTGCTCTTTATGAGTATAACTCTGAATCTCAACCATCTATACTATGTTAAAATTTACCGGTTTTTTCATCATCAAAGCGCTATTTAAAAATGTTTGGGGCAGGACAAATTGTAGATAAATGCTATGAAAGGCTGTATTTGATAGAGGAACATCAAGAACATGTAAAATACTTATCTCTTAAAACATTTCATCACAATTATTTTATTGACTGGATTAAGGAAAAGATCAAACTGTTCAAATTTGAGCTTCTGATTGAGAAGAAAACCCCTGTGGCAGACGATGTAGAGTGTGATTTGATGAAGGATGTTTGTGATGGTTCAATTTGGAAAAACTTTTCCATTACCACTCCAGCTCTGGGTGGAAATGATGATGAATATACAATAACTTCAGGCAACTTAATGTTTAATTTATATGTTGACTGGTTTAGGCCTGGTGGTAATAGAATTGGAGGTCATCAGAAGTCTGTAGGCAATATTATGATGGTGTGTATGAACCTACCTCAAGAAGATAGATACAAAATGGAAAATATTTTTTTGTATGCTATTATACCTGAACCAACAGAAGCCAAAAGTGAAAAGATTAATCACCTTCTAAGACCGCTGGTTAATGATCTACAAACTCTATGGGATGGTATATTGATTGAAAATATGCATCTTTATCCACAAGGCCGGAAATTAGGAGTTGCATTTTTCTCTTTGATAGGTGAAATTCCTGCAATAGAAAAATTGGCTGGCTTTTTGAGTCACTCTGCGAGAATATTCAGCTCTTTCTGTAATATCTCTAAAGATGAAATTAGTGAAAAGAATGTGGGAGATTTTTCATTACAGAATCATGAGGATCATATGTGCTGGGAAACAAAGTGGAAAAATTCTAAGTCACATTGGGAGCGTGTATCAATTGTTCAGAATCATGAGGTACAATGCAGTGAGCTGAATAACCTTGAATATTGGAGCTCAACTGAATATTTCTCAATTGATGTTGTGCATTCACATATGCTTGGCAACCTAAAAGATCACAGTCTAAGCTATTTTCAAATCTAAAATGCAGCAAAAGATCTGGAAAGAAAGCTGGAAAAGGATAAAAATTGGCATGTAAGAGAAGAAGATGACAATTTATTTTCTGATACTTCACTGCAGAAACATTCTAAAAAACGTAGAAGTAGCTTAAGCACCATGAATAATGATGATAATGATACAGGACACATGAGACAGCACAAGCGGAAAAGACTTATGAGTTCAAGACAGTCATCAAGTCATCATGGACTAGATAGTGAAGGATTGGGAACAAATCAATCAAGAAGCCAGATTATGTCATCCAGCTCCAAATTTATTCCTCCATATAGCGATTTAGCCTCATTACAGTCTCACAGCAGTGGAAGTAGGAATTCATTGTATAAATTAAGGCAACAGAGCATTAGCATATCACAGAGTGAAGGATCTCACTCACCAAATGAGACAGCTAGAGATGATGAAAATAAAAGGAAAGGTAAGGAGAAATAAAGTGAAGGTAGTAGTAATCCACAAATCACGGCAGCAGAGCTACAGGTTGTATGGAAGATGATTGATCAAGTAAGAAGACCTTACTGGTTAACATGAGTTCCAAAATCAGTAGGATCTAAAAAGGCAGGATCCCTCAATGAAGCAGAATGGCACATGCTGTATACTCTCTACTTCCCTTTTTCACTTATACCCCTGTGGTTTGAAAAATTTAAAGAATCTGAATCTTCAGCTTCCTCAGCTGAAAAACCAAGAGAATATTATCTTCTCAAGTCACTTGTAACGTTATGCTCAATCACCAATTTTTTGACATTAAAAAATATACAGACTAATGAGCTTAAAGATCTAGATCAATTTCTGTTAGAGTATTGTGAGTGCCTGGAAGAGGGTTGGAAGAATATTAAAGCAAAGCCAAATCTGCATTACACTCAACATTATCCTGAAATGATAAAGTGTCTTGGTCCACCATCAGGTACAGCTACTTGGTCTGGAGAGAGGGTGAATCATATATTATCTGAAATTCCAAAAAATCACCATCCACGTATGTAATGTTTGTAAGCAATGATTTAAAAACTCAGCTGTGCTAATTTATTAATATTGACCACAGGAGAGATACCGCTAAAAATGCTCAAACATTGGTATCAGAAGTCTAGGGTATTATATCTTGGTGAAGCTGAAGATAATGATCAATGTGAGACTAAAAAAATCCATATTGATTTCGATAAACAAAACAAATGGATCCATCTAAGTATGGCATTATTTACTAAATGGGTAAGGGAACAAATGGGAAAAGAAACTTCAAGACGGGCTTTGACACCATTGGAGAAAAGTGGGGATTGGGTAGTTGAAAACGTAGCAAGCATATTGATACATGGAAAGAGGTTTACTAGCCAGCATCAACACATTTCTAATTCAACAATTGAATTCTTCTATGAAAAAGATAGCCAGTTTGCGCAAATTTATGATCTTTTCAGGTCAAAGGAAGAGAATTATCAAATCTATTTAATAGTAAGTCCTTTCAAGGAGCTCCTTCCAGAAGAAAAATCCAAGGATCCCTATGAGATTTTCCCACAAGTGCATTGCCGGTTAGTAAGAGTAGCCAAAGCAACTCAAGTTGTGATTAAGAAAGATGCAATAATTGGACATGCAGCTACTTTTGAGCAAAAAATTGGAATGTTTGGAATCAAAGACGAGGTTTTCATTTCCATTGGACTGCAGACATTAGTGAGTGAAGAAATTAATCAAATTTATTTTCTGTTGACTAACATCTTTGTGTTAATTTGGGATTGGGGGAATTTGTAGGATTGGTTATGTTTGTAAATGGTAAAAGAAATATTTCAATGCTCAATTAAAAATGCAATGCATCCGACTTACCTCATCTTAAATCAGTGAAAAATTACATTCATTGCTTTTATTGCTAGAGAACCCATGCTTTCAATGAGTCATTTTTATCTTAAATGTTAGAATGAATGAAAGAAAATCATGATAATGAGAAATATGATAAAATTGTTACTTAATGAATGATCTTCTTACTCATTCATCTATTAAAAATAGTTTGACCTTCCCACTTTAGCTGATAGCTATATATTATTCACTTTATTTTTCCCAAGAGAACATACATGTTAACAAGACTATAAACATGGTATCTTTTTTTAATTTAACTTTGATAGGTATAAATTTTAACAACTGATTATTTTTATTTTATTTTATTTTATTACAGTCTATTATGGATGATAATTTTGAAGGGATGTATGTTGATCCAACCGATTCTGATTATTTTACACCTCAACATACTAATACTGGAAATACTCCACCACCACCCGCTGCTGATCCACCTCCAGATTCATCTCAATCTGTACCGCCTAATCCTAACCCACCATTTAATACTAATCCAGGCCAAGAGTCTCATGCAGAACCAAGAAATTATAATCCCAATCATCCTTCTGCTCCTGAAAGTGCTGATCAGCAAGCAGATCAGATAGGAAGAGATTGGGCTAGTGAAGTATTGAGGGAATTTTTTGGAGACCAATCATCATCTGCTCAGCCTAAACAAGGAGCAAGGACAAGTGGAGATGGTAAGTCAAATTGGTAGTGTATTCTTTAATTTAAAAATAACCAATTAAATAAACTTATTTGAATTGTTAGTGAATCCTGCAATCATTATGGGTATCAGTGATTACCACAGACTCAATTCAGCGGAGTCTCATGAACAAGAACGGGGGTTAAGGGCTGTAAGAGGCTTAGTTAGAAGGAATGATGTTCCCAGGAGCTTGGACAGTCTAAATAGAAATATTTACCACTTTCTGAAGTATTGTCTTGGGGGACCAACACAAATAGCAAAATATCCTGCAAGCACAAAACCTTTGGAGATTGAAAATTGGAAAGCTTGAAACCAATTCAAATTGTTCCAATTCAAGTCCAATCTTCTAACTGTTCCAATTCTGCAGCTGATCGACAATTTCTGATAACCAATTCTATAGCCTTCTTGCAATCCAAAATTCAACTACCCAAATTTTTTCCAGCACCTGAGCCTCGAGGACTAAAAGGAGGAGCACCAATCCCACTTTCTGTCAAAAGAAACTTAGAGTGTGAATCGCAAGAAAAAGGTTTTTGGAAATTTTCCTTTGATTGGACTTGCTGTGATTTTTTGGAATTAACTTGGAATCAAGTCATGGGAAGCATATTATGCAACCATTGTACCAGGTGGCTCACCACTTTGAATACAATCAATCATTCAAAGCTTCAGTTCACTCAATGTGTTATTGAGAAATGGGTAGTTAATAAGGGGAAGGAGATGATAAGGTTGTTTGGGCAAGAAGAGGAAAGGGTGGAAAGAAAAAAGATGGAAAAGAGGGAAAGGGCACAAGTAAAACATTATCAGACCAAGGTTAGTTTTTTATTTTACTCTGCTTTTTGCTATTATGAAGCTGATTTAGTTTGAATTTGGATTTCTAGTGCATGCTACAAGTTAGCAAGAGATCTCTCAGTGATGTTCCAGGTTTTGTTGTGCTTTTTCATGATATTAGGTCCATCTCTGATATTGAGGAAGGCAAACCACCAGCCCCAACTTCACCCATCCAAGCTATTCGTGGATGAAAAAATCATGAACTCAATTATTTGTTTAAAAAAATGGATAAGATGATGCAGGACTTAGCCCATACACCAGCTCAAAGAAAATCCGCATTAAAAACATATTCACCATCATCAGAAAGGACAGTTGCACAAGATGGTATATTCAATATTCCCAGATACCTCCCCAAGAATTGCTATTCAGAAACATTTTTGGAAGAATTATCTGTCAATGAATGTAAGTCATTTGGGGTTGGAGCTGATATTGATCTGGTAAAGATTTGGGAATCAATTAATACAGCATTAACATCATCATAACTTAGGTATAACGGTGATCTTCTGTGTAATATAGCTATCTTATATTGAGTTTTATGTATTCTTTTTTTTTTTCAAAGCAACTTGGTAAATTTTATAAGGTAATATTGAGAGAGATTGACATTTTATTTAAGAATAATAAATAATGTATGAGATATAAAAATTTATTTTCAACAAATGGATGGTCCATACCTCTTTATGTCACATTTATGTATCCATATTAATTTCAATCAAGTCTAATGTTGACCAATACATAGTGATTACATGCTATGCCACTTACACTTTCCAGGCATAGCTAACATTAAATATGACAGTATCAAAATCAATGAGCATGTTAATCATGAATTTCTGGAGTCAACTGCATATTTTTATGCATGGTGCCTTTCCAACATTAATTTTGATACTGGAATATTGCATTGTGGCTATTACTGGAAAGTGTAAGTGACATAGTGTGTATTCATTATGTATTGGTCAACATTAATTTTGATCAAATTTAATTTTGAAATTTGCATATTGAATCCAAACCAGCAAACGACCCAAAAAATTCTGTATAAAACTGCTCATTAATTTCAATCAAAATTAGGGTTGACCATATACATATTGAATGGTAGTTATATCTGGTGTGTGTGAGTTGTAAAGCTTGTGTTCAATGTGTATTGGTCAACATTAATTTTGATTGAAATTAATATTAATGTGTAAATGATATATACATGTTTAATATGCATTGTAATGTTTTTACTTAAGAATAGGGGGCCCTACTTTTCATCTTACAGAAAAATTCTTGGTGGCATGTCAAATTCAATTTTAATTAAAATTAATGTTGACATGTTGCAATGCATAACAGTAAGCAACTGACTGCATAAATTGATGATAATCATGAACCTTAATTTTAATTGAAGCTAATGTTTCCAAATGCAGATTGAATAAAAGCTATGCGACTTACACTAGCCAGGAATATTTACTATTTATTATGTATTGGTCAACATTAATTTTTATAGAAATTAATATGGATATGTAAATATTATATTTACCCTCAACATGTATAGTAAATCTCAATACTTAAGAATACTTTCTGGCCTTTACATGTCATTCAAAAAAGAATTATATCATTTCAACATTAATTTTGATCAAAATTAATGTTGGCATGCCATTATGCATTGAAACAACTAACTGACTGAAAAAGTTCATGATCAAAATTAATTTTGACCAATACATATTGAATATAAGCTATCTCCATTTACTCAGACCAGATATAACTACCATTCAATATGTATATTGTCAGCCTTAATTTTGATCGAAATTAATGGGCAGTTTTATGAAGAATCTTTTAAGTTGTTTGCTTTCTTGGGTTCAATATGCAAATGTCAATATTAAATTCAATCGAGATTGATGTTGACCAATACATAATGAATACACAATATGCCACTTAAACTTTCCAAGAATAGCTACATGCAATATGCGAGTATGAAAAGTTATTTTGATTGAAATTAATGTTGGCAAGGAACCATGCATAAAAATAAGCATTTGACTCCAGAAATTCATGATTATCATGCTCATTAATTTAAATCAAAATTAATTTTTGATACTGGAATATTTAATGGTAGCTATGCCTGGTAAGTGTAAGTGGCATAGCATATATTCACTATGTATTAGTCAACATTAATTTTGATTGAAATTAATATGGACATGGACTATGCATAAAATTCCAATAAGTATAGGTAAGCTAAGCAGTTGGATTAACTGGTTTGATCAGGTACACCATATAAAAATTTATGTTTTAATGCCTTGGTTAATTTCAATCAAAATGAATTTTTAGCCATGCATGTTGAATTTTATCTATGTCTGTGTAGTCCATGTGACATGGCTTGTATTCAATATGCAGGGGTCTACATTAATTTCAATCAAAATCATGAGGTTCATTGCCTTATAAATTTTGTGGTTTCTGTCAGGGTTCCATGCAGGGTGCCATATGATACTTGTTAATTCCTATCAAAATTAATTTCAACACCAATATATTGAATAGAAACCATGGCACTTACAGTACTTGGTCATAGCTAAAATTCAATATGCCAGTCTCAAAGTTAATTTTGATAGAAATTAATCAGGATCCATGAAGTTTATCAATAGTGTATGAGTTAAGTTTCAAGTCATATTTTTCATCATTTTCTTGCACCCATTTCTAGGTTATCTCAACAATTTTTTTCAGTTTTTATTATATTCATCAAAACTGTGGTAAGTTGTGAAAAATTAGCTAATCCAAATCTCAAATTGAATATTAATGTTTTAATAATTTTGAATGTTGCTTAAGGTATTTTATTGGGTGATTCATAATAATATTTTATCAACTTAGTAGTCCTATAACGTTTGAAAAGTAACAATATTGGTATAGTTAGGGACAACAATGCAATATCTTGTGCAGACTAAGAAATATTGTAAATTAAAACTACTCAATTTTTTTCCCTTAGTAGTATCCAAGTTTTCAATGGTTTGGTCACTGGGCCCACACCCTATCTCAACACTCCTCCTGTCACTTAAAAAACAAATTCTTATCTTAAATTCCAATGTTACCAATTCTATATTTATAATTCATTTCTTTTTTGGTGAGGCATATCAGTATATATGTGATTCTCTCATTGTCATCTGAATGTAAATTTAACAAATAGTTATAAAGCATTATCTTTTTTTCATATCATATACTAATTAAGTGTATCTCAATTTTTTAGGAGTAAATTCTAATTTAAAAAACTTTGTATTTACCCATGGCAATTTGCATATGGGATATACATTTTTTATTATTTGTTTTTCACACTAAAAGTCCCCAAATAATTCCTAGTATTTTCTGTTAGCTACATCAAATTTTGCTTCAATATAAACAGATTGTGATTTAGCATGTTACTCAGTTTACCCCACTATGAATAATACATGTTAAAAAAAGCTCAAATAATATATAATCCCCCTCTTTATGTTTTCTGTTTCTTTCATCCTCACTTTAATTCAATCTTCTTTAATTTTTTATCCTATTAAATTATCAACTTCAATTTTCTAGAATAGTGTTTCTTATAATTATTCATAATATTACATCATAATTTTTTTATATTGAATACATTTTTTTAAAATTCATTAATCAATATGTCTAGTATTCAATATCCTACACCTCCAGTTTGTATGTGTATCATGTTCCTCTCTCTTAATTTATATATTTCACTTATGTTCTATATCTTTTTTCTCAAAAAATTGATTTTCCAGTGCCCAAATGTTTTCAATCCCACTCTCTGATTGATACTTGCTTTGAAACTTTTGAGCTTGCACCATGTCTTCCACATGGCATGGCACCTAACCCTCCTGTACTTAGCAATGAGAGGCAGGAAATAAAGAGAGTTCAGTATCACAATTTACTTGAATTGGCTAGAGATAAAATGGAAGAACTTGTCAAGATCCTTAACAATAATCCTTCTCCTTCATATCTATCTAACCCTTGTAACAACTTACTCCAATATGTGAAAAGCCTTGAAAAAGGTATGTTCTTCACTCTTTTTGTCTCCTTTTAAATTAGTAGATAAGATTATTAATATTTTTTTCTATATATATATTTTTAGCTTACGAGGAGGGTATTATTCCTCCAGATGAAGTAATTGTCATTAGGGATGATGATGAGAAAGATGAACCATCAGCTTCAACTCATGCTTCAACTTCTAAGGAAAATCTTGAAACACCTGTTATCCGCTCCAAGAAAAAGAAATTATCCCAAGGCTACTCTTTTGTTCGACATATTAAACCGGCTTCTGCTAATGAATTTTCTGATGTATCAAATAATAAATTTCAAAAAAAAAGCAAGGGCTTTGATAATGAGTATATTCTTGTTTCCTTTTTTTATTGTAATTCTTTTATCTTTAAAATTCTATCATATATCTCTTTTATTGCTTACATATTGTACTTGTTATCTTTCTTTTGATATTTTGTACCAGAAGCTCACCTACTGTAGATTGTTCCATCCATAAACACCCTCTCCCTGATAAAGATGATGAAAAGAGCGATGATGAACTGTCAGAATATGAAGCTATTCTTGTACATCAAAACAAGAAAATTTTAAAATCTTCTTCAAGACATGACGATATTTTTGATAAAGATGATGATTCAAACAGCTCATCACTGAATTCCTTCATTTCTAAGAAGCAATACCCATCACATCCTAAATTACCTACTTTGACCTCTTTGAAAGCTTCTCTACCAATGAAATCAACTCCAACACAGATATCAAACAAACCTCTAACTTATTCACCCTCAGTTCTAAAAGACTCCGATTCGCAGGAGGAATTCTGTAAAATTCATCAATTTTATAAAGGTAGAATCAGCACAGCAAAGGTCCTTAGGTCATGGTTTGAAATTGTTACTCTCCTTGAATTATGCTTTTCTACTTCTTCCCAAGAACCCATGTTAAATATTCCAATGTTTACTTTTCATTGGGAAAAATCTTGTGGAGAAGATTGGCTTTCAAAACTTACTGAGTTATGTAAGTTACAATTATTTTTAGTCTTAACTTTTTTTTTACTTATTTTTTTTTCCATTTTTAGAAAATATTTTTTTAAATTGATAGCTCACAGCTATGGGTACTTGATAATATTGATTTAAAAAAAATGGAAGATTTATGTGATCCTTATGTTTTAAATACTGAAATTCTTTCCTCAAAAAAGAAAACAGATCACCCTGAATCAAATCTTATCTGAATGCTCATGAGATTAATGATCCCAAGTGACCACTTCTGTTCTTCATGGGTATCTTTTATATCATCTTCACTTTATCTGACTGCACATGAATTCAGCCAGGTTCCATAAAATCAAAAAATTTACTCAGATTGTCCAATTGAATGTGGTCTTCAGCTTCTAGCTCACCTTTCAAATCTCAAGAGTCCGATTCCTGATGGCTTAGAAGTTGGTCCCACTGCACTTCAAACCCATGATATATCAATGTCAACTCTTCTTCAAATCAGCAATATTATCATTGATATAATTATGTCAATTATCATTCATAAATAAAAATATTGTGCTGCAACACTATCAAGTGGCAAGACTAACAAAGCTCAACAATTGAGTCAGAAAAACAAAAATACTTAACTGACTATAATGAGACAGAAACAAAAGGCTGCGCTAAACAAGATAAATTCTGAATACTCCCACCACCAATATCAATCTTTCACATTCTATATAATCGATGGTGTCCGTGGTTTATTTCTGGGCTCTCAAGATCATAGATTGGCTTCAGAAGCTAATTGCTTGGAGTTAATATTAGAAATTAAGTTTCTTAATTTACATGAAAAAAAACATTTGATGGAAGAAATAATTTGGAAAAATTTAAATAACTATATTTTAACATTAATAAAACCTTTTATAGATAAGTGTGATCCATTTCCTTTAAAACTTGATACCCCAAGTCCTCCAGGAATTGCTTGGGCTATTTCTGCATATTTACTTAATCACTGGATCTCCATTCAGCCAGTATCATCTTCTTTGCTAAAAATAGCCTTTCAATAAATTAATATTCCAACATGTAAATAGATAAAGTTCCGTTATGGTAAAATAAACTCTTACAGTCGCCTTGCTGTAAGCAGAATCCGGAGGAGATATGTGGATTTAGCTGAAAACCCCGTCCTTCCAATAAAAATAACAAAATGGGAATTCTAAATCACTAAGCTAACCAATCTACTTGGATCTGATTTATAAAAATAATGAAACTCTAAAATATTTAATGCTTATTGAGATTAAATGATTGTGGCTGTTGATAAAGAAATACTGATAACAACAATTAAGGTGTACCAGTGAAAGATCTGAAAAGATTGACTTTTATGTTTTTATAATAATTTAAATTTTTATGAGACAGCAATAATCAAGTCCCAGCGATGAAGACCTTTCTAAAGATACCCTGTATGAAGTGTGATTTAAATTGTTGAGTAGTATTTCTAAAATGTTATATATAAAATATAAAGTTATAAGGGTATTACAAATTTATTTAATTTGTTGAGTAATGAAAAATGAGACCGTGGTGGTTAAAGATTAAGCTGTATGATGTGTCCCCCCTCTCAATTTCGAGTTTGAGAGGCGCTTAAGTATTCCTAGTCACGTGCCTAAGTTTTCCCCTCCAGAGCTCTTCCAGAGTCAATCCGGAGCCCGTACGGAGTCTGTACGGAGCCGGAACGGAGTCCGTACAGAGTCCGTACAGAGTCAAAGCGGAGTCCGTACGGAGTCTGTCCGGACTTCCGGACTCAATTAGAACCTTAAAACTATAATAAAAAATCTAGAAAAATTACACATACTAGAGCTACTTCCCCTTTACATACCAAACTGATTTTCGTAGTCTGCGCAGCTCTAATTACCCCGTGAAAATTCATCAAAGTTAAGTAATTTTTGAAAATGTAAATATTTCTATAAAACTTTAAAATTCATTTAAAAATATAAGAAAAATAGTAAAAATTCTGGGAAAATTTCCCAAGGTTCTTGAGTGACTTGACTTGATACTTATAAATTTTTTCAGACCGTAATAATAAGTTTTCTCCGTAAAATAAATTGTATTTGTATAGGCATTCGCTCGTGACCAATTTCTTCATATTTTAGACTCCAATAAATTAAATAAAACCCTTTTATAAAAAATAATAACGCCAATCTTGCACGCCGTAATAACTCCATTTACGTACTTAGGTGCCATACTAAACTTTAGGCTACCACATCCTCCCTCCAATCGAGAATGTCCTCATTCGTAAAACTTTGCATAAGTGGTTGAGCAATTCCAAAAGAATTATCTTTTCTAATAAAATAATTTGATAAATTTGTTTTAGCTGGTCTTCTTTTAAATCTTTATAATAAAAACGTTCTTTCTTCTTCTCTGGCTTGATATAACATAAAATAAAATAATATAAATCTTGTGATGATTCCACTACTGAGAGCAAGGTTTGAATCCCTTCAGACTCCCATATACCAGTCTTCCTTCTTGTCACAGCATTGAGAGAGTGGATCTTCCTATGAGCCGAATACTCCTGATTCCAACCTCATAGGGCCCCCCACTGAGCCGAATACTATGATTCCAATCTCTCCATAAGGTCCTCCAAGCTTCACACCAAAAAAATGGCCTAACTGTGAGGCACTAAAAAAAATCATTCCCTAAAATCCAACTACCATCCTAACTTCTGATTCCTTCATCACAATTTTCAAACTTTGCTATACAGCAAACCCATAAAATACTTTTGCCAGGCTTCCAATAATAATATTAACTTTAGACCATGTTAAAGCGCCACAAATTTCACCTAATTAACCATTATGCTTTCCTTGGCATCATCACCACCTAAAAATTTAACCTCCTAAAGCTTATCAGCACCCAATTCCAGAAATAATTGAATAACCAGTTTAGAGTCATAGTGGACAGTGATAAATTAAAAGATTGAATTGAGTTATCCAAACAAGATTGACATTCCAGTTTATAGTCTTGGTGGACCAAACATATAATCGATTGCCAGTTTATGGTCTTGGTGGACCAAAGATCGTTTAAGTGCATAAATATCTTGATATATTCCTAAGTAAGGCCTAGGCTTGACCAAAGATTGAATAAATTTGATAATCCAGTTTAATGTCATAGTGGACCAAACATTTGATAGACAAGTAATCCAGTATAAGGCCATGGTGGTCCAATGAATGTTGAATTATCCTGCAGATATTAATTTTCCATTTTAAAGTCATAGTGGACTAAACAATGAATGAACTACCAGTTTAAAGTCATGGTGGACCAAACATTTGATCGATAAGAAATCCAGTTTAAGGTCATGGTGGACCCAACAGCTTGATAACAGTCCAGTTTAAGGTCTTGGTGGACCTAACATTTGATAACACTCCAGTTTAAGGTCTTGGTGGACCTAACATTTGATTGATAAAATTAAAAATAAAAAAAATCTGTCTCCCAAAAATATCCATAAAATCTTGAACATTCTTGAAATTCAGTTTAAAGTCTTGAAGGACTAATAGCTCCAATATAAAATCTTTAACGAAAGTCTTGAAAATTAGCCAGTTTAAAGTCTTGGAGGACTAAAAGATCCAAAATACGTATAAAAAACCTTAAAGAACGTCTTGAACAGTAGCCAGTTTAAAGTCTTGGAGGACTAACAGATGTCTTGAAGTAAAATCCCATAGGTATTGAGTTCCCCTAGACCCTGTTTCCTGTCTAAACTGTATGAATAAACTAAAAAGAATAGTGACTGAAAAATAAAACTAAGAAATATAATAATAATTTTGATTTAATTAATTAATTTTTTTTTTATTTATTTATTATTTTATTTTTATTTATTTATTTTTATTTTATTTTTATTTTATTTTTTATTTATTTATTTTTAATTTTATTTATTTTTTTATTTTTATTTTTATTTTTATTTTTATTTTTATTTTTATTTTTATTTTTATTTTTATTTTTATTTTTATTTTTATTTTTATTTTTATTTTTATTTTTATTTTTATTTTTATTTTTATTTTTATTTTTATTTTTATTTTTATTTTTATTTTTATTTTTATTTTTATTTTTATTTTTATTTTTATTTTTATTTTTATTTTTATTTTTATTTTTATTTTTATTTTTATTTTTATTTTTATTTTTATTTTTATTTTTATTTTTATTTTTATTTTTATTTTTATTTTTATTTTTATTTTTATTTTTATTTTTATTTTTATTTTTATTTTTATTTTTATTTTTATTTTTATTTTTATTTTTATTTTTATTTTTATTTTTATTTTTATTTTTATTTTTATTTTTAATTTTATTTTTTTTTTATTTTTATTTTTATTTTTATTTTTATTTTTATTTTTATTTTTATTTTTATTTTATTTTATTTTATTTTATTTTTTTTTTTAAATTTAAAATAAAAGATTTTAGAAAAGATAGTTTAGAAATAAAATTTAAAATTAAAATTTAATTTTTAAAGAAAGATAAATGAATGTGAAAAGAAGTAATAAAAAAGAATTATCAAAATTAAAATTTTAAAAGATGCCCCCCGGCCATTTGATGAGCCGTACCCTCGACATCATACCCACATCCAAGTGCAACTTGATGTGGTTACACAATTTTGAGAAATTGAAAGAAAAGAAAATAAATGAAAGTTTTTAGAAGATAATTTTTATAATGATGATCACTGGGTGGGCTCCCTCCAATTTATAAAAATGATTAGAGACCACCAGTGAGCATCACCTTTACAATAATTCATAATATATATTAAAGAAAAGAAATCACAATCTAACATAAAAAATCAAAAACAAAATAAAATAAAAAGAATCTTGAATCCGGTGTTGAGAGCGGTGTCTCTTGATTCGTTCCAGTTTATAGTCTTAGTGGACTTCCTAAAATTAAAAGACAAAGCCAGGATTCAACTAGTAACAGGGAAAATTTTGGAAATGAACATTATGGGGTAATTGTGTATAGAGCAGCCAGCCCATCAATTACCCCCACACTTGCCAATATTAAATTAAGAAGGTTCCCCTGTGAACACTTCTTCCAATAAATTTTAAAAATTTTCCAACACTATCTTCACCCATATTTAAAGAATTTTAAGTTTTCGAAAATGTCAAAGAAGGTCTTCTTGCATTTCGTTATGTTTCATCACAGTTTCGTTGCCCATATGCAGTCTAACAATAGTAAAGTATTTTTGATAAAAAAAGAAGATAGTTTATCCTCGTTGCGGAGGTCGTCATAAAATATTGTTGATATCATAGTTTATCCTCATTGCGGAGGAATCCATAAAATTTGATAAATGTCATTAAAATTGTAGTTTATCCTCATTTCGGAGTTAGACTTCGGCACTCCTGGTGCCTCTAGGATAGAACCGTTTCACTTGATCGGCCGCTACCCTCTTCTTCAATACTACTCCATCCAACTCTTCTAGCACATATGAACCGCCGGAAACTTGCTCCTTGATTTTATACGGTCCATTCCACCTATCTGCAAACATCTTTCCCCACTTACTTTCCAAACTCCTATTATACACCAGGACCATATCTCCTGGGTTCAAAGGTTTCCTTAATTGATGTGCCAACCGCTCATCCCAATATCTAACTGATTGATTTTGGATCTTCATCATCCGCAAATATGCCTTTTCTAAATATTCTTCTTTCTTTTCTAGCTGCATCATTCTTGCACACAATAATTCTTCAGTAGTTTTGACCGTGCCCCAGTCAACTCCAAGATATGATTCTGCTTCTAAATCAACCGGTAAAACTGCTTTCTGTCCAAAAACAAGTTCATAAGGTGAAAATCCGGTCGTCCTTTTGGCAGTGATTCGATCAGCAAATAAAACTAAAGGTAAATAGTGCCTCCACTTTTCGGCACTTGTCCCACACATTTTAACTAAAGCATCCTTAATAACTTGATGCCCTCTTTCAACCATGCCTTCAGCCTCAGGATAATATGGGGTTGCTACCCTAACCTTTGATCCAACTTTCAATACGGCCTCTTTAAACTCTGTCCCAAATTCAGGACCTCCATCTACCGTTACCAACTTCATCACCCCGTACCTATATACCCAATTATTCAAAAAAAATTCTGCCACATTTTTGGCAGTTAAATTAATAAGAGGAGCTGCCTCTACCCAACCAGATAAATCATCTCTGGCCACAATTAAATATTTATACCGTCCCTCTTTTATATGAACGGCATCTAAACTAACTCTTCCAAAGAGCGTATATTCACCGGTTGCGCGTCCAGGTTCTTTTGGCCTTAAATAACTTCGTCTTTGACATTCTTCACATGACTGAACCCACTGTTTAACAGCCATCTTCATGCCAGGCCACCAAAATTGATCAGAAATTCTTCTAAACGTTTCTCCAACGCCTCTATGCCCGAGATCTTCATGCAGTGATTTCAAAACTAATTCTTGCCCCTTCTGTTGAGTTATAACTACTTGAGGATTTGGATACCTCCTCCTCATTAAACATCGACCAGATAGGTAAAACGTAGATGACTTCCTCTTGATAGCCACCCATTCATTGTCTTCACACTCTTCTGGCCTCTCTAAAGTCAACAAATATTTGGCTAACAAAAAATAAAAACCAGTCTGACCCCAGACTTCATCTTGAAAATCGATTAATATAACATCAATAGGGACTTCTCTATCACCAATATCACCTGCACATGAATGAGCCAATAATGGTTGACCCCTAAATAAATCTTTAATCGAGCTATGTCGACGTTTTTTTTCTGAACCTTTGGATCCTTCGAAAACCGTATTTGAAAATACCTCTTTCTCTTTATCCACCCTTTTATTTAAATTCTCTAATTCTCCAACATATACACCATTCCTTAATTTACTACTATCCCACACTACCAATCCATCTTCCTCTACATACACCACATCTTCTTCTACCTCCTTTCTACCGAATTTATCTACACCTTTTCCAACACCTTTATTAACATAAAAACTATTTTCCAGTTTATCCTCTTGGTGGAGGTCATCATCATCATAATCTAAACACAATAGTCCTGCCAGTTTAACCTCATGGGGGAGGTATGGAAAGTCTTCAGCTCCTTTAGTGCTGGCTTTGATAATAGGTATATCTTCATCGAACTCTTCTGAGTCTGAATCTTCTTCAGTGGGTGGTCTCCTTGATAAACCATCTGGCATAGTAAAAGTTTTGCCAGGCTTATGAACTAAATCGAACAAAAAATGTTGAATAAAAGCTACCCATCTCATCATGGGTGCATTCGGTAAACTTGGGGAATTAATCATCTGGATTAACGATTTCGCATCCACTTGCAACTCAAAATGTTGCCCCCACAAAATATGCTGAAGTTTCTTCAGTATTTTCGCCACACCACATAATTCCAATTTTGGTTGTGAATATCTTGATTCGACCTCAGTAAATACTACAGATTCATACCTAACTGGCCTGATGTAACCAGCTTTATCCATCTGAGACAAAACCGCCCCAGCTGCAACCTGACTTGAATCGACTGCTAAATAAATTCTGCCAGCTTCTTTTCCATAATCCAACTTGTGCAGGACTAAATCCTTCCCCACAACCTCCTTCAACTTCACAAACGCCTTCTCACACTCTTCATCCCACTCCCAGTCTGCATCCTTTCTCGTTAACCGTCTCAATGGAGCTGCCAATGAAGAAAAGTCCTTGATAAACATTCTAACATATACACAAATGCCTAAAAACCCTCTAACTTCGGTTGTATTCTTGGGTCTTGGCCAGGACTGAATTTTGTTAACTTTCTTCTTGGACATAATTCTACCCTCTCTACATACCACATGGCCTAATATTTCTAAGGCTGGCACACAACAGGAAAATTTTGAGCCTGAAATAGTTAACCCAGCCTCTTCAATTCGAAATAAGATTCTTTCTAAAGTAATTGCAAACTCCCAAATGAATTTGCGTATCCCGGGATTCTCTTCCAACACCTGGTTATCATAGTCGGTTGTTGGTCCCTTAATTCCTCCATCATCTATAAAGATTCAAGCATATTGTGGAATTTCATCTTGAAGGATCCAAGCCATCTGAGCTTGATAAACTGCAACCGAATTTGTTGCTCCTTGAGGTAATCTTGTTAACTGTAAACGTCCTAGTGGTGTATCGAATGTAGTGAGAGGTCTTGAGTCCGGATGTAACTCTCTCTCATCATATCCACCCATAATATCTCCCAATCCATAACACACTCTCCCTGCAAACGCTTCAACAAACTCCTCAGCACTAGGCGGTATCCCAGCATCCTTTATTGTAACCATATTTAATTCCCTAAGATCATGAACAACTCTAAGCTTGCCATTTGGTTTCTTGATACAAAATACCGGACTAGAATAACTTGACGTTGATTGCTCATACAGTCCAGTGCGTATCCGTTCTCTGACAACTTCAATATAGGCTTCTTTTAATGCAGCCTGAATAGGAATCGGTTTCTGCTGCCACGGTTCATGACATACCACAGGAATCTTGTAAGGCTCCCCATAGGAATGCTTCAACACACCCCTCTCCTCTTCTACAAAAGCAATGGCCTTCTCTTGCTTGACCATCACATCCAACAACAACTTCTTCTCTTCTCCAGACAACCAACCATCAGGTCCAAAATTAACAACACCCAGTCTCTCAAAAGTGATTCTTGACGTCTCAGAAAATTCAGGCGGATTCTTTACCAAGGGACTTTCATAAGGATCTCTTGATAACCTTGGTCTTCTCAAAGGTGGATTTAATTCAGCAGGTAGCGGTTCATCAATAGGTCGAACTTTATTTGCTACTTTCTTATATTTGGCTGCGTCCACATCTAAATTAACTTGAGGTAAAACATTTTCTTTTGTATCGCCATTAAAACTTTCATCAAATGAATCTTCTTCATCGCCAGAATCAGAATAAGAAAAATTAGAAAAATATTTTATTTCATTTTTAAATTTTACCCTTTTCTCCTTTCCCTTGTCTAATTTATAAACAGATTTTCCAACACCTTTGCTTCCCTTATCCAACATTAAATCACCTGTAAAGAAAGTCGGCAGTTTAACCTCTTGCTGGAGGACCGGAATTGAATTTTCACAAAAATTATTTTTTTGAGTTTTAATTATACTGAGATTTTTTATTGGATTTTGATAAGATTTTCGCAGTTTACCCTCTTGCTGGAGTTCCATAATAGAAGGAGATACTTGCAGTTTAACCTCTTGCTGGAGGTCCATAATAGAATTTTCACAAAAATTATTTTTTTGTGTTTTAATTATACCGAGATTTTTTATTGGATTTTGATAAGATTTTCACAGTTTACCCTCTTGCTGGAGGTCATAAAACATACCCTTCCAATTTTTATCCAACCTAATTTGGCCCATTTTGCCTTTTTCACCGTTTTTAAATTTTATAGAAAAACAGGGTAAATCCAATAAACATATAGAAAAGTCCATAACGTATTTGCACTCCAAAGTATTATTAACAGAAAATAATTGAGAATCCACTTGAATTATCTCCAAGTGAGCTGACCTATTGCAATCCGGGATCTCATCCTGAGGAGAGATTACAACATTAGAGTGATCAGCCCCTACTACCCCAAAAAATGAGGGCATCCATCCCTTTCCAACAAACATAATTCACCAGAAGCCGTCCGTTTTATATGCCGCTTCTTGGTGCAAACACAACACTGGCACAGAGTAGTAATCCCTGGCCGTGTTTCCCAACCTTCATCTCCAGGAGGCGCTAACGGCATATGTAACCTCCGCATATCTTCACCAGTGATCTCCAAACTAATCCCCATGCCAGCTTGATACCCTATCCTGGCCTCAAAATCCATCAAAAAAGGACCACCAAGAACAGTTTTGACTGCTCCTCTGGCCACATAAAAGTGAACCTTACCAACAGATCCACCAATTCCTAACCTGACATGCTCAGCTGTACCCATCAGCTCTGTTGCATGCCCTCCGATGCCTCTGAGGTTTCCCCCAGTTCCACTTTTAATTGGCAAGCCTATACTCGTCGCTTGCTCCAATGAAATTAAATTAATTTGAGACCCTGAATCGACCAAGGCCTTTACTTCTTTACCATTAAGAGTTACCACCAAGTAACCCAGGGGAGCGGAAAAATGTGTATCTACATCTTCCCCAAACTTTTCAGCATTTTCACAAATATATTCCACCTCTCCAGTGGAAACCCGACGCCTCGTCAAATGCTTCTTTTGCTTTTCAGCAAGCGCCGGACTAATCGTAAATAACTCCCCCAAAGATAAGGGAATCTGCAGTTGATTCACCCTATTCAAAACTGCGTCCATCGCATTAGCTTGACCAGAAACTACTGGCCGCTCATACTGGACCTTTGATTTAACAACCTTGGCCCTGGGTACCTCTTGAGGTCCAACCGAGCCATCTTCACCCCCCATTATAACATCTTCACTTTCTATAAACCTAACTCTGTCACCAGCTTCTTGCACTAATCCTGATCCATCGCTAGTCCTTCTTACTCCCTCCATTGGGATGGGACCGCTAAAACTTGGTCTGGGTAGAGACGCCAATGGTACGTCCTCCTCAGAATCCAAATCATCCTCTGGCATAGGCTCACCATTTAAATCAAACTTGCCATAACTAGGGGGCCCCATATCAGCAATCCCTTCTGCATTTTATATAATTCGTCCTTAGAGTAAGGGTTCAATTTGTTGGCGGCAGTTTGAGCGCTAGAATTCTTGTCCTTAGAGTAAGGGTTCACTTTGTTATTGGCCTTGCCAGGATTAGCCCTCAATTGGCTTTGAATGCTACTTTTCGCCTTAGTAGCAGCTGCTCTTCTAGCAGCATTAACATCGTATTCGCCAGCCATACAGCTACCCTCCACCTGAGCAACCGTTGCCAGCTCTAAACCACCAAAAGAAGTAGAAAACGTGGCTTTACTGACCTCTTTCTCCTTGCCCTTGTCAGCTTTACCACCATTACCATTGCCATTTTTGCCACTCTTGGCATTAACATCTTCATCCGTCACCTCTTCAAATCTGGCTCTCCTTTCAGCCGTTAAACTTCTTCTGACCAAATCAGAAGGAGACTGTCCATCACTGGGCTTGATGAACGAACCATCAGGAAATTTATAAACTTTACCATCAAATAAAACTCGCCCAGCATCCATATCCTTATCAAGAGCAAAACAAACTGTTGCTCTGTGACCCCTCCTATTACAATAGGAGCACACCTTTGGCTCATCGTAGCCACCTCTATAACTATTACCACCATTACCACCATTTCTCCCATTGCCTGGGAAGCGGTTACCATTATTATTGCCATTATAATTTCGACGTTCATAACCTCTAGACTGATAAGAAGTTGACGTCGACGAAGAAGCAATTGGGGCCTTATTGGCCTTCTGGGTTTCTTGAACAAATATTTTTAATTGTTTTGTTAAATCGGCCAAGTGATCGACCATCTTATTATCTACATTACCCTCAACTTTAGCAGCAGGTAATCCCATTTGAGCCTTCTTGGCCTCCTGGGCTTTGACCATAATATCGTTGTTTTCGGCCAAAACTTCGCTAACCTTGCTAACATATTGAGTGCATGACTCTTGATATTTGTCCAACGCCAATAATTTTAGATGGGCTTGAATGTTGTCCTTGATAACCTCCAGAGCCGGCAGTTTCTGCTCACCATTAGGCAGTTCCTTCATCAAATCTTTTCTTGAAAGATCCTTCAAGACGTCCATACGAATATCCCTGCTGCATGCTGTCCAAAACAAATCTTTTGCTTGGTTCTCATGCACTAACTCGTCCACCAGTATGAGATATTCCACCACTTCATCAAACTGAACACACAGCTTTTTGAAGTCTGCCATAGAAGAAACACCACCTTTTGCTTGCCAGTCTCCAACAATTTTATTGAGGTCCATCATAGTAAACCTAACAGCCCATCTATCAACCATAGCTTTAGAAAGCTTAACCCAATCCTTGTCCTTGAATGCCTGCATAGCAATAACCTCTTTTTCCACCTCCCTATCAGCAATAAAAAATCTAACTTGCTTCACCATGTCCACATGGGAAGCACCATCAACAGCAGCAGCAGCTTCATACCTGCTAATGAACCATTTAACCTCCTCCCCATCAAACTTTGGGCCATCCCAAGAAACAATCCTAACAGAGGGAGTAAGAGGGTTAGATGATCCAGAAGCAACAGCAGAAGAAGACATCCCAATAAGTAATGAAAAGCGTTAACAATCGATAAAATAACAAGCCTCTTGCAGGCCAATAACAAAAATCCAATTAGAGTTCCAGAGAATAAGCCTCTTGCAGGCTAAGAAAGTCCTAGATCCAAGTAAGTCCTAGAAAAAGCTAGAGATTTTGAGACCCCATGTTGGGCGCCAACTATGGTAAGGTAAACTCTTACAGTCGCCTTGCTGTAAGCAGAATCCGGAGGAGATATGTGGATTTAGCTGAAAACCCCGTCCTTCCAATAAAAATAACAAAATGGGAATTCTAAATCACTAAGCTAACCAATCTACTTGGATCTGATTTATAAAAATAATGAAACTCTAAAATATTTAACGCTTATTGAGATTAAATGATTGTGGCTGTTGATAAAGAAATACTGATAACAACAATTAAGGTGTACCAGTGAAAGATCTGAAAAGATTGACTTTTATGTTTTTATAATAATTTAAATTTTTATGAGACAGAAATAATCAAGTCCCAGCGATGAAGACCTTTCTAAAGATACCCTGTATGAAGTGTGATTTAAATTGTTGAGTAGTATTTCTAAAATGTTATATATAAAATATAAAGTTATAAGGGTATTACAAATTTATTTAATTTGTTGAGTAATAAAAAATGAGACCATGGTGGTTAAAGATTAAGCTGTATGATGTGTCCCCCCTCTCAATTTCGAGTTTGAGAGGCGCTTAAGTATTCCTAGTCACGTGCCTAAGTTTTCCCCTCCAGAGCTCTTCCAGAGTCAATCCGGACCCCGTACGGAGTCCGTACGGAGTCAAAGCGGAGTCCGTCCGGACTTCCGGACTCAATTAGAACCTTAAAACTATAATAAAAAATCTAGAAAAATTACACATAATAGAGCTACTTCCCCTTTACATACCAAACTGATTTTCGTAGTCTGCGCAGCTCTAATTACCCCGTGAAAATTCATCAAAGTTAAGTAATTTTTGAAAACGTAAATATTTCTATAAAACTTTAAAATTCATTTAAAAATATAAGAAAATTAGTAAAAATTCTGGGAAAATTTCCCAAGGTTCTTGAGTGACTTGACTTGATACTTATAAATTTTTTAGACCGTAATAATAAGTTTTCTCCGTAAAATAAATTGTATTTGTATAGGCATTCGCTCGTGACCAATTTCTTCATATTTTAAACTCCAATAAATTAAATAAAACCCTTTTATAAAAAATAATAACGCCAATCTTGCACGCCGAAATAACTCCATTTACGTACTTAGGTGCCATACTAAAATTTAGGCTACCACACCGTGTATATGATTAATATTGTAAAATTCAAGTTGTTTTCCTTCAAATACATCAAACATGTGACCCAATTTGAAATTTATTAAGAAACCTTTGACATGATTTTCTAAATTAATTGTTAAAAAAAATTATTGTAAGTCCAGCAATAACAAAGATTTTAAAATCTACTTATATGATTTCAAATACTTGTATTAAATTCTTAAATATTTTATTGTTTATATAAAAATATGATAACTGCTCTAGTTTTGTTACTTTACCTTTAATATTGAAGAATCTAATAATTTTTACAAATTTTTTCATTGATTGTAACATTTTTAATCAGAATTAGAACAACTTAAGTAATTAAATGAGTGTATTCTTAAAAAAATACAATTTAATCTATTATTGATTTGAAATTCTTTCATAAACTCTTTATTATTAACTTTTTTATTAATAAGCCTGTTTTACCTAAAATACTATACAGTTAATTTGGTAGCATTAAAAGCACATTTTTATGGCTAATATATTTCAAATTCTTTATTATAGTTTTTTTATTTTGGAAACTTTGATACCAATTTAATAAAAATGACATTTAAAGATTTCACAATTTATATATTTCCTCAAAAGTAAATCAAATTTTCTTATAATATTATGAAAAAAATTATTCTATTTCAAAAATAAAAAAATAGGTAATACTATAATCATCACAACTGAAAATGTTACAGCTACTCCCAGTATTTATCATGTTTAATTTTGCATTAAGTTGTGTATATATGATATAAATTTTTAATATTTAAATATCTAAAAATTTTAGATTTGTCTTAACATTAGATAAATAATACTTTGCTGGTTCTATTTCTTCCTCTATTAAGTCATCTCTTTTCAAAAAATCTCTCAAAGCACTAATCAAATATTCAAACCTTTATTTTTCTTCTTTAATTTTCAAGTATTCTGAAATATCAATATCAAAAACATTAAGCTTTTCTATAGCATGAAAACGTCTAGTGTTGATTTTAATAGAAGAACCTATCCTCCTGAAACTAGGAATTTTGTGACATCTTGAGGTAAAATGCTCAGTTGATTGGCAGGCCATAATGTCACTGTTATTCCATTAGTTGCTTCAAAGTTGATTTTACTTCGAATTTTGGGAAAAATAAGTTCTCCACCTGTTTGTTGTGGTTGGGTCTTATTGTATTTCATATGAATGTTATTGTTTTCTGTATCTTTAGGAAAAAGTATTCTTAAAGTATACTCACTTGCATCCTTATCAAGATGAACCTCATTGGAGAGCCCATTACCATTTTCTCCAGATGTCCAAGTTAAATTACTAGCAAAAGGTACACCCTCTTCTTCACTAGAAACTTTTAAAAATCCAGTAATTCCAAGTTTTGCAGAAAGATTAGTTGCCTCATTGTACTTTACATATGATACTTTTTTAAAAAAGTATTCAAAGTACATTACAATCCTCTTCATTCATTTTTATATTCATCCGGGTGTACAATATCATCAGTGTAATCATCTGCAAGGAAAAGCATTCAAAAATTCAGTAATTAAATTAAAAAAAGTGATACTTACAAATATATAAAGATTTCTTCCTATCTAAAATAAAGCCACCACCAAACATTTTTCCAAAACCACCAGCTCTTCAATGATGACCATTATTTTTAATTTCATGTTTGCAGTAAGAATGATCCTTAATGCATTGCACCATAGCTTCTAACATATCAAGTTCTTTGAGATCATGAATTTCAAAAGTCTGCAAAAGAACATTAGGTATTAAGACACCTTTTGGTTTATAAATATTACAACCAGGAAAAAAATTGTAATAATTATTGAAATCTGTCATATCATTTGCATAAGATTGTGCATAGAAATGTGGCTTCTTTCCGTTTTTATCCATTCCAAGAGCGTTTACAAGTTTCATTCCGGTAGCAATGTCTTTTTCCCACCAATTGTTAGAGTTCTTCCCTGGCCGTTTTTTTTTAAATTTTTACTCGTTGATGGTTTGATCCTAATAGAATTCAATTTTGATTTAGTATAGAAAAAAATTAGAAATTAGAAAATAGAAAATAGTAACAGAATTTCAATTATCAGTCAATGATACCTTCAACTTTATCATATCCTAAATATTAGAAATATAAAATTAGCATATCTACATATTAGTAAATTTATATACTTTTTATTTATTTCAAATATTAAGAAAGTGTTCCAAAGGTATACTTTATTAAATTATACATATAAAGAGTATAGCTTTTTCAGGCTGAGGTCTAGTAAAAAGACGTGAACTAGCTTAAATGGTCAGTTTTCTAGAAGATTTTAATGGTCCTATATGAATACTGTAGTAAAAATACAATAAGTATTAAAATATAACTCAATATAAGGGTCTCACTAATTATATATGGCCTACAATCTTTATATTTGGTAGAAAAATAGATTTAATAGTTCAGATACTATTCAAAGACTTTATAAGTACTATTGATATTTATTGTAATTGTATTGGTTATATGGTTTAAATGTAATGATAAAGAATGTAGAAAACAAGACCCAAAACCTCCTCCTTTTATACATGTTGAGTTCCCCAATGAATCCCTTGATTTACCAGTCCAATACACAGTTAATGACGCCTCCATCCAACTAATAGACATTTCCATCAACATCCATAGTTATCCATAACAAAATTAGAAGAGTAACTACCGCCAAAATCCTGGAGTAATAGGGAAAATCCATCAAAATTAAAGAATAAGTAAAAAAGAGAGTATATGGGTATTATACATCAATATAAAAGACTAAAGAGGGAAAATTAAGGTTAATAAGAGATTAATAATAAGGGGGATTCATTGTAGAAATGATGTGGCTAATCCTGACATTATACTACGTGAAATTCCCATTCAAAATTGACCAAAATTGACTGAGAAACCACCTAGAAACTAAAAAAAGGGCATGAGATGTGGGGTAACTACATGCAGTCCTTGGAAGGCGCTTGCATGGGTAAATCCTTGACTAATTTTAGTTGAATTTAAGCGTGGTAGTGAAATAAGATGCCAAGAGTGAGGTTATTAATGAAATTACTGCATATAAAGAGGGTCAATGCATTATTAATCAAGCTAGGACAGTAAATAAGTGCCTGTTGCCTATTTTAGTGTGTTTCCCCACAGTGGGCATAGAACGTGGGGTAATTATAGTGTGAAAAAGCTAAATTTGCTAAAAATGAAGCTATTCACATGGGAAAAATGCAGGCAGTATGTGGCCAGTACACAGAAGCCATTTCTGGCATAAAAAACACCAAATTTGAAAAGTGTTATTTTTATGCAATTTAAGTAGCCAAATCAATAGTCCTAAATAAGAAAAATTGAACTGTCAAAGCACAATTTTAATATTATTAAATTTATAGCATATATAATCAACATTTAAGTGAAATAAAGCACATTTCTTATTTTTTGCATAAAACAATGAAAATGACAGTGTAAGTATACTAAAAAATTATGTAGCCTTATAATTAAGGTTCTTAAGGTTACCCTAAAATGTTCCAACTTAATATTAAGTACATAAGACTTATAAAAGGTGGATATATGCATGTATATAAGGTGTTATAATGGCATTGTTTGTGTATTATCATAATTTTACTTAAGTATACAGTTTCTGCACTCTCATTTATTGTTCCCATGTATAGTTCATGTGTTTAAAATAACTTATAAGTACTTTTTACTCAGTCCTGGGGATATACAGGCTGACAAGCTTTATCCTGTATGCATTCAGCAAGTACGAGATTTGGCTCTACACTTAATATTAATAATATAGTGAAAGTATAACTCCAATACACTAGTAATATTAAAAAAATTACAGAATTATCATATCCATATATATATAATGAAAAATCTTTCTCTGACCAATATATTGACTTAAAAATTTATACTTCAATAAATTATTAATTTTTAAATTGTAGCATTGTCCTGTATGCTTTCAGTAAGTACAAGACTTTGAAACAACTTAAAAATCAATAAATTAAAGGTAAAGTACAAACAATCTAATTATTATTATGAAAAGAAAAACATTATCCTGTATTCTTTCAGAAAGTACGAGATGATGTTTTAATTTTCATATTAATAATATAATGGTTGAGATAGTATTAAAGAAATATAGAAAAATGATAAGTAAAACATGAACTTACGTGTCTATAAAATCTTCTTCCATTTGTAGCTGATTGATCAAAATTAATTATAAAGTTTATTTGATAATCACTGTTTTAAAAAATAAATAGTTAGATAAATAAATTGAACTTTTTTGATAAGAAATAAAGAAAAGTAAATTGACAAACAAATAAAAAAACTTTAAGTTAACTGAAAAAGAATTTTTTGATAATGATTTGAAAGGATACAGTAAAAGATACCTTAAAAATAAATTCAGAATTAGAATCATTAGATTAACTTGTCAAAAGTGTAAAAAAGAGTAACAAACCAAAATGATATGAAATGCAATAGCAAGAAAAACTTGCTTACTGGTAATCAGATAAGGTCAAGAAAATAGTACCAATAATTTAAAGTGATAAAGCAAAAATATGATTGATAATTTTTTGAAAAATTTAAGTGAGACAGAGAAAGGAACAATAAATTTGGTGGAAAACAGATGTGGATATCATGAATTTTTGCTGATCTCTTTTTCAAAAAAATGCAGCTCTCCCAGTCATATGATAAACTTCATCTAAATTCCAGGAATAATGTTGCCAAGGCACTGTATGCAGCATGATTATTTTTTCCTATGCATATACTAATTCCAACTAGAATTTACTTGGCTGCATGTTGTACAAATGAAGGTTTGTGGAACTCTGAATTTCACATCTAAAAAAATTGACACCACATAATTCTAGCTACCATACTTCATGTAGCTAAAAAACATAAACTCATAACATTAAAATTTACATTGTGACAAAATTATTTCATTTTTGAATTTTTTAAAGGGAACTATAATGTACACCATCTATTTCCAAAATATGAACCTCCACACCATATTAAATTGGTAGATTTTTAATTGTGCAATTTTTTTGCCTTGACCTTTTTCCTGATCTTACTTGGCTTGAAATATCAAAACATGGCCAATGTTGCTGAAAGAAACATTTGATTTTGTTTTTATGTGTAACAATGTAAGGCCATTTCAAAATGGCTGCAGAGCGTTGTATATCTTATTTGAACACATTTTTACTTATTTATGTATTTTAATTAGAAAATTTACTTTTTATTGCAGCCAGATTACTACTGGCTGCTTTTTGGAAACTTTAATTTATGACCCAAGCCTTTGAACTTGGCTTGGGTCCCTTACATTTCAATTTAGTACTTCCAGCCAGGTTTCCCCTGGCTGGAAGTGTTGCTTTCAGGCAACCAAAGTCACTAAAAGTGACTTTGGTTGCTCTCTTTTAAATTTTCCACCCTCCCAGCCAACTTACTAGGCTGGGAGGTGGCCAAATCTTTATGCAACATGCGTTCCTGCTGCAAGCAAGGCGCATTGCACACTCGCTTGCATATTTCATGCAGCTCCATAAGATACGGGCAGCACATGCAATGCATGTTGAATGCAGCAGTGGCATGTGTTGCATGTGCTGCATGCAGTGCATTGCACAGCCGGTTTTTTCTGGCTGTGCAATGCACACAGAGAAACCAAAGTCCCTGAAAGGGACTTTGGTTTCTAAAATGAAACCAATTTTTCCCACCAGGTGCAATCTGGTGGGGAAGTGAGAGACAAGTTAGACCAAAGTTGTTTGAAAGCAACTTTGGTCTTAAAAACATTAAAAATCATAAAAAAAATGAGAATGGTAGAAAAAAAACAAAAAAAAAATTAAAACGTGAGTATAAGAGAAAAAATAAGCTCTAGTGATACCAAAAACCCAAGCCAATTTCACTTGGCTTGGTTATTTAATAATAATTTTTAATACATTAAATTTAAAATTCAAACACCATAAAATATATGAAATTTTTTTATATAAATGTTATAAATTTAATTTACCCCTTTCTCATAATTATATTTATAATTTTGTTTTTTAATTTTTGACTTTTAAGTTAATTTTTTGGAAATCCAAAATTAAATTTTCAACTAAATTTTTTAGTAAGGTAAAATAAATTATAAATTTGACATTTTGTAATTAAATAATGAAAACAAATTCAAATTTATTTAAAAAATATTTCTGTTATAGGAATACCAATATTTTAAGGCTAGAAATACTGTGCAAATTGTAAGTAAAAAATTATATTTTTTTCATGAGGGGTTATTACTATTTTTGTAAATATATTTCAAAAACATTCATTAAATACTGAATTAAATTACTTTGTAGCTTGAATTTTTTGTAAAATAATTAAAATTGAAATAATAATGTTGTTATATTTGATATAAAATTTTAATTGGTAATATTAATGTCACTTTAAGTAAATTTGAAAATTATTAAAAAAGACCATGTTGATAAGTACTTCTTTTTTGATATTCAATGGTTATATGTATATCTTATATATATTTCTTGAGTGTTATTTTTATATACACTCAATAAAATTCGTAATATAAAATGCCATTTAATCATTTATTATTCGTCAACTTAGTTATAACAACTTCATATTTAATACCAGCCACTAGTATTTAGTTTTAAATTTAAAACTCCAATATAATATGAGAGTATCCTTATTTTTTCTGGATGTAATTAACAACAATAACAGACCATTAATGAGTGGGTAATTAATTACAATAAATATTTGAAGAATAACCTATAAGAATTGATAAGTTTATCAAAAAGAGTACATTAAAAATATAATTTTGAATTTTTTTGATATAATTTGGGTAGTTAAATGAAAATTTAAATTATCAGACTTCAAAATGGAAAAATCTAAAAGTGGTGTTTATATAATAAGCCTCATATAAAAAAAGGAAAAAAAATCTACTATGTAACTAAATTATTAAATATTAAGGTATTATTAAAATTATTGAAAAACTTATTTTACAATTATAATGACATCTTAATGTGAAATTAATGGTGGGATAATAGTAAGACTATGTGGAAACACTTGAATTTATACATACTTTCAGCTATGTTCAGATAAAAAAATTGGTAAAATTTTATAATAACATCTAGTTTATAGTGATGCAAATTTATTTAGATCAAGAATAAATTTTTCTAAGGAAAAACTAATTAAATTGAGATATGGCCATCTCCTTTCAAGAGATAGAATAATAATAAAAATTTAAAAAAATTATAATAAGTATTCTTAATCACCATTTTTGAAAAGTCTCTAGAAAAATTCATTATAATAGGGGGTATCAATGTTCAGGGATCCGCAATTAGGGATCAGGAATTTTTTTTTCCAGGATCAGACATTATTAATTGCGGAAGATTCTTATCCAGTAGCTCTGGGGCTAGTGGATAAGGAATACACAATAATGCATTATCCCGCCTCTTATACCCCAATTTCCATTCCTAATTCCTGATCCCAAACTCATCTCATCCATGATTGATTTGCAAGAAAGTCACATAACTCATAATTGCTGATGCCATCCTTTAGTCTTTCCTCACTCTATGCTACTTAATTTTGGTGGAGAACACTTAAGTTTTTTTTCTATTTACACACCCCAACTGCACATTTGAAGGTGAATTCCCACTTCCCTCATCACATAACCCTTCCACCGGCAACAATGAAACACCTCTCTACTAGGAAGCTACTTCACTAAACAATGAATGCTATTACTTTTCTTTTAGTTCTTTACTATAAATCTGACTCTGATTTGGAAGACGCTTTAGCTTATATGTGTTTTCTTTCCAAAAAGTGTTACATCATCACCAGGGGGCCAAAT
This sequence comes from Hemileia vastatrix, assembly GCA_030280995.1. Classification (NCBI taxonomy): domain Eukaryota; kingdom Fungi; phylum Basidiomycota; class Pucciniomycetes; order Pucciniales; family Zaghouaniaceae; genus Hemileia; species Hemileia vastatrix. Next base: position 28,765,465 of record JASXTE010000006.1, read on the forward strand.
CTTTTTCATGATCCCCGATATGATCTGGCCTCAATTCTCAACATTCCTTATTTAAACTTCACCCAACTTTTTAGAACTTCTCCTGATTCTTTCTTCAAACTTTATCAACTCATCTCCAATCATCTAATCTTTCATAACAATTCCCATAACAAACAGCGTAATCCAGCCATCCAAGTTGCTGTTGCACTATGTTGCCTTGGCTCAAATGGAAACAGTGCTGCTGTAAGATGTTTGGATAATCTCTTTAACATAGGATATGGTACCGTGATATTATACACCAAGCGCTGTATGATTGCTATCCTTTCCCTCAAGTCTCAAACACTTGCATGGCCAACTCCAGAACAGCGACTTGAATCCTCTCAAGTAATGCAAGCTTAAGGTTTCCCTGGCTGTGTAGGATTTTTTGATGGCACAACTATACCTTTGAGTAAAAAGCCTGCTCATGATGGCAACCATTATTTTTATTGCAAAAAAAGGTTTCTTAAAAATCTTCTCCGATTTCTCATCCTTCATAAACTAACTTTTTATCTTCTTTCTAGATACTCTATTTCCATTCAACTTGTATGTGATGTCAATAAAAAATTTATTGCTTTTCATAGTGGCTGCCCTGGCTCATGTCATGACTCTTCTGTCTTCCAAAGAATGAGGATTTCTCAAACTCCTGACTCATACTTTGACAAATCTCAGTACCTCCTTGCCGACTCAGCATATGCAAGTGGGAAGTACATTATACCTGCTTTCCGTGGTGCAACCTTAGAAAATGACCCCAAAACTAAATTTAATTATCACCTTGCCCAATCAAGAGTACAAATTGAACATGCTAAAGGTATTTTAAAGGGACAATTTTCTAGTCTTCAGGAGCTCAGAATCCAATTTCAAAAAAAATTGGAGATCAAAACTGAAAATCATTGGATCATGACTTGCATTATACTCCACAATATCCTAGCTGATTTAAAGGATGAGTGGAATGATCTTTATGGAGAAGAGGATCCTGAACCAGCACTGGCTCTCCCCTCCCTTGAATTACAAAAAATGCATTCAACCAGCATATGCTCTGTCATTATGCCTATTACTCTCTAACATTTTTCTTCACCATCCTTTTAAATTATTTTTTACTCTCCAAATTTTCTCTTTGTGTACTTCATTCACTTGGGTTGGTATTTTGGTTTGTTGCATATTCATTTTTTTTTTGGAATTTACGGTGAAAATCTTTTTTTTGGATGGCTCATTGGTTTTCTTTCACCAGCTCAACATGAAATCACATATTTTCTAAAATCACATATTTTATCAGTTATTTTTTTCTTTCATCACTCATATCCTTTTCATCCTCTCCTCAAACATCACTCAAATATTTTTGTTACTTTTTATTTCTCAACTCATCTCACCAGGTAAGTCTTTTTGTTTCCTTTTTTCTTGTTTTTCATTTGCTAATCATGAATTTTTTTATTTTGCTTTTTTTGTTTTTTTGTTTTTGTTTTTGGTTTTTTTTTTTGGTTTTTTTTTTGGTTTTTTTTTTGGTTTTGTTTTTGGTTTTTTTTTTTGTTTTTTTTTTGTTTTTTTTTTTGTAAGTCCTTTTTTTTATTTTCAAGGTTGGACTAATTTTTTTTTTCTCTTTTTTCTCTTATTTTTTCTTTTTTTTTTCTCTCCTTCACCCCTTTTCCTCTCTCTTTACCTGCCTTTCACCCTCCTTGCCTGTCCCAAATCCCCCCTTTCCCCCCTCTTTAGGTGCCCTAAGACCCCCCTTTCCCCTCTCTTTAGCTGCCTCATCACCCCCCCTTTCCCCTCTTTTTAGGTGCCTCAACACTCCTTCCAATTCCTCTTTTTAACCGCCTCAAAACCCCCCTTCCCCCCTTTTAGGTCCCCTCCCCCCCTTCCACTTCCCTTTTGCCACCTCTACCCCCCCCCCCCCCCTCCTTCTTAACAAACGATTGTTAGTGATCATTTTTTAAGGAGGAGGAGGCGCTAGAGAAGGTTTAAGGGGAGTGTAAGGGGGGTTTGAAGCAGCTAAAAAGGGGGGAAAGGAGGGGGGATTTAAACATGTAAAGAGGGGTAAAAGGGGGGGGTTTTAAGGTAACTAAGGGGCTGGAGTTTGGGGGTGTTTTGTAGCAATTAAGGAGGGGGATTCAGGGGGATTTGAGACAGGCAAGGAGTGGATTTGAGGATGCTTTTGTGGCAAGGAGGGAAGAAATTTAGAGGTGATTTCAGAGAAATAAAGGGGGGGAAAGGGGACTGTAATGGTAGTTAAAGAGGGGTTACCTATTTTTTAAAAAACTTACTAAAATGTAACTTTTTTTTTTTTTGGCAGATTTTTAGAAAAAAAAATATTACATTCTGTTAAGGTCTTTCCCTGTAAATTGCAAAACAAAAAAGGTTTAGATATTAATTTTTAATTTTTCTTACAAATAATTTTACTGAATCAATTTTTTTTAATTTTATTTGTTCTGATTTTTCTTTTAAGGATATTTTTTTTATTTTTTATTTTTATTTTTTTATTATTTTGACAGGATTTTCTGTGAAGGTTTTTTATAACCAAACTTCAGGTTTTCTTTTGAATTTTTTTTTTTTTGAAATAATTTTTACTGAAAATATTTAAATTTTTTTTTTGTTTTAAATTTTTTTTTAATTTTTTTTAAAAGGATATTGCTTTAAATTTTATTTTAAAAGATATTATTATGTGAGTTTTTTTTTAAAAAAATATGTGTTTAATTTTTTTTTTGAAATTTAAATTTTTTTCAGATCAAATAAATGTCTTCTTCTTCAGATTCACCTCTTACTTCTCTATCATCTCCATCTTTATCCTCTTTATCATCTTCATCTTTATCATCTCTATCATCTTCTTAAAAATTAACTTCAATACAATCATCTTCTAAATCATTCAAAAAAATTAATGATAATCAGTCTCATCAGAATAAAAGATATCTGAAAAAAAAATTCTTCTTCTAAATCATTCAAAAAAATTAAAGATAATCAGTCTCATCAGAAGAAAAGATATCTGAAAAAAAAAATTCATCATCTAAATCATCAAAAAAATTAAATTATCAGAAGAAAAGATATCTGAAAAAAAAATTCTCTGTGAAAGTTATTTTTGTCATATCCCAAACATTTTTTTTATAAAACTAAAGTAGATAAAAAAAATCAATATCCAAAAAAATTACCAGAAGATATCAAATATCTAACCAAATTTGGAGATGATCGAGTTGTTGCAGTTATCAGTAATTCTTATAAGGCTCAATTCATTTTGGAAGTTCATTCATTTGATGGTGTAAAATATGAATCTTTTAATCAACTATCGGATCTTATCATAACTCTTTATCAAACAGCTTTGGTTCGCTTACCTATAAGGAATATGAATTTGTTGGGTGGTATCATTATTGGATTTGGTTGGAGACCAGGTTTTGTTAAAGGATATTCTCTTGGTATGTCTAATAATATTTTTCCATTCTTAATATCATTTCACTTATTTCATTTATATAGGCATATATTCATTGCTCAAGAATATCACTAAAGCTCAAAAAGATGAAGATTTTCACTCATGGGACACTCTACCTTCCTTTAACTCTTTTCTTGCTTTTCGACTCAAAAAGCTCTGTAATAAAGCTTTTGAAAAAAATCATGAGCTTGCAACCAAAGTTGGAATACCAAATTGGTGTGACTCCAAATGGGAAGATATCAGCCATGAATATCTTTTATTTTCTAATGTTATTATCACTAATTCTAGATTCCACAATAGGATTCATATCAATAGGAATGATGCCAATTTTCTTACTTTGGTATATTCTCATATATCAATCCGATAACTGGCCACCTGATACCATCTCCAGCTAAAATCAAAGGACATGGTTTATATTTTCCAGACCACTGGTGCATCATTTATTTTGGTTTGGGAAATGGTATCATAGAAACTTTTTGGAATTCTTCTAAGGATAATCATCAAATGACCAAAGCTCCTCCTGGTTTGGAATCCTGTCAAGATTTAACACATTTTGGTTGCTCATTTCAAATCAGTCATAAGTTGATTCAAAGAATCAATAAGGTAAAGAAAGAAGGTAAAGTTAATCAATTTAAAAAAACTTTATCTAGATCCAAAAAGTATGGAGATTAGAGTTGTCATCGAAAATTTTATATTTTTTCATAAATTTTTAATAAATATTTTATATTTATCAATTTTCTCAAGTTAAGTGATGAGCCAATGACCTTTGGTTGTATAACAGGTAATCATGATAACATTTATTTGTTTCATGGGGTTCCTCTTGCCTATACCTGTGGAAAGTCCCAAACCTTGCCTATACCTGTGGAAAGTCCCAAACATTTGTTTCTAGATTTGATCTGCATTTTGGCTTGAGGAATTGTCATTACTTTAAACTAGGGAAATTGATATATATTAGATATTTATGTAATAATTTATGTAATAATATTAAATTTAGATGACTTCCACCCATTACTTCAATAAAATGCAGGGGGGGGTATTGCCAATATTTCAAATCTGACATGTGAAATTGATGACTTAGAAAAATTTCGGTGATACCCACCCCTTGCTTCAATAAAATGCATGGGAGAGTATTGCCAATTTTTTAAAACAGATATAGAATTTTTTTGACTTGTAAATATTTTGGTGAAATTTTTTTGGTGATACCCGTCCCTTACTTCAATAAAATCCATGGGGGGTTTTGCCAAAATGTTTTATAAGACTTGTGAAATTCTTGACATGTAAGAATTTTTGGGATACCGGTAAAAGGAAGGGGTATTATAGCCAAAGTTTCATATAAGACTTTCAAGATTCATGACATGAAAGAATTTTGGTGATACCCACCCCTTACTTCAAAAAAATCCAGGGGTGGGAGATCATCAAATTTTCAAAGGAGACATGAAAATTTTATTTAAAAAAAGAATATTTAACATTAAAATAGGAAAATTCAAGTAATTATTGATAGAGTAATGAAATACAGGAAATTATTGTAAATTTTATGTACAAATAAAGATGAACAGTTGAAGTGTGAGAGAAAAAAAACAAACTAGTCATCCAACAATTTCTTTAAACGTTCAATTTCCTCAACAGATTTATTAGCTTTAACACATTCTATCAAGAAATCTTTCTTTTTTGAATTTTCTTCATTATCAAACTTATATTTCATCTGCTCTAATAGGTTTTGATGTTTGAGTGTTTTCTCCTCTTTTTGTGGTTTTTCAATACTTAGAGTTAAATCAAACTTCTTCTCCTCCAAATCTTGGGCCTGACCATACTTCTATAAAGAGAGCTTGTACTTACTCTCCTCCAAATCTTGGGCCTGATCATCCTTCTGTAAAGAGAGCTCATACTTCCTCTCCTCCAAATTATGGGCCCGATCATCCTTCTGTAAAGAGAGATTGTACTTCCTCTCTTCCAAATCTTGTAGCCTATCATCCCTCCTTAAAGAGAGCTCATATTTCTTCTTTTCAAAGCTTAGAGTCTCTTTAGCAATTTCTACTTGTTCTAGAGTGGTAATAAAAATTAATATAAAGTAGAAGAAAAGTAGAGTAAAGTAATAAGAGGTATGGTATCACTTACCAGAATCATGTTTCTTTACAAATTGTTCCATAGATGAAAAAGGGGTTTGTGACAAATTCTCACTTTTTTGTCTTCTTTGTGAGTGGAAATTTAGACTACTTTAATCCCTACGCTTCTTGTTCAAGGCCATATTTTCCTCCTCATCATTGTCACTACCTTCATACTCAGTTGATTGAGGATCCTGTGTTTGTTTGTCAGCCTTTTAAGAAATAAGAAAAAGATAAGTAAATAAAAAAAAGAAATGATAAGAAAAAAGAAAAAAGAAACAGACCTGAGTTAGATTTGGTTGGGTTAAATCACCAATAGGATCTACAGAAAAGCTATCTAGATTAGCCTCATTCAAATGAGGGGAGGCTTGAGTGGAGGAAGAGGATGGGAAAAGATTTGCTTCAACATCATGTTTGGAGATAGGATCTTCTCCATCCAACAAGTTTACAGGAATAACATCAGCTTGCTCTCCAAAAATTGCATCAATCTCTTTAAAGTAAGGACATAGATATTCAAGTTTTTCATCTATGTATTTGATACCCTTAGTTATATCAATGTTGGTAACCCCAAAACCAGTGGAAGATGAAAGAGCCTTTGCCTTCTTGTATTTGGCTTGGTAATGCTTGAAGTGTTCAGGCATCTGTTTAGGCAAAAGATCAATCCTTCCCTTGGTCATATTCCGTAATTCATTTGCCATTAAAAGATAGCCATTAACTTTTGATGCTGGTGGCAGTCCTACTTTAGTTGAATACTCAGTACCAAAACAAGAATCATAGTTAGATTTGGTTTTCAGCCAGTTGATAAGAATGAGATGATCATCTTTTTTAAATTGAATGGTCTTAGATTTCTTGGCTGAGCGGGGGAAAGAGGGAGTAGTGGGATTTGAAGAACAACTTGGTGATGGCTGCCTTTGAGAAGATCTAGGACAATGAGGCATGTTAAAATATAAATGAAGATGTAAAGGAGCAGAAACAAGCAGATGAGATGGTGAGGGGTTCTGAGTGGATAGAATGGACAGGATGGGACGAGAATGTGAGTGTGAAGCAAGGTAGAAGCTATATCCAGAGAGTAGTCCAAGATGTGGTTATGGCAGAAAGTAGGTCAAGATTTGGTTATGACAGAAAGTTGTCCAAGATGTGGTTATGAAAAATTGAGTAAAAAAATGTTGGATAAGAAGTGAACATTGACACTTAAAGTGTCTAATAACACAATTATTAGAAAAAATAATTGCAGAAGATAATTGGGGTATGCAGATTATTTTCCACAATTAATTTAATTGTGGATTGGTCAACATTGATACCCCCTAATATGGTATTAAAATTCTCACTTTAAACTAGAAATATCATTAAATTAATTATATGTTTCATTTGAACTAATTATTGAATTAATTGCATAGTTAAAACAGTTAATTAAAATTGCTTTATACTGGATTGAATTGATTACATGGATTTTGGAGTGAAAATAATTCTAATTTTTTTAATTAAACCCTTTACATCCTACTGTAATGTCTATTTTGGATTCTTTTTCTCACAGTTCTTATGTTCCAGGCTTACCTAGTTACTCACTATTTTAATTAACTGGGTTGGGAAATTATGGTGGGAAGACTAGTTACTTATTCATGGGAATAGTTAATTGTTTCATGTTTTTCTCTTAATATCTATGTTTCATTTCTATTCTTTTATATTCTTGTTTTAGCCTATTACTATTTTGTATATACTGATTTGTGGAGCTTCAGAGGTCTCCTGGTCTATAAAAAGGCTTTGGGTAATCCCCTTTAATGGATCACTTATTACACATAACTTTTTAACATATTTTTAAAATATAACATGTTTACTTTATTTTTATTAGTATTATAATTCTAATTTAAAAGTAAATAATTATTCTAAGGTTAAAGTAAGTCTATTAATAAATATAATTGTGAACCGCGCACTAGAACTTATTAAAATAATTATTATTTTATTTAAATTGAACCTCCCGTTGTGTGTCTACTCAGGCAATTGTCGTTTCATTCCTTTATTTTTCTCTCTTACTTTTTTAAGTTACCAATCATTATAAAAATCCATTTTATTATTTCTCTATTCTTTTCCTCCTTTTCCTCCTTCTTCTAGATGACTGACCAATAATTTTGAGCCTTTCCAAACGATGACAACAATACACCACCTTGCGACAAACAACATTGCGCACGGACCACCCAAGCCAAAAAAAAAAAAATTTGCCATGACTGTGTTTCAAACTTGGGTTCAACCTTTTAGGTTTATATTAAATTAAATAATATATAATTTTGAAGTGATTTCTTGATAACTATAGTATGTTAATGTTTGCACCTCTCACTCATATTATTAAATTTTTATTGTAATAACAGTGATTGTGGCTTAATTGCTGATTCACTGAGTGTAAGTGTTCAATTTTTTTAATTTTTTAATTATTCCTAGTTGACCATAATAGAGTAATACTCTTAGTCATAGAAGATCATTAATTTTTAATAAAGTATTAAACTAATTTTATTAAAATATTTTTGATTTATTGGTTGACCATAATAGTACTCAGTACTTAGTCCCAATATTGCCAATTTATTATTTTTGGTATTATTATTTTGGTTGACTTATAAAACCTTTATTGGTTGGTCCAATTATAATTATTATTATTTCTTAATAAAAATTGTATTTACATAAATTTTTATTACATTTTTTGTTAATTAATTGAGTTTTGAATAAAAATTTTAAAAAAAATTTGTTTTGTTAAAAATTCAATTATTTTGAAAATAACAATTTGAATCATTAAAATAATTTTGATTCTTTGTTCACAGCTTCAATGTCCAGTAGTTTGGCTAACAGCATGGATAACTTACATGTGAATGAGATTGAAGTGGATGTTGACACTGAATCTGTAGGTTCTTCTAAATTGACTTACAAAAATTATTCAGCTGACAAAAAACCTTCAGGACATGGAAATGGCAGGAGAAGTGGCAACCCCCCCCCCCCCCCCCCTCACCAAACACCTCTGAAAGAAGTAAAACCTCTAATAAATCAGGAAAATCAACTCAAAGGTATAAAAATAAAAAAGATACCACTGACTCAACAAGTAAACAACATTAACAGTCACATCAAAGACCTGAAAGCAGAAATTATGAAGTACAAGGCAAGAGTAGACACACTCTGGCAGCAGATGAAGGAGTTATTAAATTTCAAAGAAAATCAACCTCCTCATTTCACAGCCTCCTAGCCTCAGCCTCAACCTCAAATCAATCAAGTACCCAACTCCTTCACACAAAATTAAAGCACTCTGCAGGTGGAGCAGTGGATATGGGATTGCTTGATGAGCCATTACCAACAGAATGTTAAGCAACCACCAGCTCAACACCCTGGCCCATCCAGGACACCAACCTACCATCCATCTCCTCAGACCCATCTTTATCAGGGAGTCAGGAGAAATAAGGCACAGGGGAAGTTTCCTCCCTTGCCATGGTGAATAATTTGTTTGATAAACATTTTGGTGTGTATAATAACAAATCTTCTTCAGGTAATATTGTGGATCCTTATGAAAGAACAGTTAAACCCTTAAAAAGCCAACTTCCTTTAATGAGTAGCCCCAATGATTTAATTAGCAAATTATCATTTGATGAAACTTTACATTTGACTCTTACTTCTTTAATCAATCCTTCTCTTGCAATTAAGAATTATTCTGTTTCCCCTGAAGTCTATACTTTAATTGAGAAAAATTCTGAAGAAATATTGAAAGATACCTTTGATTTTAATGTTGTGAAAGACAAAAATTTAAGAGATGTGTTAATACATGAGAGTGATGGATTAAATAATTTGCACTTGCATTGTAAAGTAAGTTCTTCTGTATAAGATACAGCTTATTTTAAAATCAAAGAAACTTTGAATATTGTTCTTAGCCAACATAAGCAAATAAGTAGTGATCATAGATCTATCTCAGATAAGAATATCAATCTGCATAAAACCTTGAGTGAATTGAAACCCCTTATTGAGGAAAATTATTCATTAAAAGGTGAAATTAAATCTCTAAAAAATGAGTTGAAAAAGCTAAAAAATAATTTCCATGCACTAAGTGCCAAACACACAGTTTCTGAGGACAGAAATGTTTTATCCCTTGCAAAAGTAAATGAACAGATGTCTGAAATTCCAAGGATAAGAAACTATGTGTCTGACCTGCAGGAAAAATTTTCAACCTTAACCATCAATAATTATGATATAAATGAGAATGCTTCCCATAAGCTTTATAAATATATGGGAAAAGAACCTGAACAGAGCTCCACTTTTCTTCCCCATATTTCAGCCATTAAACAAACTGAGAATGAGTCTGTAAAATCTTTTTCTACTAGAAAAAAATCTTGTGATGGTCATGTACCAGCTGTTTCTGTAAATAATGATATTTCTGAACTCCTGGATAAACTTCAGGAATTATTAATGATAAATAATTCAAACCAAAGGATGGACCATCCCAGTAGTCAGAAAAAAATGGCCTAAATTGGATCAATATCCTACCTTTAATGGTGATTCTTCATCTGATTGGCAACACTTTATCCAAAGAATTGATAATTTAAAGAGATCTTATAAACTACCTGATGAGGAAATTGTTTCTAGGCTAAGTTCTTTATTTTTCAATGTAGCCTTGATGTGGTATGAATCTGTTCTATTAGATAACAATCACTATACATGGAATGATTGGAAATCCTTGATTGAGAATCAGTTTGGTGGTTCAAAATTCATGTTGGCTCAGCAAAGACTGTATGAGAATACTAGATATGTATCCTCCTCTGTTGAAAACCCCATTGTTTTTCTTATGAAAGTAACAAAAATCCTGAGAGCAATTGATCCAGAGATGGATTATGATATTTGGAGAGATATAATTTTGTATAAATTACCAAATTCTCTTAGAGATTTAATTGTAGCTAGAACTGAGCATGTGAGGAAACATTCTTCTTTCATTAATATCTGTAGTAAGGTACTGCTCAACCATAGATATGAACCAAAAAATTACCTTGGAAAATCTTATCTTGATCAAAATAAACCCTCTACAAAGCCCCCAGAAAAATCTGGTAAACCCTCTGCCCCAGTTGCACCTAAAAAACATGCAACAAATACTTGTTATAAATGTAACAAATAATGGAAAAAGGGTCATGTTTGTGACAAGAAAATTCATCTTGTTGAAAAAAATGAAGACACTGATGAGGCTGAAATTGATATCAATAATTCTTCTAGTGACTGTGAAAGTAATATCTCCTATGACAATGAATTTGTTAAAGATGTTTTAATGTTGGAACAGGATGTCCATTATTTAGATAATATATCTGAAGAATGTGTATTGGATTTATCTTCAGTGGAAAATGCTGAAATAATTAAAGATATTACTAACAATTCTATAGCCATATCTCCTTTGAAGGAACCTGTTATCATTAATGGTAAAAATGTTGATGTAGTTCTTGACTCTGGTGCTGGAGGAAGTGTAGTGTCTGAAAGAGTCTTGGCTTCAGTAGATAAGAATTATTTGAGTAAATTGTTACCTATGACTTCTGAAAAATGGAGAGGGTATGGTTCTACCTTGTGTCCTATTAAAAAATACAAAAACTCTGTACTCTTCAAATATAATGTTGGTTTTGTCAGAGCTATTTGTGAATTTGTTGTCATGAAGAATGATAATTTAAGCAATTGGTTTATTATGGGTAATGATCTTTTAACCATGTTTGGTGTGAAATTGGACCCAGAAAATAATTTCTTCACCTTGGGATTGAATGGCAAAAGAAAATTTAAAATTTCCTCCCCTAGAAAACCTTCTGGGCATCTGTTAAAGTCTTGTAACTCACTTATCCAGTGTAATGGCAGACTAACAATGAAAATAGATAATTTATTGAAAGAAATAAATACTGCTTCTTTTGGTGATCAGTTAACTAGTGAACAAAAGGATTCTATAATTGCCTCAATTACCTCTTTCCCTATGGATTTTGCTCATGGTTCTCATGTCTTAGGAAGTGTTCAGGAAGAAATGAAAATTACCTTATCCTGTATCTTGAGTGATATTCCTCCTTGTCTTAAGAAAAAACCATATCCTGCTTCTCCAAAAAAAAGAAAAGATATTGAAGATAATATTGCCACATTATTAAAAATGAATATCATTGAGAAAGTAGATGTCACCACCAAATATTGTGTCATCTTCCCAGTCTTTATTTCTTATGAAAAGGATAAGGCTAGCTTATGTGGAGATTACAGAGCATTAAACACTTATACTGTTGATGATATTTATCCTTTACCCAGAACTAACTCAATACATGCTACCTTGCAAGGTGCAAAATTTATTAGTTGTCTGGATGGTAATAAAGGGTATCATCAAGTTCCAGTTGAGAAAAATTCTCAGAATTTTTTGCTTATTGCTACTCATATGGGAATATATAAGTATGTTAGAATGCCATTTGGCCCTAAAAATGCACCTTCAGTTTTCCAAAAAGTGATGAATAACACTTTCCATCAGGAAATAATTGAAGGATGGCTTATGGTGTATATTGATGATATCATAGTTTTTTATTAAATTTTTGATGAACATATGATTCATTTAAATAGAGTTTTTCAAAGAATGGATGAAATCAATATGACATTGTCTTTAAAAAAGTGTAAATTTGGCTTTCAATCTTTAAAAGTCCTTGGCCATGTTGTGTCAGGCCTATAAATTTGTGTAGACCACAACAAAGTTGCTGCAATTCAAAATGTAAAGACAGGAACTTCTGAAAGAGAAATCTAAAGTTTTTTGGGTATGTGTGGCTATTATAGAAAATATATTAAAAATTATCAGGTCATAGCTTTGCTTCTTAACAAACTAACTAGGAAAGATGTTGCATTCATCTGGAATATTGACTGTCAAAAAACTTTTGATGCATTAAAATGTTGTTTAATGACATCTCCTATCTTAGCTCTTCCAGATTTTAACAAACCTTTTGTCCTGTATACAGATGCTAGCTTTGTGGGTCTGGGTGCTACCCTTCACCAGAAACAAATTATTAATGATAAATCCTCAGAGGTTGTAATTTGTTATATTTCAAGAACCTTGAGAAATAGTGAATTGAAATATGGTGCCACTCAATTAGAGTGCTTAGCAGTTTTTTGGGCTCTTTAGAAGCTTCATTACTACCTAGATGACCACAATTTTGAATTGGTAACTGACTATAGTGCTTTGAAGTCCCTCTTAAACCTGAAAACACCTAATAGGCATATGTTCAGGTGGCAACTTGCTGTTCAAGAATACAGAGGAAGAATGACAATTATCCATAGGGCTGTAAATGTTCACTCCAATGTTGATATGCTGTCAAGATTTCCTCTGCAAAATAATGACTCCAATCCTGCTTATGTACCTGAAGATGATACTGTTCATATCCATGGTATATTTATAGTTGATATGGAAGAATAGTTATTATAATTAATTCTGGATTCATATGATAAGGATTCTGATTTAAATAAATTATTTACTATCTTAAATTATCCTAAGAATGCTTCAATTCAAACATTGATTAAAACTCTTCCTGCAAAGTATCAAAATGCTTTGATTAAAGGGAATTTTCTATTGAAGATGGTTATATATATTATAGAAGAAAGCTTTTTAATGTAATTTTAATTCCTTCTTATATGAAGGAAACTATCCTCAAACTTTTTATGATGACATATTAGCTGGTCATTTTGATCTTGTAAAGACATAAATTAGGATCAAAAACACTGCTTGGCAGGCTAATATGACTGAAGATACAAAATTATATGTTGAATCTTGTGATTCCTGCCATAAATATAAAAGGTTGACAGGTAAAAGAGCAGGGTTATTACAACAAATTGAAGCACCTGATGCTCCTTGGCAAATCATTAACATGGATTTTGTCACTGGTCTTCCTGTAGCAGGTAAAGACAGTTATAGCTCTTGTTGGGTAATAGTGGATAGATTCACAAAAATGTGCAAGTTTATTCCCACCCACAAAGATGTATCCACAAAGGAATTAGCTTTCTTATGGTGGACTTACATGTTCAATATTATTGGATTTCCAAAAGCCATTATCTCTGATAGAGATCCAAAATTTAGTTCTGAGTTTTGGACCTCTTTGATGGATATTTGTGGCTGTGAGTTAAAGTTGTCTACAGCTCACCACCCTCAGACTGATGGTCTAGCCGAAAGAATGATTCAAACTCTGGAAGATATGATTAGCAGGTATTGTGCCTTTTGATTAGAATATAAAGACAATGACAGATTTACTCATGGCTGGGTCACTCTATTGCCTGGTCTTGAATTTGCATATAATAGCACTGTTCATTCTGTCACTGAGAAAAAGCCTTTTGAGCCTTGGTTAGGTTATGTCCCAAATACTCCTGCTCAAATTCTCAATAATAAATTACCTAATTTGGAACTAAACACTGTTGTAAAATCTTTTGTGCAAATGCAACAGCTATGCAGAAAACATGCTCAAAGATGTATTGATAAAGCATTTGAATATGCAAAGAAGAGATGGGATAAATACCATAAAGAATACACATTTAACAAGGGTGATGAAGTGTTGATATCTACTGTCCATTTCAATCTACAAGGTAAGGACAAATTAAATAATCCTTTTGTAGGACTATTTGTTGTTAAAAGAATGGTTGGAGATAATGCAGTAGAAGTTGTATTGTATTCTCCATATGATAGGAAAAATCCTGTTTTTCCCATTTCTTTGCTTAAGACTTATACTTCCAACAGTGACTTATTTCTCAAAAGAAGGGGAAGACCTAAGAAAAACCCTCAGGAAGTCACAGAAACTGCAGAAATCGGTAAAATTCTCAATGATAGAATTATCACTTCTGAAAGAGGTACTGAATATTTATTGAGATATAAGAACAAATCATCTGAACATGATGCATGGATACCTGGCAAGGAAATTTCAAATCTTCCTACTCTGTTAAAGAAGTACAAAAAGAAAAAATCTTAGCATTTTTTTATTGTTTTTTTGGAGTGAGGGAGTGTCAGCCAGGCTATACCAGGAGCCCAGCAAATTTTATGTCAATTTACTCTAACTAAAAGAGGGCATAAAAATTTGCTTTTTATGTATATAAATTAATCTTATATTGCATAATGAAATCATATAATTATTTTATTAAATATATATAAATATTATATAAATTATTTATACATTTAAATTAAGCATGATATATATTCTATAAATTATAAAGCATTTTTTATGTATTTAATATATACAAATTTATAATTAATTAATTATAAACATATATTATAACTATAAGTGTAAAATTTACTTATAATGTAATTAAATTAATTAATTAAATTTATATATTAAATAAAACTTCTCATACATTATTAAACAATAATATTGGGCGCTTTTTTGGCCCTTAATTGTGTCAGTAAAATGATTAAATAAATTATAACACTTATTTAATAATATGGTATTAAAATTTTCACTTTAAACTATAAATATCATTAAATTAATTATATGTTTCATTTAAACTAATTATTGAATTAATTACATAGTTAAAACAATTAATTAAAATTTCTTTATACTGGATTGAATTGATTACATGGATTTTTGCCTGAAAATAATTCTAATTGTTTTAATTAAACCCTTTACATCCTACTGTAATGTCTGTTTTAGGTTCTTTTTCTCACAGCTCTTATGTTTCAGGCTTACTTAGTTACTCACTATTTTAATTAACTGGGTTGGGAAATTATGGTGGGAAGACTAGTTACTTATTCATGGGTTTAGTTAATTGTTTCATGGTTTTCTCTTAATATCTATGCTTCATTTCTATTCTTTTATATTCTTGTTTTAGCCTATTACTATTTTGTATATACTGATTTGTGGAGCTTCAGAGGTCCCCTGGTCTATAAAAGGGCTTTGGGTAATCCCCTTTAATGGATCACTTATTACACATAACTTTTTAACATATTTTTAAAATATAACATGTTTACTTTAATTTTATTAGTAGTATAATTCTAATTTAAAAGTAAATAAATATTCTAAGGTTGCAGTAATTCTATTAATAAATATAATTGTGAACCGTGCACTAGAACTTATTAAAATAATTATTATTTTATTTAAATTGAACCTTCCATTGTGTCTCTACTCAGACAATTGTTGATGCATTCCTTTATTTTTCTCTCTTACTTTTTAAGCAACCAATCATTATAAAAATCTATTTAATTATTTCTCTATTCTTTTCCTCCTTTACCTCCTTCTTCTAGACAACCAGCAAATAAAACCCTTAAAACACCCTCAAAAAAAACCATAATAAATTCAATTCCTAAACACTTTCTCCCAAATCATGTTCAATCCTCTATACCCACCTTGCTTGAAATGTATTTATTATTTTATTTATTTTTCTTTTTTTTAAATATATATATATATATAATTTAAAATTTAAAAAATTTAAAAAATTTAAAAAAAAATATAAATTTTTTTTATAAAAAAAAAAGAAAAAAGAATAGAAAAAGAATAGAAAAAGAACTGCTTTAATAAACCCTTAAAATACCCTCAAAAAAAACCATAAAAAATTTCAATTCCTAAACACTTTCTCCCAAATCATGTTCAATCCTCTCTACCCACCTCACTTGAAATGTATTTATTTATTTTTTTTAAAAATAAAAATAAATAAATTAAAAATAAATAAATAAATTTAAAAGAAATTTCTTTTTTTAAAAAAAAGAAAGAACTGCTTTAATATAACCCTTAAAACAACACCCTCAAAAAAAAAAAAACCATAAAAAAACCATAAAAAAATTCAATTCCTAAAAAACTTTCCCCCAACTCAAGTTCAATCCATTCTTACCCACCCTCTAAACTCATCTTCAATCCTCCTCACCACCTCACTTGAAATATAATTTTTTTTCAAAAAAAAATTAAAAAGTGGAAAAACAAAAAAAAAATTGAAAATTTGAAAAATTGAAAAATGAAAAATGAAAAAGAAGTAGAAGAAAAATTTAAAAAAAAATGAGTAGTTAAAGAATTAATGAAAGAAAGAAAGAGTATAATAATTTATTTGAGATGGATGGAACCATGGGATTCAAATAATGTTTATGTTTAAGTGTATGTAGATGTAGATGTATATGTATATGTATATGTGTATATACATCTGGTAAAAATGGTTCTAATGAACACTGGTATTAATTGAAAAGATTACTCAAAGACTTAGTATACTATACATAAACATACATTAGAAGTAGTTGAACTCATGTTTGATTTAACATGTCTAACCCCAAAGTAAGCTTTTTGTGATAATGGCATTTCAGACACCAGGTGTTTACTTTGAATTAAAATGACTTACTTAATATCTTTTTTTTGGGGGCATGCTTGAAAGGTATATATGCTAATATTTAACACCCCTCCCCCTCCATTGAATTAATTAAATTTCATAAATTTTCATTTTAAATTTCCCTATTCACTTTCCATTTTTCAGCTTGCCACTTTTTAGGTAGACTCGCAGAATATCTTCCACCTTTTTCTTCATCTTTTTCTTACTTTTTTTTATTTTTCTCTCTCTCTCTCTCTCTCTCTCTCTCTCTCTCTTAACCTCCTTTATGACCACCAATAATAATATTAAAAAAATTAAAAGAAACTCCTCTCTCTCTTTCCCCCCCCCCCCCTCAAAAAAAAAGAAAAGAAAAAGAAACACTTTTATAAACCCTTAACACCCTCAAAGAAAAATTATAAAAAATTCACTTTCTAAACACTTTCTCCCGAATCATGTTCAATCCTCTCTACCCACCTCATTGAAATGTATTTATTTTAAAAAAAATTTAAAAAAAAAAATTTAAAAAATTTAAAAAAAATCTAGAAAATTTAAAAAAAAAAATTAAAAAAAAAAAATTATAAAAATTATAAAAATTGTAAAAAATTTAAAAAAATTAAAAAAAAATATATATATATATAAATTATAAAAAAAAAGAATAAAAAAAAAAAAGGAAAGTAAAAGAACTGCTTCAATAAACCTTAAAACATCCTCAAAAAAAAAAAAAAAAAAAAAAAAAAAACCATAAAATTTTTTTTCAATTCCTAAAAAAACTTTCTCCCAACTCACGTTCAATCCTCTCTACCCACCTCACTTAAAATGTATTTATTTATTTATTTTAAAAAAAAAATTAAAAAATAAAAAAATTGAAAAGAAATTTTAAAAAAAAAAAAAAAGAACCGCTTCAATATAACCCTTAAAACACCCTCAAAAAAAAAATCCATAAAAAAAAATTTTCAATTCCTAAAAAAACTTTCCTCCCCAACTCACATTCAATATTTTTTTTAAAAAAAAATAAAAAAAATTTGAAAAAAAAATGTGGAAAAAAGAAATGTGGAAAAACTAAAAGTAAAAAATAAAAAATTTAAATAAAAATAAAAATTTTATTAAAAAAATTTATAAAAAAAATTTCATAAAAAAAATAAAAAAAATAAAAAAATAAGAAAAAATAAAAAAATTATTGAGTATTTAAAGAATGAATGAATGAATGAAAGAAAGAAAGAAAGAATGGACTAATTAATTTGAGATGGATGGAACCATGGGATTCAAATAATGTATATGTTTAAGTGTATGTATGTCAGCCAGGCTATACCAGGAGCCCAGTAAATGTTATTTCAATTTACTGGGACAAAAAGAGGGCATAAAAATATGCTTATTATGTATATAAATTAATATTATATTGCATAATGAAATGATATAAATATTTCATTAAATATATATAAAATAAGTATTATATTAATTTCATTATTATATAATTATATATACATTTAAATTAAGCATAATAAATGTTATATTCTATAAATTATTGCATATTTTTATGCATTTAATAAATATAAATAATTAATTAATTAATTATAAACATATATTATAATTATAAGTATAAAATTAACTTATAATGTAGTTAAATTAATTAATGAAATTTATATATTAAATAAAACGTTACATATTTTATTAAACAATAATATTGGGCGCTTTTTTGATTCCTAATTGTGTCATCAAAGTATTAAACAAGTTAAAACATTTATTTAAATATATTATCAATGTTTTATTCTAAAAATTAGTAATCTTATTATAATAAGTATTTGATTAAATTAAATTAATTTTTACACTAATAAAAGTAATTAAAATAATTAATTAGTAATGTTTTATACTAAATTAATTAATTACATCATTTTTGACATTTTAAAATTTGTTATTTTGCATGTTTCATTTAAATCGGTTATTATTTAAAAAAATTATAAGACATGTTTCAAATTAATTAAATTAATTTTATGTGTCTCAAACTTATTTAATTACTCACTAAATTTATGGTAACTGTTTGGGTTTATATTGGTGGATATTTGGGTCTAACTCATGTGTTTTAGTTAATGGTGTCATATTTCCCCTTACACTTACTCAAAATAAGCTATTTGTTATTATATTTATATTATTGTTTGTATATACTTTTTTACAATGCTTCAGAGGGCCCCTTGCCTATATAAAGGCCTTGGGTAACCACATGTAGGCTCACAAATTATTATATGCTCAAACTTGAACATATTTTTAATATAATACATTTATTATTATTTTTATTAGTATTACAAATCTAATCTAAAATTTATATAAATATCTAAGGTTGCTCTAGGTCTGTTAATAATACAAATTGTGAACCGCACATTGATACATAACTTAAAAAATTTAAATATTATATATTGAACTTCCCATTGTGTCACTCTTCAAGCTTTTGTGGTTGCATTTTCCTTATTTCTCACTCTAAATTTCTTACGCCTTTTAAATCTAAATTTATTATATAACTTCTTTACTTCATTTCATTTCTCTATTCCTTTCTCCTTTTCCTCCTTCTTCTAGACAACTAGCTTACAATGTGGATGTAGATGTATATGTATATGTGTAGGTGTATATACATCTGGTACAAATGGTTCTAAAGAAAACTGGTATTAATTGAAAAGGTTACTCAAAGGGTTAGTATACTATACAGAAACATACATTAGAAGTAGTTGACCTCATGTTTGATTTAACATGTCTAACCCCAAAGTAAGCTTTTTATGATAATTGCATCCATCTTGGAATAGCATTTCAGACACCAAGTGTTTACTTTGAATTAAAATGACTTACTAAGTACCTTTTTTTGGGGGGGGAGCATGCTTGAAAGGTATACATGCTAATATTTGAAACCCCTCCCCTCCTCATTGAATTTATTAAATTTCTTAAATTTTCATTTTAAATTTCCATATTCACTTTCCATTTTTCAGCTTGCCGCTTTTGAGGTAGACTGGCAGAATATCTTCCACCTTTTTCTTCATCCTTTTTCTTTCTCCTTTTTCTTACTTTTTTTTATTTTTTTTCTCTCTCTCTCTCTCTTAACTGCCTTTATGACCACCAATAATAATATTAAAAAAATTAAAAGAAACTCCTCTCTCTCTTTCCCCCCCCCCTCAAAAAAAAAGAAAAGAAAAAGAAACACTTTTATAAACCCTTAACACCCTCAAAAAAAAAATTATAAAAAATTCACTTTCTAAACACTTTCTCCCAAATCATGTTCAATCCTCTCTACCCACCTCATTGAAATGTATTTATTTTTTAAAAAAAATTTAAATAAATTTAAATAAAAAATTTAAAAAAAAAAATTCAAAAAATTTAATAAAAATTTAAAAAAAATATAGAAAATTTAAAAAAAAAAAAAAATTAAATTTTAAAAAATTTAAAAATAAAATCATAAAAGAAAAATTATATAAAAAAATTAAATTTTTTTTTAAAAATAAAAAAAGAAGAAAAATAAAAGAAAAATAAAAGAAAATAAAAGAAAAAGAACCGCCTTAATAGGGGGTATCAAAGTTAGAAATCTTCCATTTCAAAATACCTCTTTTTTCCACCAAATCAACCATGATTATTTTTTAAAATATGTCATATTGTACCCCAAAAACACCTTTTTACTGAGAATTAATGTCAAGTGTTTAGATTTCTTTTTGTGTTGTGAAATACCTTTTAACTATTTACAAATTTCTAACTTTGATACCCCCTAATATAACCCTTAAAACACCCTCAAAAAAAACCATAAAAAAAATTCAATTCCTAAAAAACTTTCTCCCAACTCAGGTTCAATCCTGTCAATGGGTCTTTCAAGTCTAGAAGGTTTTATAGAGAGTTCCAATGGCAGTAACAACAATTTTTTAGGGTTTCAAACTCAGGTACGTATTTTCTATCTTAAAGATTAATTACTCAACTAATAAGAGGTAAAAGTTTTAATTATTATTATAATTAATGAGTTAGAACTATGTAGTTGTAAGTACTTAAACAATAATAAATACTAATAAATATTTAAGTGTAGTAATTGATTTAATAAAATAAGTAAATAATGGTATGATTTTTCAAAAGCACAAAAAGAGAGGGCCTTTTATAGACAAAGATGTGAGAAATAAAGACGCGGAGTTAACACCACCTGATACAAGGGTTTGAGAAAAGAAATTAAATAAAGAGTGTATATGAAATAATAAAAGATATACTAAATAGTGCATATATAAAAGGTATCATTTTATTTGAAATAAAAATTTGAATCCCTTGGTCCGTCACATTTAGTACAAAAACATTTGATTTAAAATTTTGATTTAACAAAATCTAAATGAAGGAATTTGAAAAGTTTCTTTCCTTTTATATTTTTATATTTTTAATACTATTTTTATTTCCTCTCATCTGTATTATTGAGCACAGTGTTAGGGAGTAAAAATGTATGTGAAAGTTACTTATTTTTATTAATTATTTACATTACTTATTGTACTTAGCTAGTTAGTTGTAAGTAATACATAAGTAGTTAGTAAATAATTAATTATTAATAAGGATTAAAAGGCATGTCTTCATCTCAGTAAGATATTTAATTATTTTACTGGGTAAGTCTAGTAGCCTGGCTGACACTTCCTCACTCTAAAAAAACAATAAAAAAATGCTATGATTTTTTCTTATTATATTTCTTTAGCAGAGTAGAAAGATTAGATATTTCCTTCCTAGGTATCCAAAAATCATTTTCAGAAGATTTACTCTTGAATCTCAATAAGTATTCTGTACCTTTTTTAGCAGTAACTATTCTTTCATTTAGAATTTTATCAATTTCTGCTGTCTCAGTGATTTCATTAGGGGTCTTTTTTGGTCTTCCCCTCTTTTTGGGAAACAAATCACTATTGGATGTATAAGGTTTTAAAAGAGATATTGTAAAAACAGGATGTTTTCTGTCATATGGAGAATACAAAATAACTTCAACTTCATTATCACCAACCATTCTTCTTACAACAAATGGACCAACAAATGGGTCTTTCAATTTGTTATTACCTTGTAGATTGAAGTGGAATGTAGAAATCAACACCTCATCACCCTTCTTAAAAGTGTATTCTTTATGGGATTTGTCCCATCTCTTCTTCTCATATTCAAATGATTTTTCAATACATTTTTGAGCATGACTTCTGCAAAGTTGTTGCATTTGAAGAAAAGATTTTACACCAGGATGTAAATCCAATTTAGGTATTTTATTATTGAGAATTTGGGCAGGAGTATTTGGAACATATCCAAGCCAGAGCTCAAAAGGCTTTCTTTGAGTAGCAGAATGAACAGTGCTATTATAAGCAAATTCCAACCCAGGCAGTAAGGTAACCCAATCATGAGTGAAACTGTCATTGTCTTTATACTCAAGGCCAAAAGCACAGTACCTTCTTATCATTTCCTCTAGAGTCTTAATCATTCTTTCAGCTAATCCATCAGTCTGAGGGTGATGGGCAGTAGATAGTTTCAGATCACAGCCACAAACATCCATTAGAGACATCCAAAATTCTGAAGTAAATTTAGGGTCTCTGTCAGAGATTATGGCTTTAGGAAAACCAGCAGTATTAAACATATGAGACCATCATAAGAAAGCTAATTCCTTAGTGGAAACATCCTTGTAAGAATGGATAAATTTACACATTTTGGTGAATCTGTCCACAATAACCCAACAAGAGTTATAACTGTCTTTTCAAGCAGTAGGTAATCCTGTTACAAAATCCATGTTTATTATCTGCCATGGTGCATCAGGAGGTTCAATATGTTGCATTAATCCAGCTCTCTTACCAGTCAATCTTTTTGATTTTTGGCAAGAATCAAAAGATTCAACATATAATTTGATGTCTTCAGACATATTAACCCACCAAGAAGTGTTTTTAATTCTGATCATTGTTTTTTCAAGATCAAAATTTCCAGCTAATATGTCATCATGACAAATTTTCAAGATGATTTCTTTCATAGAAGGAGGAATAAAAATAACATTACTCAACTTTCTTCTATAATATAGATATCCTTCATCAATTGAAAATTTACCTTTCTCCAAAGCCTTCTGGTACTTTGTTGGAAAGGTTTTAATTAATTCTTGTATTGAAGCATTTTTTGGATCATTTAATATGGTGCATAACTTTTTCAAGTCAGTGTCCTTATCATATGAATCAAGAATAAGCTGTAATAGCTCGTCCTCATTATCAACCACATATATCCCATGAATATGAATAATTTCATCCTCAGGATCATAAGCAGGATTAGAGTCATCATTTTGTAAAGTTAACCTTGATAACATATCCACATTTGAGTGAACAATACCAGCCCTATGAATAATTGTCATTCTCCCTCTGTATTCTTGAACAGCTAACTGCCATCTGAACATATGTCTGTTAGGTGTTTTAAAGTTTAAAAGGGATTTAACTGCACTGCAGTCAGTGACAAGTTCAAATTTCTGGTCATATAGGTAATAATGTAACTTTTCTAGAGCCCACACTACGGCTAAACATTCAAGCTGAGTGGCACCATATTTCAATTCACTATTTCTCAAGGTTCTTGAAATATAACAAATTACTACTTCTGATACTTTATCATTCATCACTTATTTTTGATGGAGGGCAGCACCCAGACCAATAAAGCTGGCATCAGTATATAAAACAAATGGCTGATTAAAGTCAGGTAAAGCAAGAATAGGTGCTGACATCAAACAGTGTTTCATAGTGTCAAAGGCCCTTTGTCTTTCACTATTCCAGACAAAAGCAACATCCTTTCTAGTTAATTGGGTAAGTGGTAAAGCTATGACTTAGTAATTTTTAATATACTGTCTATAGTATCCACACATTCCCAAAAAACTCTGTAGCTCTCTAACTGTATTAGGAGCCTTCACCTGTTGTATGGCTGCCACTTTGTTTTGGTCAACACATATCTGTAAGCTTGAAACAACATGACCAAGAAATTTTAAAGAATGGAAACAAAATTTACATTTCTTCAAAGCAAGTGTCATATTTATCTCATCCATTTTTTGGAACACTTTACACAGGTGGTTGAGATGGTCCTCAAATTTTTGTGAGAATACAATGATATCATCAATATAAACCATCAGCCATCCTTCAATTATCTCCTGATGGAATGTGT
Organism: Hemileia vastatrix; assembly: GCA_030280995.1. Taxonomy (NCBI): domain Eukaryota; kingdom Fungi; phylum Basidiomycota; class Pucciniomycetes; order Pucciniales; family Zaghouaniaceae; genus Hemileia; species Hemileia vastatrix. The sequence goes on from JASXTE010000006.1 coordinate 28,789,405, forward strand.
TATCCATGACTTTTTGAAAAACTGAAGGGGCATTTTTAGGGCCAAATGGCATCCTAACATACTTATAAATACCCATATGAGTATCAATCATCAGAAATTTCTGAGAATTTTTCTCAACAGGTACCTGGTGATATCCCTTATCACCATCCAAACAGCTGATATATTTAGAACCCTGTAAGGTAGCATGTATAGAGCTAATTCTAGGCAAAGGATAGATATCATCAACAGTATAAGTATTTAGTGCTCTATAATCATCACATAACCTGGATTTATCTTTCTCATAAGAAATTAGGACAGGTGAGATAACACAATATTTAGGTGTTTCAACTACCTTTTCAATAATATTCATTTTTAAAAGGGTAGATATACTGTCTTCAATATCTTTTCTCTTTTTGGGAGAAGCAGGATAAGTCTTTTTCTTTAAACTAGGTGGTATATCAGTTAATGGACAAGACAATGAGAGTTTCATTTCTTCTTTAACTAATCCTAGTTCATGTGACCCATGAGCAAAGGTCATAGGAAAAGACTTTATCAAGTTAATGATGGAATCTTTATCCTCACCAGAAAGTTGTTTTCCAAAAGAGAAATTGTCAATTTCAGACATAAGGGAATGCATTTCTTTTGTAGATCTTTCTTTATATTGAACCACAGAATTACATGTGTTCAATTCTGGTTTTAATAATTTTTTGGGGGAGGAAAACTTAAATTTTCTCTTCCCATTTCTCCCCATTTTGAAGAATTGGTTTGAAGGATCTAATTTTATGCCATTTTTGGTTAAAATGTCATTTCCTATGATAAAAAAACTGCTTAAATTATCATAATTCATGACAACAAAATCACAAATAGCTCTTACAAAACCATGGTTATATTTAAAAAATACTATGGCCTTGTATTTACCAATGTGGGACAAAACAGAGCCATAACCTCTCCAATTTTCAGAAGTGATAGGCATCAGTTTTGATTTATAGTCTTGATCCACTGAAGTAAGTGCTTTTTCAGATACTACACTTCCTCCAGCTCCAGAATCCAGAACAACTTCCATGCTAGTTCCATTGATCAAGACTGGTGCTTTGAGAGGGGCAATTACAATTGAGCTATCCTCAATGTTCCTTATGATCTCAGCATCCTCAAATGTAGATAAATCATAATTATCAATATCAATAGTATTTAAATAATGAACATCTTCTTGCAGCATCAAGATTTTTTGTTGAGATTCATATGAAATATTTCTGGCACAATCACTTGAAGTATTATCCAGTTCTATTGTGTCATCAGCCTTCTCCTCAGTTTTTTCAACAAGATTTATCCTCTTGTCACAAACATGGCCTTTTTGCCAAGGCTTGTTGCACTTGAAGCAAGTGTTTGTTGCATACTTTTTTGGTGCAACAGGGGCAGAAGGTTTACCAACCTTTTCCAGAGGTTTCTGTTGGTAAGTGGAGGATTTCTCCAAAGGGGTCAAAGGAATGAATATTCTGGCATCATACTTGTTGTTTAAGAGGGTCTCATTGCAAGTATTAATGAAAGAAGAAGGTTCTCTGGAGATCTCAGTCCTAGCCACTATCAAGTCTCTCAGAGACATTGGCAATTTATAAAGGATCCTGTCCTTCCATAACTCAAACTCCATATTTGGGTCCATTGCCCTCAAGATTTTTACAAGTTTCATTAAGAACTCAATAGGTTTATCAGTTGAAGAGCTATATCTAGTTTCCTCATACTGCCTTTTTTGAGCCATCCTAAACTTGGAGCCACCAAATTGTGCTTTTTTCAATATTTTCCAATCTCCCCATGAGTAGTCATTCCCATCCAGGAGAACAGATTCATACCACATTAGGGCAACATTGGTAAACAAAGAAATTAACTTAGACACAATTTCCTCATCTGGGAGTTTGTAAGAATTTTTAAAGGTATCAATTCTTCAAATGAATTGCTGCCAATCAGAAGAAGATTCACCATCAAATGTTGGGTACTGGTCAAGTTTTGGCCAATTCTTTTGATTTGAAGGAGCCTCCTTAGTATTAGCTTGTTTCTGAGTAAGAAGCAGCTGTATCTTCTCCAATTGGGCAGTAATCTCATTGTTTAATACTTCCGTAGAAGATCCTGGTGCATCATCAATTTTTGATGGAAACTCAGTGGTATCAACAGGCATTTCTGAATCTAATTTTACTTTAGATGAACTAGCAACAGGTAAACTTGGAGCATCCTGTACCATATGTTCCTTCAAAGAAGTTTCAGAATATTTTTGATCATTAAACAATGAATTCAATTTTTCTTCTAGGGTTGTTAGTCTGGTTTTCACTTTTGGAAGACTAGATAAACTCTCATTGACTGTTGCAAAAGATAACTGGGTTTTATTTTGAAAAGATAAATAATGATCACTTAATCTTTTCAAGTTCATCTTATCTACCTCTAGCTCCATGCAACAGGTAGATACAGTATCTTTCAGTTTAGACACATCATTTTTGATATTTTGCCATGAAGAAACTTTCTTTTCATGGGTTGCTTTGTAATGAAACAAATCATCAGAAACTCTCTGTAACTCACTCCTCAATGCTTGATAACCCTTTTCAGTTAAAAAACTATTATATTTCTGAGTCAATTGCATGTTGTTCATGATATTATTTTGTTTAGCAATAATATCTCTCAAATATTCATCATTGATGTTAGCTACATCTGGAGTGTTTCTCAGTAAGGAAGCAGAGTAACTTTCCAGATTCTCATAAAACTCAGGTTCAAGTGTTTCATCAATAATAGCCATATCAGGATTTATCATTGAAGTAGCAATTAGAACTAAAGGATTAGATACATTTGAAATTTGAGTAATTTGTCTACTGTTCTCAGCCTCTACAGGTCTCACAGTCTCATCTCCTCTTCCAGAATTACCTGAGGGAACTGAATTAGTTACAAGAAATGGTACTTGTGAATTAATAGAGGGGCTTACCAAGGTTTGCTGGGCAAGATCATATTGTTTTTTCTTCTTCTTCCTCCTTGATAGGGGTAAGGAGGTGTGGGGTTGACTTGGCTTCTGGGTCTTGATGGACCTGCTTGGGGCAATTGAGTCTGTTTATTTTGAGACAGGTAATCCCACTGAGTGTTTAGCCAATCCCACTGCCACTTGGATAATTCCACTTTCTCTGGATGCTGGGGATCCAATTGATGAAGATCCCTGGGGGGAGGAGGTCTTCTCTTCTCTTGAAGAAAAGCATCTATTTTTCTTACCTTTTCCTCTAGAGCATCTACTCTTGACCTCAATCTCAAGTTTTCTGTCCTTAATTCTTTTATGTGTGTTGACAGGTTCTTTACTTGGTGAGGTAGTGGCATCTTTTTTATTTTGAAGCCTTTTGGAAGTTCTTCTGGGGGGTTTATTACAGGTTTCTGTTCCTGAGTTGTTTCTACCAGAATTTCCACTTCCTCCATTTCTACATCCTGATTGGTGAAATGATTGATTAATTTGAGATAATTTACTAGTTAAATGAGAGCTCACAGAAGTAGACTCATCATAATCAATTAAATCCAATTCCTCTTCACGTGCAGCAGAGACACCTTGATCAGTCATTTCTAAATTTTACTGCAATGAGAGAGGGAGATAATAAGATGAATTAGTTTGTATTTTTACTTTTATTTAAAAGAAAATAATAAAATAAAATTTTTCAGGATAAAATCAACTAAAATAATAATCAATTTATTAATTCAAAACAGTTTAAAACCAGGATATAATAATCAACTGAATAATTAAATTTAAATTTCTTATTAACAATTTTATTATAATTATTATCAGGATTTTAAATCAGCTGAGAATTTAATAATTAACAGGACTTAATGTCTACTGAAATATTAAATATTAATTTTTAAAAAAATTTTAATGTCAGGACAATTTGTCAACTGGAAAAAATAAAATTTAAATATATCAGGACAAGAGTCAACTAAAAATTATAATGAATAATAATTTTTTTAAATATAATTTTTTATCTCTAGGGCTAAGAACACAATTGCTCTATCTTTTTCAACTAGGAAAAATAAAATAAATAATAAAAAAATTTAATTCCAATTTACTAGACACCTCCCCCTGTTAAATGAGCAAATCAATGCCACTTACAGAGTGCTGAGTAAAAGGAAATACGTAGAGTATGAAGAGTGCAAAGTGACCCACAAATAGTAATCAATAATTACCACAAAATATATAACTATTAGATAGTATATAAGCCTAAGTTTTGGAGCGCGGTTCGATTCCCGTTCGCAGCAAAAAATAAGTCACGTGACATATGACGTTTGTCATTTTTGTCGTCCACTTGTCCTTATAGGTACCTTGATGGCAATGGTCCCATGGTCTCCGGTCCTCAAGATAACAATGTGCCGTCGACGACTTGTGAAGGCCTCCAATTTTCAATAGGTCTTTCAAGTCTAGAAGGTTTTATAGAGAGGTCCAATGGCAGTAACAACAATTTTTTAGGGTTTCAAAATCAGGTATGTATTTTCTATCTTAAAGATTAATTACTCAAATAATAAGAGGTAAAAGTTTTAATTATTATTATAATTAATGAGCTAGAACTATGTAGTTGTAAGTACTAAAACAATAATAAATAGTAATAAATATTTAATTGTAGTAATTGATTTAATAAAATAAGTAAATAATGGAATGATTTTTTAAAAGCACAAAAAGAGAGGGCCTTTTATAGGCATAGATGTGAGAAATAAAGACACAGAGTTAACACCATCTGATACAAGGGTGTGGGAAAAGAAACTAAATAAAGAGTTTATATGAAATAATAAAAGATATACTAAATAGTGCATAAATAAAAGGTATCATTTTATTTGAAATAAAAATTTGAATCCCTTGGTCCATCACATTTAGTACAAAAACATTTGATTTAAAATGTTGATTCAACAAAATCTAAATGAAGGAATTTGAAAAGTTTCTTTCCTTTTATATTTTTATATTTTTAATACTACTTTTATTTCTTCTCATCTGTATTATTGAGCACGGTGTTAGGGAGTAAAAATGTATGTGACAGTTACTTATTTTTATTAATTATTTACATTACTTATTGTACTTAGCTAGTTAGTTGTAAGTAATACATAAGTAGTTAGTAAATAATTAATTATTAATAAGGATTAAAAGGCGTGTCTTCATCTCAGTAAGATAATTAATTATTTTACTGGGTAAGTCTAGTAGCCTGGCTGACAAATCCTCTCTACCCACCTCACTTGAAATGTATTTATTTATTTATTTTTTAAAAATAAATAAATATAAAAAAATAAAAAAATTTAAAATAAATTAAAAAATGAAAAGAAAAGAAAAAGAACTGTTTTAATATAACCCTTAAAACACCCTCAAAAAAAAAACCCCATAAAAAAAAATTCAATTCCTAAAAAACATTCTCCCCAACTCACCCTTAATCCATTCTTACCCACCCTCTCAACTAATCTTTCATCCTCTCTACTACCCACCTCACTTGAAATATAATTATTTTAAAAAAAAAACCATAAAAAAAACCATAAAAAACTTTTTTCAATTCCTAAAAAGCTTTCTCTCCAACTCACCTTCAATCCATTCTTGCCCACCCTCTTAACTAATCTTCCATCCTCTCTACTACCCACCTCACTTCAAAAATAATTAAAAAAAAAAAAAAAAAACCATAAAAAAAATTTTCAATTCCTAAAAAATTTTCTCCCCACTCACATTTAATCCACTCTTACCCACCCTCTCAACTCATCTTCCATCCTCTCTACTACCCACCTCATTCGAAATATAATTTTAAAAAAAAATTTAAAAAAAAAAAAACCATAAATTTTTTTTTTCAATTACTAAAAAAACTTTCCTCCTCACTCACATTCAATCCATTCTTACCCACACTCTCAACTCATCTTCCATCCTCTCTACTACCCACCTCACTTGAAATAGAATTTTTTTTTTTTTAAAAAAAAACCATAAAACAAATTTTTCAATTCCTAAAAAAACATTTTTTCCCACTCACGTTCAATCTATTCTTACCCACCATCTAAACTCATCTTTCATCCTCTCTACTACCAACCTCAATTGAAATATAATTTTTTTTTTAAAAAAAAAAGAAAAAAAAAAAAAACCATAAAAAAAATTTTTATAATTCCTAAAAAAACATTCCTCCCCAACTCACGTTCAATCCATTCTTACCCACTGTCGGGTGGTCCTTCAAGTCTAGAAGATTTTTCAAGGAGTTTCAAGGACAGCAACAGTGGATTTCAAAGGATTCAAAATGTGTACGTATTTCTCTTATCTTTTAAAGATTTTTTACTCAAATAATTTAAAGAGTTAAAGGGATAATTACTATTTTATTTAAAATTTTAGAGTTATGGCTTAATATAAATACTAAAATGATACTAAATAGTCTTTTATGTAGTTGTAATAAAATAAGTAAAGAATGTTCTGAAAAGCACAAAAGTGAGGGCCTATTATAGGCAAAACATGAGGGAAATAAATACATGGAATTTACACCATCTACTTTAAGAATGTGAGAAAGAAGATGACTAAAAGGAGTATATATATGACATAAGAATAATTTAATTGGTACGTCAACAAAGGCATCAATTTTATTAGTAATAAAGTATGAGTTCCTTGGACTGTCACAAATAATTACATCACAATTAAGTTAATTATATTAATTTCACAGAATTCTAGATCTCTCAATGAAGTAATATAATAATCTTAAGGTTTTTTATTATAATTTTATTATTAAGTTTTATTTCCAAACAACTGTACTATTGAGCATGGTTTTAGGGAGTAAAAATGTATGGGACACTTACTTAAATTAATAATTTACACTACTTAATATAATTAGCATAGTTGGTTTTAAGTAATATATAAGTAAATGTTAAATAATTAAATATTAATAAGTATTTTAAAAAGGCGTGGCTTCACCTTAGTAAAATAATTAATTATTTTACCAGGTAAGTCTAGTAGCCTGGCTGACACCCACCCTCTTAACTCATCTTCCATCCTCTCTACTACCCACCTCACTTGAAATATAATTTTTTTTTAAAAAAAATAAAATAAAAAATCATTTCACAAATTTTTTTCAATTCCTAAAAAATCTTTCCTCCCCAACTCACATTCAATCCATTCTTATCCACCCTCTCAACTCATCTTCAATCCCCTCTACTACCCACCTCACTTGAAATATAATTATTTAAAAAAAAAAAAAAAAAAAAAAAAAAACCATAAAAAAAACCATAAAAAACTTTCTCCCCAACTCACCTTCAATCCATTCTTACCCACCCTCTCAACTCATCTTCCATCCTCTCTACTACCCACGTCACTTGAAATTTATTTATTTTTTTAAAAAATTTTAAAAAAAACCATAAAAAAAATTTTTCAATTCCTAAAAAAATTTCTCCCCAACTCACCTTCAATTCATTCTTACCCACCCTCTCAACTCATCTTCAACCCTCTCTACTACCCAATTCACTTGAAATATAATTTTAAAAAAATTAAAATTAAAAAAGAAAAAAAATAAAAAACCATAAAAAAAAAATTTCAAATCCTAAAAAAACTTTCCACCCACTCACATTTAATCCATTCTTATCCACCCTCTCAACTCATCTTCCATCCTCTCTACTACCCACCTCACTTGAAATATTATTTAAAAAAAAAACCATAAAAAAAATTTTAAATTCCTAAAAAAACTTTCTCCCCACTCACCTTCAATCCATTCTTACCCACCCTCTCAAATCATCTTCTGTCAGCCAGGCTATACCAGGAGCTCAGTAAATGATATGTTAATTTATTGGACCTGAAAGAGGGCGTAAGAATTTTATTTTATGTATATAAATTAATTTTTTTTGCATAATAAAATTATATAAGTATCTTATTAAATATAAGTGTTATAGTAATTTTATTGTTATATAAATTTTAATACATTTAAATTAAGCATAATATATTTTATATTCTACAAATAATGGCGCATTTTTATGTATTTAATAATTGTAAATTAATAATTAATTAATTTTAAAAATATATTATAATTATATATGTAAAATTGTCTTATAATGTAATTAAATTAATTATTTAGATTTATATATTAAATAAAACTTCATATATTATTAAACAAAAATATTGGGCGCTTTGTTTGACCCTTAATTGTGTCAAGAAAAATTATTAAATAAATTGTAACTCTTATTTAATAACATAGTATTAAAATCCCCACTTTAAAATTACAAATATCATTAAATTAATTATATGTTTCATTTAAACTAATTATTGAATTAATTACATAGTTAAAACAATTAACTAAAATTGCTTTAAACTGGATTGAATTTATTATATGAATTTTTGGCATGAAAATAATTTTATTTGTTTTACTTAAAATCTTTACCTGTCACTATAATGTCTGGTTTGGATTATTTTACTCATTTTTCTCATGTTTCAGACTTACTTGGTTACTAATTATTTTAATTAAGTGTTTTGGGGAGTCATGGTGGAAAAATGGTTAATTGCTCACGGGTTTTAGTTAATTGTTTCATATTTTTCTCTTAATATCCATGTTTCATTTCTACACTTTTATATTTTTGTTTTAGCTTATTACTTTTTTGCACTTACTGATTTGTGGCGCTTCAGAGGTCCCTTGGTCTATAAAAATGCCTTGGGTAATCCCCTATAACCCATCACTTATACACTCATCATTTTAAACATTTTTAATACATTACATTTATTATTATTTTTGTTAGTACTATAAATTCTAATCAAAATTCTTTATAAATAACTAAGGTTGCAGTAAGTTTAATAAAAATTAATAGTGTCTTCTGCACAATCGAAATAACTTCTTACTTAAATAAATATATATTATAATTTAAAATAACCCTCAGTATTTTGTCAAGTCCCAAGTAGTCCTCATTGCCTTTTTCTCTTATAATAATTAAAATCCTTTTATTATTTTATTTCCTTCCCTATTTCCTCCTCCTCCTCTCCATTCTTTTCCTTTTCCTCTTCTTCTTCTAGACATCCAGCCAATATCTTCCATCCTCTCTACCCCCACTTCAGTTGAAATAGAATTTTAAAAAAAATAAAAAAACCATAAAAAATAATTTTTCAATTCCTAAAAAAACTTTCTCCCCATTCACCTTCAATTCATTCTTACCCACCCTCTCAACTCATCTTCTATCCTCTCTACTACCCACCTCACTTAAAATATAATTTTTTAAAAAAAAACCTTAAAAATTTTTTTCTCAATTCCTAAAAAAACTTTCCTCCCCACTCACATTCAATCCATTCTTACCCACACTCTCAACTCATCTTCCATCCTCTCTACTACCCACCTCACTTGAAATAGAATATTTTTTTAAAAAAAACCATAAAAAAAATTTTTCAAATCCTAAAAAATATTTTTTCCCCACTCACGTTCAATCAATTCTTACCCACCATCTAAACTCATCTTCCATCCTCTCTACTACCCACCTCAATTGAAATATTATTTTTTTTGTTAAAAAAAAGAAAAAAAAAGGAAAAAAAAACCATAACAAAAAATTTTATTAATTCCTAAAAAAACTATCCTCCCCAACTCAGGTTCAATCCATTCTTACCCACCCTCTTAACCCATCTTCCATCCTGTCAGCCAGGCTACTAGACTTACCCAGTGAAATAATTAATTATTTAACTGGATGAAGCCGCACCTTATCATTTTAATTATTATTTAATTATAATTTAGTTACATTAAAATTAGTTATAATAGATTAACTAATTACAGAATGATAAAATTAAATAAATAATTAAAATTAAAATATAAAATTGTCCCTTATATTTTTCTCTAACACCGTGCTCATTTGACAGGTTAGAAAAAATAAAAATTTATATTAAAAAATAGATATTAAGATAAAATAAGATTTTAATATTAAAATAATATTAAATATATACAAAAAATTCAAATTTCTTATTTAGAATTGACTTCTACAGTAAATATTAAATAAATTGATGTATTTCTGACATACTCTGTAAATACATCTTTTTGAGGCCTTCTTTTTAGAATAACTTTATTATTTGAAAATACTCCTTCTGGAATATTCTTTTCTCTCTCTCATACTACTGTTTTTAGAATTTGATTGCCGTGCTTTGACTCTACTTTGCCTATATAAGGCCTCTCTTTTTGTTGTCTTTTCAATAATTCCTTTACTAAATCACTTTATTACAATATTAACAAATCAAAAACTTATTCTTATAATCTATAGCATTAGTATTTACAATACGTAACTCTAATATATAATTTATATCAATATTTTAATCATACCTCTTTTAATTGAGTAAAATAATCATCCTTGAATTAAGAAATACGTACAATTTTGTTGAGAGTCCATTTAAACCTTTAAAATCCTCTTAAAACTTCATACCAAATCTTCTAGACCAAAAGCGTACCTTGACACATCCTCTCTACTACCCACCTCACTGGAAATATAATTTTTTTTAAAAAAAAAATAAAAAAACCATTAAAAAGATTTTTTTCAATTCCTTAAAAAACTTTCCTCCCCAACTCACATTCAATCCATTCTTATCCACCCTCTCAACTCATCTTCCATCCTCTCTACTACTCACCTCACTTAAAATATAATTATTTAAAAAAAAAAAAAACCATAAAAGAAACCATAAAAAATATATTTCAATTCCTAAAAAACTTTCTCCCCAACTCACCTTCAATCCATTCTTACCCACCCTCTCAACTCATCTTCCATCCTCTCTACTACCCACCTCACTTGAAATTTTTTTTTTTTTTTTAAAATTTTAAAAAAAAACCATAAAAAAAAATTTCAATTCCTAAAAAAATTTCTCCCCATTTCACCTTCAATTCATTCTTACCCACCCTCTCAACTCATCTTCCATCCTCTCTACTACCCACCTCACTTGAAATATAATTTTTTTTTTTTAGAAAAAAAAAAAAAAAACCATAAAAAAAACCATAATTTTTTTTTTCAATTCCTAAAAAACTTTCTCCCCAACTCACATTCAATCCATTCTTAACCACCCTCTTAACTCATCTTCTATACTCTCTACTAGCCACATCACTTGAAATATAATTTAAAAATAGAAAAAAAAAAACCATAAAACAAAATTTTTCAATTCCTAAAAAACTTTCTCCCCAACTCACATTCAGTCCATTCTTATCCACCCTCTCAACTCATCTTTCATCCTCTCTACTACCCACCTCACTTGAAATATAATTTTTTTTTAAAAAAATAAAAAATAAAAACATTAAAAAAAAACCATAAAACAAATTTTGAAATTCCTAAAAAAACTTTCCTCCCTAACTCATGTTCAATCCATTCATACTCATCCTCTCAACTTATCTTTCATCCTCCCTACTACTGTCCCCACTTGAAATATAATTTTTTTTTCAAAAAAAAATCCATAAAAAAGAATTTTTCCAATTCCTAAAAAAACTTTCCTCCCCCACTCACATTCAATCCATTCTTACCCACCCTCTTTCACGCGCCACATGACACTTGAGGAAAAATCAGCTCATTAAATCAATAATAACAAGGTCTAAATCCATGTGTAAAGCGCAGAAGCAATTTTACATAGCAACTGCAACTTTTCTTTGTGTACTCACTATTAAACTGCGCTAATCTTAAACTTTAAATCTAAATTAGTTAATCTCTCAATAGTGTGTTGTGCATTTTTCTTTGATAGGAAAAGCACAGCGCAACGGCCAATGCAATATTCTGCTAAAGGGTTATTGTGTGTCTGTGGGTTATTAACAGGGGTAGAGAGCATAGACGGGATGGTTAGTGGAGGGTGAAGGGGTTAACGGATGTTAGTGAGGAGGTTCTAGGTGTAATGGATGTTAGTGAGGAGGGTTTGTGGTGTGCGGAATGATGGATGGGAATGAGGTCAATGCAAGGAGGAGTAGTGGATATAAAAGGGATGGGATTTTGGTTGGACATTCTTTAGAATTAAATTATAAAACATATTTATAGTTAATAGTGGTAAAGCTTCAGGTTAAATCATTATTATTTTACATTTCCTTATTTTCTCAGTAATCATTTCTAAAATCTTAAATCTTTGATTATTGAGTTTCCAACCCTTTGTGAGATCCTAAGAATATTAATATTACCTTTAAATTATATTAAGATTCTTATCAAACATATCTCAAAGTAAAATTTCTTCCTTTGACTCATCTTTGAATCACTTCCTCGAGTATTTCCTCAGTACTTCAAAGAAGTCTCTAAACTCCTTCCTCTATCTCAATTTCCCAGGAACACCCTTGACCTTGTGCATAGGTCATCCGGTGACAGTATAATTTAATTCTCCGTAGCTCTCATTCTTTCTCACTACTACCTCCTTTTTCAGGTGTTTTTAAATTCTTTAAAAAGGGCATCTGTTCAACGCACTCCTCCTACAGGCGCTACTACCAGGACTCGCACCAGAGACAGGCCACTAGCCACATGGTCTGTTGCCCACACTCACTCTCTGGAACCTCTCGACATTAGGGAACAGGAACACTCAGTCCAATCTGTGGAAGACATCCTTCAGGATTTTAATGATTCTAGAAATGAAGCAGAAGAAGAAGATACAATGCATGAGGCACCATCTGCCCCTACTACTCACCCTTCTGGTCAACCTTCTGAGACTGGACCATCTAATTCCTTAGAAGACTTCATGAGACTTTTCATGAAAACCCTTTCAAATCCAACGTCTTCGGAGGGATCAAAATTCAAAACTCCTTCCATGAAATCTCCTGACAAATTTGATGGAGAACACCCAGACAGATTGCGCCCCTCCTTGCAAACCTGCAAGCTCCTGTTCCATAACGACCCTCAAACCTTCAATATCAACCAATAAAAGGTTGTTTACGTTTTTTCATTATTAGCCGGAAAAGCAGCCAGATGGTTCGAACCTTATCTTCTCATGCTCTCTTTGACAAAAACCCACTTACTTATCAATAACTGGGAAAAGTTCGAAGACCAACTCTTTACGTTGTTCTGTGACCCTAATGAAACTGAAAACGCGGAAATTGAACTTGATTTCCTCCGAATGTGTGATAATGGTAAAGCCTCTGAATATATCTCAAACTTCAGAGAACTTAAAACTCAAGTAGGTTGGAATGATGCTGCCCCCTAGTATCATTTCAAAAAGGAACTTCCTTCGAGGATTCTGGATCAATTAAATCTTCATGGTCAGAAGATGACTACCTTAACAGATTTAATAGATTGAACCCTCGAACTTGACGGCGTTTACCAAAGACGACTAAAACATTGTCAATAAGCCAACAAATCTCAGGGCCTAAATTTTAAATCAGGACCTTCTTCAAACCCACGGCCAACTCAATCCTCCGTGACTCAATCCAAACCCAATAAGGGAAAAGAAAAACCTTGACCAAAAGGCTCAACCCCAGGCAATATCAGTAAGGTATTGAACCCAAAAGGGGAACTTAAAGAAGCTGAGAGGAAGAGATGAGCAGATAATGGACTATGTATGTATTGTGGGGGTAAGCAGAAGCTAGAAGATTGTGTGAAGTTGAAGGAAAGAGAAGGTACTAGTTCAAGGTCAAAAAACTAGTAGATAGTTTACTTGTGTGCAAAGCAAACTATCTTATCTCTCCCAGTGCACAGAAACTCCATGTCTAAAGGACTGGAGTTGCCTTAAACCACTTTAGATTCATTCTTTTTAAGGAGGATACCCCCTTTAGTTGTCTTATAGACTTTGGAGCTTCAATTTCTTGTGTCAGTTTATCTTTTTCAGAGAAGTTAAAGCTGACATCTACAGATATTGACCAGACTCCAATTTATTTGGTCGAATCAGAGGAACCCAAATATTGGGTAAGTAAGAAAGTTTTATGGGTTTTCAACTTTCCGAATTTTCCCCCCTTCGAGTGGGAATTATCAGTCTTGGACGCCCCAAGAATGGACGATACCATTCTTGGCCATGACTTTTTAAGGAATTGGAATCCTGAAACTGATTGGTCATGGGGATTGATTACCCCACACGCTAAGTATATTTCTGATTCTTCAATTCAGGTCAATAGGGAGTTAAAAAGCCCTCCTAACAATGTCCTGCTAGAGGAAAAATCTCTGTCAGATGACTTGCAAGCATCTGATCTTTCTCTAAATGAGCAATTGGCTAACCCTTCTAGCTCAATCACTTCACTCGAAGAGGATTTAAATTGCCTCAAAGTAGTCGAATTATGCTCTCTCAATTCTGGTCTTCCCTTGACAGATTCTCTCAAAGAAGATGAGGATGACCAAATCAACATTATAGCCATTAAATTAACTCTATGGGAAATCTATCACGATTTCCTTGATGTTTTCTCAATATGCAAGGCCAATAAGTTACCACCTCATCAACCCTACAACCATCAAATAGAGTTAATAGGTCCAGTACCTCCAGCAGGTCCTGTCTATCTTTGTAGAAGTACAAATCTCAAGTTCTTTGAGACTACATTGCAGATAATGTAGCCAGAGGTTTCATCAGAGCCAGTAAATCTCAAACTGGCTCCCCGTTCTTTTTGTAAAGAAAAAGGATGGTAGCCTTGGGTTGTGTGTTGACTATAGAAAGCTCAACACAGTCACTAAGAAGAATGCATATTCTTTTCCCCCTATTTCATTGCTTCTTACCCTTTTCAATGGTGCTAATTTCTTTTATAAAATTGATCTTAGAGGCACTTATAATCTTATTCGCATTGTGGAAGGTCATGAACCACTGACTGCAATGTGCACTAGATTTGGTAGTTTTGAATACTTAGTCATGCCTTTTGGATAGTGTAACCCACCATCTACTTTTCAAACTTTTGTTAATGACATCTTTCAAGATGTTATCAAACAACTTGTTGTTGTCTATTGAGACAATATTTTAATTTTCTCAAAGACCCTCAATGAACATATTCATCATGTTTGAAAGGTTCTAAATTGCCTTCAAGATCACGGTCTCTATGCCAAGCACAATAAGTGCAAATTACATCTTAAATCTATTTATTTTTTGGGTTTTATGTTGTCCACTGATGGTTTAGTCATGGATGAAAAAAAGTTCCAAAAAGTCCTGGAATGGCCTGAGCCCAAAACCGTTAAATCACTCCAAGGATTTTTGGGTTTTGCCAATTTCTATAGAAGATTTATCAAAGATTACTCTAAAACTAGTTCCAATATTACTTCTCTTCTTAGAAAAGATATTTTTTTTGTTTTTACTTCTACAGCACAAAAGGAATTTGAAGCATTGAAGACTGAGTTCACCACTGCTCCAATTCTTTGTCATTTTGATCCTTCTGCTTTGACAATTGTTGAGACAGAAGCTAGCGATTATGCTATTGCAGGGGTCATCTCTCAATTCAATCCTGAAATAAAATTGTTTCATCCTGTTGCTTTTGAGTCCCGCAAACTCATTGTGGCAGAATTAAATTATGAAATTCATGACAAAGAGCTATTAGCTATCATTCATTGTCTTAAAAAATGGTGCTCTTTTCTACTCAGCCTGGATAGTCCTTTTCAGATCCTGACTGACCATAATGCTTTGAAATACTTTATGTCTTCAAAAGTGTTAACTAGGCGTCAGGCCAGGTGGGCTGAATTTCTGTCTGAATTTCCTTTCTCTATTTCCTATTTCCCAGGTAAGAACTGTGTTGTCCCAGATATCCTGTCATGTTGGGATGACCTTTACCCAAAGCGGGGGGATGCATTTGCTGACAAGAACCCAGCAAATGTGAAATCAATCTTCAACGAATCAATGTTAACAACTCATCAACTTAATTCAATGAAAATTCAATCTTTTCAAGATCCACTATCCAAAATCCTCGAAGCTCAGTTGAAGGACAATTATTGTTTAGGGTTAAAAGACAAAATACTCTTGTAGAAAGGGGCCAAAAGATTAAGTATTGAATCAGGTCTATTAGTCTTCAAAGGTAGAGTAGTCATACCCGACAAAAATGAAATAAAATTATGGATTTTCAATAGTCAACATGATTCTCCATTAGCTGGTCATTTTGGTGTTGATAAAACATACCAGTTAATAGAAAGGATTTCTTCTGGCCAAGAATGAACAGAGAGATCAAGGCCTATATAAGATCTTGTTACAAATGTAATAGGAATAAGGCTCCCCGTCATCGGAAGCATGGGTTGCTTCAACCACTTCCTATTCCCTCTAAACCTTGGGAATCGTTATCGATGGATTTTATTTCTCAACTTCCTCTTTCTAATAATTTTGATGCTATATTAGTAATAGTAGATATATTTTCATAAAAACCACTACTACTGCTACAGAAGAAGATTTGTCAAAATTGTTTCTAGAACATGGCTTACCTAATGATATTATTTCAGATAGAGGCTCATTGTTTGTATCCACATTCTGGACTCAATTGTGTTGACAACTCAATATCACGAGGAATCTCTCCAAGGCCTATCATCCTGAAACCAATGGGCAAACAGAAAGGGTCAATCAAATCCTTGAGAAATACCTCCGAATGTATGTCAGTTACCAACAAGATGATTGAATCACATGGTTACCATTGGCCGAATTTGCTTATAATAACTCAACTCATTCTTCGACACAACAATCTCCTTTTGAAACTGTTTATGGAAGACATCCTCAATTCAACTCAATCCATGTAGGAACTAGTCATCCTGAAGAACATTATCTTTGAACCATATCACGACTTCAAGAAGAACTTAAATCAAACTTGGAATTAGCAATTCGAAGGTACAAGGAATAGGCCGACAAACATCGACAATCTGCTCCTTCCTTTAAACCAGGCAACAAAGTATGGCTTGAAACACAAAACATTTAAACGACTCGACCATCTAAGAAACTGGCCAAAAAGCGCTTGGGACCATTCAAAATTGACTTTGAAGTCTCTAAAACTGTATTTTGACTCAAGCTACCTCCTAAATGGCAGGCTATTCACCCTGTTTTCCACATATCTCTCTTGGAACTGGATCAAGAAACATACCCGGGCAGGAACCAACCTCCTGCGGAACCGGTCAAAGTAGAAGACCATCTAGAGTGGGAAGTAAGCCATATCCTTGATTCAAGAATGCGCAAGGGGAAACTTCAATACCTCGTGGAATGTGAAGGCTTCCTCGATGACTCAGACAAAGCATCCTGGGAACCAGCCATCAATGTATCTAACGCCCCTGAACTCCTAAAATCTTTTCATCTTAAATATCCTTTTAAAAAACTAAACCTTAAAACTCTCTTTTATTTTTCTTTTTTCTTCTCTTTTCTTTTCTTTTCTTTTCTTAAAATTCTAAAACTTCTTCTTTTTTAAAAATCCTTACTCTGTTTTCTTTTTTCTTCTTCTCTTTCAAAAAAGTTTTTTCAACCTTCTTTAAAAATAAATAAATTAAATTAAATTAAATTAAATAAAATAAAATTAAAAATAAATTAAAATCAAATTAAAAATAAATTAAAATTTAAAAAAAAAAAATAACAAAAACAAAGTCTTAAAAAATTTGTTAAAATAAAATCTTAATAATCAATAATTCCTTTAATTTTCTTTCTTTCTCCTTTCAAACTTTTTTTTTTCTTTTTTAAAATACAATTTTTATTTCCTTATTTCTTTTTCTTAGAATTATCAAAAATTTTCACAAACTCAATACAATAACCTTTCTCAAACTTCACTTCAACCTTTAAATCTCTCTTTTAAAATTCTTCAAACAAATTACTCTTTTCTTTCAAATCCTTTTTTTCAAACCTATTTTTTTCTTTTCTCTTCAACTAACCAAAATTCCTCATATCTTCAAAAATAACCTCAAATAAATTTTCACACATAACATTTTTTCTTTTTCTTTTTTTCCATTAAAATTTCATTTAAAAACATAAAACCAAAATTTTCAAAATCAACTATTTTTTTTACTTAAAAAATTTTTTCTTTTCAAAACTTAAACTAAAATTTCCTCAGTTAAATATTCTTGATAGTTTCTTTCATAGAAGGAGGAATTACAATTACATTAGTAAGCTTTCTTCTATAATATATATAATCATCTTGAATTGAAAACTTTCCTTTAACCAAAGCATTTTGATACTTTTCAAGAAGAGTTTTAATCAATGCTTGGATTGAAGCGTTCTTAGGATCATTTAAGATAATAAATAATTTATTTAAATCAGAATCTTTATCATATGAATTCAGAATTATTTGTAATAACTCTTCTTCCATATCAACTATAAATATACCATGGATATGAACAGTATCATCTTCAGGTACATAAGCAGGATTGGAGTCATTATTTGGCAGAGGAAATCTTGACAGCATATCAACATTGGAGTGAACATTTCCAGCCCTATGGATAATTGTCATTCTTCCTCTGTATTCTTGAACAGCAAGTTGCCACCTGAACATATGCCTATTAGGTGTTTTCAGGTTTAAGAGGGACTTCAAAGCACTATAGTCAGTTACCAATTCAAAATTGTGGTCATCTAGGTAGTAATGAAGCTTCTCAAGAGCCCAAAAAACTGCTAAGCACTCTAATTGAGTGGCACCATATTTCAATTCACTATTTCTCAAGGTTCTTGAAATATAACAAATTACAACCTCTGAGGATTTATCATTAATAATTTGTTTCTGGTGTAGGGCAGCACCCAGACCAACAAAGCTAGCATCTGTATACAGGACAAAAGGTTTGTTAAAATCTGGAAGAGCTAAGATAGGGGCTGTCATTAAACAGCATTTTAATGCATCAAAAGCCTTTTGACAGTCATTATTCCAGATTAATGCAACATCTTTCCTAGTTAACTTGGTAAGAGGCAAGGCTATGACTTGATAATTTTTAATGTATTGTCTATAATAGCCACACATACCCAAAAAAACTTTGGATTTCTCTTACAGAAGTTTGTGCCTTTACATTTTGAATTTCAGCAACTTTGTTGTGGTCTACACAAACTTTTAGGCCTGACACAACATGGCCAAGGTCTTTTAAAGATTGAAATCCAAATTTACACTTTTTCAATGACAAGGTCATATTGATTTCATCCATTTTTTTAAAAAATCTATTTAAGTGATTTATATTCTCATCAAAAGTTTAAAAAAGAAACTATAATATCATTGATATACACCATGAGCCATCCCTCAATGATTTCCTGATGGAAAGTGTTGTCCATGACTTTTTGAAAAAACTGAAGGGGCATTTTTCTGACATACTTATAAATTCCCATATGAGTAGCAATAAGTAAAAAATTCTGAGAATCTTTCTCAACTGGAACTTGATGATACCCTTTATTACCATCCAGACAACTAATAAATTTTGCACCTTGCAAAGTAGCATGTATTGAGTTAGTTCTGGGTAAAGGATAAATATCATCAACAGTATAAGTGTTTAATGCTCTGTAATCACCACATAATCTATCCTTATCCTTCTCATTAGAAGAAAATAAGACTGGGGATATGACACAATATTTGGGGGTGACATCCACTTTCTCAATGATATTCATTTTTAATAAAGTGGCAATATTATCTTCAGTATCCTTTTTTTTTGTTGGAGAAGCAGGATATGGTTTTTTCTTAAGTCTAGGAGGAATATCACTCAAGTTACAGGATAAAGTAATTTTCATTTCTTCCTTAACACATCCTAAGACATGAGAACCATGAGCAAAAGCCATAGGGAAAGAGGTAATTGAGGCAATTATAGAATCCTTTTGTTCATTAGTTAACTGATCACCAAAAGAAGCAGTATTTATTTCATTCAATAAATTATCTATTTCCATTGTTGGTCTGCCTTTACCCTGAACCAGTGAGTTACAAGACTTTAACAGATGAGCAAAAGGTTTTCTAGGGGAGGAAATTTTGAATTTTCTTTTGCCATTCAATCCCAAGGTGAAGCAATTATTTTCTGGGTCCAGTTTCACACCAAACATGGTTAAAATATCATTTCCCATAATAAACCAATTGCTTAAATTATCATTTTTCATGACAACAAACTCACAAACAGCTCTGACAAAACCACCATTATATTTGAAGAATACAGAGGTTTTGTATTTGCCAATAGGAAATAAGGTAGAACCATACCCTCTCCATTTTTCAGAAGTTATAGGTAACAATTTACTCAAATATTCTTTATCTACTGAAGCCAAAGCTTTTTCAGATACTACACTTCCTCCAGCACCAGAATCAAGAACTACATCAACATTTTTACCATTAATGATAACAGGTGCCTTTAAAGGGGATATAGGAATAGAATTGTTAGTAATATCTTTAATTATCTCAGCATTTTCTACTGAAGATAAATTCAATACACAATCTTCAGATATATTATTTAAATAATGGACATCATTTTCCAACATTAAAACATCTTTAACAGATTCATTGTCATAGGAGATATTACTTTCACAGTCACTGGAAGAATTATTGATATCAATTTCAGCCTCATCAGTGTCTTCATTGTGTTCAACAAGATGAATTTTCTTGTCACAAACATGACCCTTTTTCCATGATTTGTTACATTTATCACAAGTATTTGTTGCATATTTTTTAGGTGCAACTGGGGCAGAGGGTTTACCAGATTTTTCTGGGGGATTTGTAGAGGGTTTATTTTTATCATGATAAGATTTTTCAAAGTAAGTCTTTGGTTCATATCTATGGTTGACCAGTACCTCATTACAGATATTAATGAAAGAAGAATGTTCCCTCACATGCTCAGTTCTAGCTACAATTAAATTTCTAAGAGAATTTGGTAACTTATACAAAATTTTGTCTCTCCAAATACCATAATCCATCTTTGGATCAATTGCTCTCAGGATTTTTGTTACTTTCATAAGAAAAACAATGGGGTTTTCAACAGTGGAGGATACTTATCTAGTATTCTCATACAGTCTTTGCTGAGCCAACCTGAATTTTGAACCACCAAACTGACTCTCAATCAAGGATTTCCAATCATTCCAAGTATAGTGATTGTTATCTAATAGAACAGATTCATACCACATTAAAGCTACATTAAAAAATCACAAAATTAGCTTAGAAACAATTTCCTCATCAGGTACTTTATAAGATCTCTTTAAATTATCAATTCTTTGGATAAAGTGTTGCCAATCAGATGAAGAATCACCATCAAAGGTCGGATATTGATCCAATTTAGGCCAGTTTTTTTCTGACTACTGGGATGGTCCATTCTTTAGTTTGAATTATTTATCATTAATAATTCTTGAAGTTTATCCAGGTGTTCAGAAATTTTATTATTTATAAAAACAGCTGGTACATGACCATCACAAGATTTCTTGCTAGTAGCAAAAGATTTGACAGACTCATTGTCAGTTTGTTCAATGGCTGAAATATGGGGAAGAAAAGTGGAGCTCTTTTCAGGTTCTTTTCCCTTATATTTATGCAGCTTATGGGAAGCATTCTCATTTATACCATAATTATTGATGGTTAAAGCTGAATTTTTTTCCTGCAGGTCAGACACATAGTTTCTTATCCTTGGAATTTCAGACATCTGGTCATTTATTTTTTTTAAGGGATAAACCATTTCTGTCCTCAAAAACTGTGTATTTGGCACTCAGTGCTTGGAAATCATTTTTCAGCTTTTTTCAACTCATTGTGTAGAGAGACTTAATTTCATTTTTTCAATGAATTATTCTCCTCCATAAGGGGCTTTAACTCACTCAAAGTTTTATGCAAATGAATATTTTTTTTCTGAGATAGCTCTATGATCACTTCTTATTTTGTTTTTGTTGGCTAAGAATAATATTCAACGTTTCTTTAATTTTAACATAAGCTGTATCTTGCACAGAAGAGCTCACTTTACAATGTAAGTGTAAATTATTTAATCTATCACTCTCATGTATTAATACAACTCTTATATTTTTGTCTTTTACAACATTAAAATCAAGTGTATCTTTCAATATATCCTCAGAGGTCTTCTCAAGCAAGTTATAAGCTTCAGGGGAAACAGAATCATTCTTAATTGCAAGAGAAGGATTAATGAAAGAAGTAGAGGTTAAATTTAAAGGTTCATCAAATGATAATTTACTAATTAAATCATTAGGGCTATTTTTTAAAGGAAGTTGTCTCTTTAAGGGTTTAACTGTTCTCTCACCATTATCCACAATATTACCTGTGGGAGAAGATTTTTTATTATACATACCAACATGTTTATCAAACAGATTACTTACCATTGCAATGGAGGAAATTTCCCATGTGCCTTCTTTCTTCTGCCTCCCTGATAAGGATGGGGCTGAGAAGGTTGATGGTAGGTTTGTGTCCTGGATGGGCCAGGGTGTTGAGCTACTAGCTGCTGAACATTCTGTTGATAATGGTTCATCAGATAATCCCATTTCCACTGTTCCACTTGTAGAGTGTTTTGATTTTGAGTGAAAGAGCTGGGTGTCTGATGAGGCTGAGGCTGAGAGGTTTGGAAAGGAGGAGGTTGAACCTGCTTTTGATTTAAGAGCCCCTGCATCTGTTGCCAGAGTGTGTCTACCCTTGCCTTGTACTTCATGCTTTCTGCTTTCAGTTCCTTTTATATGGCTGGAAAGATTGTTTATTTGTTGCATCAGGGAGATCTTTTTTATTTTTATACCCTTTAGAGGATTTTCCTGATTGATTTGAGGCTTTACTTCTTTCAGAGTGGTTTGGTGAGCGGGGTTTGCCACTTCTTCTGAGATTTCTATGTCCTGAAGGGTATGAAAAAATTTTTTTGTTAACTGAAGAATTCTTGTGAGTTAATTTTGAAGAACCTACAGATTCATTATCTACATCCACATGAAGGTTATCCATGCTGTTTGCCAGACTACTGGACATGGACCTATGAATAAAAAGTCAAATTTTATTTAATTATTCAAATTTATATTTCAAAAAAAAAAAAATTATATATATATATATATATATATATATATATATTTCTTGAAAAATTTAAATTCAAAAAAAAAAAATTAAATAAAATAAATTAAATTAAATTAAATTAATTAACCATAACCAAAATGTAATACCAAAAAAAAAAGTGTAATTACAATTAAGATTGATTAAGAATTTCAATTATTATTAAGGGACCAAACCAAAAAAAAAAAAAAAAAAAAAAAAGGTTCTAATAAGTCAACCTAAATAATTAATACCAAAAAAAAAAAAATATATATATATATATATATATATATATATCTTGGTAATCTTGGGACAAAGTACTGAATACTATTACAGTCAACCAATTTAAATTAAATCATAAAAAAAATAAAAATAAAAAATAAAAATAAAATAAAAATTTTTTTAATAATAATAAACTTAAATTAATAATTGATTTCAAATATTTTATAATGATCTTCTAGCACTAAGAGATATAACTCTATTATGGTCAACTAGGGAAAAAAAAAAACTAAAAAATTTGAACACTTACATTACACTCAATGAATCAGCATATTAAGCCACAATCACTGTGATTGCAATAAACATTTACTAATCTAAGTGAGAGGTGCAAAGGTTAACTTACTATAGTGATCAAGAATCACTTCAAAAAGTATATATATATATATATTTAATATAATATAAACCTAACAGTTCAAACCCAAGTTTGAAACACGGTCGCCAAAAAAAAAATTGCTTTTTTGCTTAGGTGGTCCGTGCGCAGTGTTGTTTGTCACAAAAAGGTGTATTGTTGTTGTTGTTTGGAAAGGCCCCCAATTATTGGCGGGTTGTCTAGAAGGAGTAGGAAATTAATAACAAAAGAAGGTATAGAATAAGGTGGTTAGGAAGGATTTGTATGTAATAGTTGAGTATTTGATAGTAATTAGATTTATTGAGAATAATATGATGATATCTTATAGTAAGGACACTGTAGTGGGATTAAATGATAATTAATAACTTTGTAAGTTAATTCTCAACGCGCAACAATCAATTAATATTTTTAATAAACTTATAGCAACCTTGGACTTGATTAAGATTTATATTAGAGTGTTAAGACTAATAGTAATCATAATAAAATGTGTAATATTTAAAAATATAATAAAATATGAGTGTCATAAGTGATAGAGAAAAGAGAGAAATGACAAGACCTTTTATAAGCAAGGACACATTATGAGGCACTTCCAATGTACATACAACAATAATAGTATGTGAAACAAAAGATCAAAAGAAATTAGTTTAAAACATCCATATTGAGCAAAAAAAAATGAAATAACAATTAAATCTGTGAAAAAAAAAATGAATAACTCTTCCATATCAAAACCCCAAGCAAGTAATGAATGACATATAAATAAATTATGATGCCATGTGAAGGGTGAGAAAAATATTGTTAATAAGTAGTATACTAAGATGAAAAAGTGTTTTCATATAAAACAACTAGCATGATGGTCACACAAAATGTATGTCATTCATTTAGTTTAATGATAAAGAGAAATGAATGAATTGTTTTATTTAAGTTTTGTCATTCATTCATTTGAAACCCGCAATTAATTTAATTGAAACTTATTATTTAACGTGAGAAATTTAAGATTTAATATATTAAAAGATGTATTTTAAATTAATGACTCATTCTATTGACACAATGAAGGGTAAAACAGCGCCCGATATTTGTGGTTAAGATGGAATGAGAAGTTCTATAAAATAAAGTGTGATCCCATTATAAGTTTAATATAATTAAGCTTATCATGTTATAATTAATTTAATCTTTTTTTTTTTTATTTATTTATTTTATTTTATTTTTTATTTTTTTTATTTTTTTATTTATTTTTATTTTTTTTTTTTTATTTATTTTATTTATTTATTTTTTTATTTTATTTTATTTTTTTTATTTTTTTTTATTTTTCTTAATTTTTTATTTTTTTTATTTTTTTTTATTTTTTTTTATTTTTTTTTATTTTTTTTATTTTTTTTTATTTTTTTTTATTTTTTTTATTTTTTTTATTTTTTTATTTTTTTTATTTTTTTTATTTTTTTTTATTTTTTTTATTTTTTTTATTTTTTTTATTTTTTTTTATTTTTTTTTATTTTTTTTATTTTTTTTATTTATTTTTATTTTTTTTATTTTTTTTTATTTTTTTTATTTTTTTTATTTTTTTTTATTTTTTTTATTTTTTTTTATTTTTTTTATTTTTTTTTATTTTTTTTATTTTTTTTATTTTTTTTTATTTTTTTTATTTTTTTTATTTTTTTTTATTTTTTATCTTTTTTATTTTTTTTTATTTTTTTTTTATTTTTTTTTATTTTTTTTTATTTTTTTTATTTTTTTTTATTTTTTTTATTTTTTTTTATTTTTTTTATTTTTTTTTATTTTTTTTATTTTTTTTATTTTTTTTTATTTTTTTTATTTTTTTTATTTTTTTTTATTTTTTATTTTTTTTATTTTTTTTTATTTTTTTTTATTTTTTATATTTTTTTTTATTTTTTTTTATTTTTTTTATTTTTTTATTTTTTTATTTTTTTTTATTTTTTTTATTTTTTTTATTTTTTTTTATTTTTTTTTATTTTTTTTTATTTTTTTTATTTTTTTTTATTTTTTTTATTTTTTTTATTTTTTTTTATTTTTTTTATTTTTTTTATTTTTTTTTATTTTTTTTATTTTTTTTTATTTTTTTTATTTTTTTTATTTTTTTTATTTTTTTTTGAAGAAGTTTTAGCACAGAGGAAAGCTAAACACAGGTTAATCAGCAACTGTGCACCTTACAACAACAAGTAACTACAACAAAGCGTGTGCTAAAACTATAAGGGACACAAGTGTGAGTTGCTGTGGTTAGGAGTAAGAGAATTAGAGAAAAGATAACAGAAAAGAAAAGGAAAGAACCTGGACAAAAGACTCTATTCTCCCCACACAGTGCAAAGACTGTCAGATGCGGCCAAAAGGGAAAGCAGTGGACAGGAAGGAGCAGTGGAAGGGATAAAGAGAATAGAGAGAAAGAGAAAGAAAAAGATTTGGATGGGGAAAACGGAAATGGCAAAGAGAGGGCTCATTATATGACAAAGTCCACCATCCAAAACAATAGAAACTAACACAACGTCGACAAAACTACTAAACTACAATACAGGAAAAGAGACAGGTTCACATCCAAGGAAAAAGTTCTCAGCCGGGGAAAAGATTCACACTCCAGGTAAAGAAACACGTCCTCGAGGTCCAGAATCAATACATTGACTCCGGGTGGGAAAGAAATGTTGTTCTTGATGCTGGAGCTCGTATCTTTGAAGTTCCTCGGCGGAAAAGGTCAGGAAAAGAGGATATGAGCAAGGAGAATGACTTGAGACAATGGTAAGAAGCTGGAGTATGGAATGGGTCAGGTATTAGAGGCAGAAATTTCAACACCCCCCCTTAATATCAGACCCATGAGTTTGAGGAGATAAGACAGCTTGACTTTTCCTAAAGATTTTGTAAGAAGATCAGCCACCATGTGTTCAGTTGAAATGTGTTGAAGCTGAAAATGATTTTTGTTGATGCTTTCAGTAATCCAACAAAGTTGAGTGTCCACATGTTTTGATCTTTGACGGTATCTGAGTGAATCCTTGCATTGTGAAATGGAACTGGCATTGTCAGCAAGGATTAAAGGTGAAGGTGACTTAGGAATATTGAAGGAAGTAAGTAATTTAGTCAGCCAGATTGCTTCACATCCAGCATCCACAATGCCTCTGAACTCAGCTTCAGTACTAGAGATAGTGACAACTTGCTGCTTTTTAGAACTCCAGGAAATAGCTCCTCCATTGAGTATGGCAACATACCCTCCAGTTGAGCGCCTAGTATCAGGATCCCCAGCATAATCAGTGTCAGAGTAAATAAGAGGATAGAGTGATAGATGACACCACACAATATGGGGGGCGGACTTGCTAGTGAGTCCGCAACCTTGGACCCAAACTCACAACAGATTGAACACACATTGAGCTATTGATAAAGGAACCATACAATCAGGAATGAACACCACTCAGCAGAACAGTTTTAGGTGGGTGTTCAAGTAGAGTTCAGTTTGGGTTCAGTATGAGTTCAGTCTGAGTTCCATCTGAGTTCCATCTCAGTTCAGGTTGAGGACTTGCTAGCAAGTCCACCCCCTATATTGCGTAGTGTGATTTGGAATTGGGCATTTTCCTCCAAAAGTGAGAGATGATGATGAAGTGGCACACAGATATCTGAAAGTGTGTTTGACAGCAAGCCAGTGTTTGATACCTGGTTCAATGAGATGTTGAGATAATGCACCAACTGCAAAAGAGAGATCAGGTCTTGTTGCAACAGACAAATAGTTGAGTGCACCAATAGCAGAGCGGTAATTGATTTTCAGAGCATTGAATTCAGCAATTTCTTCACTGGTTGCTTTGACAGGATAATCATTTGGAGATAAGGGAGTAAGACAGGGATTGCAGTTGGCCATATTCCAGTTGGACAAAACTTTTTCAGCATAAGAATCTTGTGATAAAGAAAGAGTACGTGCTGTTCTGTTCCTGGTGAGACGCATTCCCAAAATCCAAGTGGCAGGACCAAGATCATCCATCTCAAATTCAGTTTTGATTTTGTCTTTGAACCAAAGAAAATGATTACCAGTAATGACCATATCATCAACATGAAGATAAATGATACAGATTTGTGATTTGTTTCTCCAAACATACACACACTGATCACACTTAAGGGGGGAGAAGTTGAGCTTGCACAAGTAGTCATTTATACGTGAATTCCAGCAAAAGGGAGCTTGTTTGATGCCATAAAGAGGACGCAACAATTGGCAAACTTTACCTTCATTTCCAGCAGTTAGTGTTCCTTCAGGCTGTTCCATATAAACAGTTTCATTTAAGTTTCCCTGGAGAAAAGCTGCCACTACATCCATTTGATGAACATCCCAGTCAAAATAAGCTGCTAAAGAAAGAATGGTCCTGAGTGAAGTGATCTGTCCAGTGGGTGCAAAAGTTTCATGAAAATCTATTCCTAGGATTTGAGAATATCCTTTTGCTACACAACGGGCTTTGAACTTTGAAACACCACCATCAGCATTAGGTTTAACCCTGAAAACCCACCTGCAGCCAATTACATTAGCTTTTTCAGGCCTGGGGACAATTTTCCAAGTGTTACAACGCTGAAGTGCTTGATGTTCATGTTTCACAGCCTCTGCCCATTCTGCTGAATATTTGGAATA
The DNA here is from genome assembly GCA_030280995.1 of Hemileia vastatrix. Classification (NCBI taxonomy): domain Eukaryota; kingdom Fungi; phylum Basidiomycota; class Pucciniomycetes; order Pucciniales; family Zaghouaniaceae; genus Hemileia; species Hemileia vastatrix. Next base: position 28,817,360 of record JASXTE010000006.1, read on the forward strand.
GATTGCTTGCTTATAACACTGGGGTTCAGGAATTTCATGAGCTAGCAAGGGAGCTTCTAGAGAGAAAGCAAAGGCATTTGCTGCATATAACCCAAGAGGATCAGGAGAATCAGAGTAGGAATCATGTTGATAATGATCATAATAAATCTGACGTAAATGTTCAGGAGTTGATGTTTCAGCTGAAGAGATGTCAGAATAACTGGGGGATTGTGATGAGGGAACATAATCAGGATCTGCTGGATTGTCTGGCTCAATTGATGAATATGATGGACCAGATTGACTGGAACCTTCTTCATCTGGGACATTGGAATGAGGTAATCTTGTTAAGTGGCCAGGTGAAGGACAAGGAGTTGAATTGGAAGGTGTGCCTGACATGTGAAAATCAGAGGAAGAAGAAGAAGAAGGAGAATTATCTTCAGAATGTGAATAAGAAATTTTTCCTGAGGATGGAACAGGAGTTGGAGACTCAGAAGGAGATTGAGCTGGAGAAAAGGAAAGGCCAGGTGTTGGAAGTGGTTGACTGTCATGAATTTGATCTGGAATTTGCTTCATCAGTTGTGACCATTGAGGGCGCTTAAATCTGGAGTCTAGAAAGGGGAAGAAATTTTCATTGAAGGCCACAGATTTGGCAATAACAATCTTTTTAAGCTCAAGGTCCCAAACATGATAATTTCTTGTTCCAAATTCATATCCAAGCATGACACACTTTCTGGCATTAGCTGAAAACTTTCCAGGACGTTGATGTTTATCAAGGAAAGCATAGCAAACACAACCAAAAACTCTGAGGTGTGAAACTCTGGGTTTGGATTTATTCCAGGCTTCAAAAGGAGTTGATTTGTTTTGAAGAGCTTTGGTTGGTAATCTGTTTTCAAGATATACTGCTGTTTTAACTGCTTCAGACCATAGGTGAATTGGTGCATTAGAATGAAACATCATGGTTTTGGATTTTTCAGTGGTAATACGGTTTCCTCTCTCAGAAATTGGATTTTGTTGGGGAGTGTAAGGAGCCGTAACTTGAAGAGCAATGCCATGTTGTTTAAGAAAGTTGACCAGACTAGAGTTGATATACTCACCACCACCGTCACAAACAACCTTTTTGATTTTGAAGCCAGATTGCAGCTCTACAGATGCCTTATATTCCAAGAAATATTTGAATACTTGGGCTTTTGAGGAAAGAAGGTAAACATGACGGTATGAAGTGGCCTGATCAGTGAACTTAAGGTAATACTGAGAACCATCAAAAGAAGGAGGCTGAATTTTCCCAGATAAATCTGTGTGTACAACTTCAAGAGGATTTTTGGCAACAGGCAACTGGCCAGGAAAGGAAGCATGGGTTTGTTTACCCAACACACACGGTTCACAAAAATGCATTTCAGAATCAGACAAACTAGAACTAGATACATCAGATGCCATTCCATTAAAAAGTTTTTGAATATATGGGGCGTAGGGATGTCCTAATCTGTTGTGCCAGAGAGTTAGAGACTGACTTGAAGCTTTTGCATAGAGAGCTGAGGAATTAGGGGGAGACATGCCTTGTGGAACCACAGAAACTTCAAATAATGAATTGGAGATGACTCCTCCCATATAATTCTTTCCATTACGTGAAATAATGAAGTTTGATGTAGGATTAACTGGTGCAGGGATGAGAAGACAACCAGTTCTCCAAAGACGTCCCAGGGAGATGAGATTCCTTCCAAGATCAGGGACATAAAGAGCATCAGAAAAGAAAACTTTTCCTTCCATTCCTCCAGAAGCAGAAACAGTTCCTTTTCCAGTTGCATAGATTGATTTCCCAATACCAGCAAGTTGAATTCGAATGTTGACAGGTTGAAAACTGATAAAACTGTCTATGTTGTTAAACATATGACAGCTGGCCCCAGAATCAATAATTGGAGAAAGGTTTGAGGAATGAGAAGCCATGGAAGCAGAAGCGTTGATAATGCAGTCAGAATTTGATTTTTCAGACAAACAGGCAACAGCTGTAAAAAGAAATTCTTCATCAGAAGGGAAGACAAAAGCACAATTGGCCGTGACATCAGTTTGTTCTTCCTGAGGAGGGGGAACAGGAGTTGCTTTGTTGGAATTGTCCTTTGATGGGGCAGCTGAGTTGGCTTGGTTCTTCTTGGGACGCAGTTC